>CM065484.1:8904257-9504257 GCA_032873175.1 Leptopilina drosophilae
ATACAATTTTTTTCATAGAAAATTTAAAAGAAATTGTACTTTTTCGAAAATAAGTTGAATTTTTTAAAACAATTTTTATATATAAATTCAAAAAACTAATTAAATTTTTTGATGAATTTGAAATAAAAAAATGTTGAATATGATTGCTTTTTTTCAAAATGTTAAAAACAATAATTCTAAAATTATTGTTGTTAAAAAATATAGAAGCATAATTTTCTATTTTTACAATTTACTTTTATAATATTTTTTCATAGATATAATCTGTGTAGTTTGATGTAATTCAATTTATTTTATATGAAAAAATCTTTGCTATTTTGAAGTTACTTCCAAACATGTGTGTTCAAAAGATTGTTCCAAAATATTACTTAAAATTAAATTATTTTCAATTATAAATTTATATTAAAATTCCAACTAATACTCAAAAAGATTTTTTTATTATTAGTTATTTGAATTTTATTATTGATTATGAATTGCAGAATATTTTCAAGGTTAATTAAAGTATTTTTAGAAATATAAAAAGTTTGAATTTTCAAAAAATTTAATTAACAATGTTCTCGAAATTAAGTTAAGTTTATTGAAACATTATTATTCACAATTCTTTTAAAAATGTAAGCTTATTTATATATATATATATAAATATTATTTATGTATATATAATATAATTATTTTATATTATATTTTATTTTTATATATATATTTGACATTTGCAAAATTTTATAATACTTTTCGAAATTTCTAATGAATGTTTCTTGTAAACCAAATGGAATTTTCGTTTTAGAATTAATAATTGAATTTTCAAGGATACTTTTTCAAAAAAAATATGATAAAATATCTTATAATTAGAGGAAGAAGTTTATTTAAAACTTATAGAAAATAAATAAATTGAAATCTTGAAAATAATTTTTTTCATGTTTGACTTTTATGATCCGAAAAAAAATAATTCATCTGACTGGAATTTAATTTTTGTTTTTTAATGATAAAGAAAGGCTTTCTTCATTTCGAATGGAGAGTTATAGTTTAATCGCTAACAATTAAAAAAATGTTTTATTTATTATATTAGAATTTCTAAAATTAAATTTGTTTTCAAACAATTTTGTTTCGCTTAAAGTTTTGTGAGTATGTTTTAGATTCCTTTTTCAAAAATTTTGTATACTCTTTGGTAGGAGAATATTTTTGAACTTAAAGGAGCGTTTTCTTCCTAGTTTATGATGATGGAAAAACAGCACAAAGATTTAAAAATAGTACAGTATTTAATTAAATAAAAGTCATAATTGTTTTATAATAGATTTTTAGATTTTCAAAAAAAAATTATTTTCACAAAAAATAAAAATGATTTAATAAAATTTTAGAGTAAAAGAGTGTTTAGTGTAAAATAGTTTTGAAAATAATGTTCTAACTGGATCGAAAAATCAAAATCAAGGTCTGTAGGAGAATAAAACAAAATTACAGACTCGAAAAAAATTGTAAATTGTATTACTTATATTTTACACTTGCGAAAATTCCTTAGACTGAGTTTCTGTTGCTTTTTTTTCTTATTTAACTGAGCGAAAATTATCATATGTCCTTTCTAGGTAACAAAAACTCTATTGCATTCAAAGGCAGAATTTGGTTTCAGAATTAGACCGTAAAAAGAGTTACAAACATTTTATAAAATAATTATGGCTATAATCATGGTGACTGTAGTATTTGTAAAATGTTAAAAATTAATTATTTTATGTTTAATATAAAAATTTAATTGTATAATATTTTTAAAGAATAGTACTTCTAAATTTAGATCCTCTAAATCTCACTGTGCATAAAAGGATTAAAAAAATTTTTCAGAACCTCTTCTTTACTGTATACAGGTATAAGCAAAATAGAAAAAAGGTAAGCGTTTCTTGTGTCACAAAATTGACGAAAAGACAAACTGCACTATCGAAATATTAAATTATAAGATTTTTAATAACCAAAATTTTATTTCGTTAAAATAGGTAATTAGAACTCTTTAAATTCCAGGTTTCTCTTTATATAAACATAAGAACATTCGATTTTTTTTAAGGTAACACTTTGTGAATTTGATTTTTTTTTATATTTACCCAAAAAAATACTGTATATATATATATTTATTTGTTTATGATAAAATAAAAAAATGATTTATTATGTAAAAAGTTCACTTAAAAATACTATAGAATTATTTTTAATACTAAATCATGGAACGCAATTATCACGTACAATAATATTAATTTTGCAAAACTCAATAGTGGCAACTTCTTTTTAATACGTGTTTAAAAAATATCATTGTAAACCCATGATTTTTTTTTTTTAATGTTTTTCTCGATATTTTTGAAAGTAGAAATTACATTATTGAAACGATATTTCATTCATTTTGTTGCGTTAGGTATAACACCAAAAAATTATAATCTACATTTTGTTTATTACTTCCCATGACAGTTTTCTTATAGTAAAAAACTACTTTTTTACTTTAGACGAGCAAACAAAAAAATTTGTGTTTTAATTTTCAAGACGGGGTTGTTTTAGTATCCCTGAATTCGAGTTAAAATTTTAATTTGTTACAAGACCTTTTTTATAATTAAGAAATATAATTATAGAGACAGGTACTTTTCGAATGCCATGTTTAAGTTATAATTATATAAAAAAAAGTTTTCTTAATATTATGCTTTTGAAAAAAATGTTTCCTCTACTTAATATTTTATGTAAAAATATATTACTTATTTTTTAAAATTAATTTAGAATTTGAGGATAGTTTTTATCGCTCGTTTTTAGTAACTAGAATTATACATAATTTATATAGTAGAAACTTATTATGGAGAAATGATATGTCGATTATGCAGCTTTGACCACAAAAACAAAATTTAATGACCTTATCGCAAATTGCAAATATTTCTTTTGCACGAAACCTTTAAAATCACTAATTTATTTGTAAGTTATTACTCTAATGCACAAGCATAAAGTTCCTGTCTTTAAATAAAACTATATTCCATGAAATGAAATAAATGAATTCAAGATGAAAAGAAAAAAGTACTTGGAATTGAAAATTTTATCCGAAATTAAAAAAATATTTAAATACTTGTAAATAATACAATCAGGAATTTGTTAATGAACCACCATCACGAATTTTTTAGAATATAAAAAAAGAGAAAAATTGCTATCAAATGAAAAGAAATAATTAATCTCTTTCAAAGATTAATATCTTTGGGGAGAAAGGGTAATAATCGGGATTTGAGGAAATTCCATAAAATGTGCATCCGGCCATCTAAGGCCACCTGTGTTTAAGGTAATGTTGCTGATCCACCATATGATGCACCTTCTTCCATCGTTTGAACCTCGAGATTGCGGAGAATATTTATTCCAACGAGAAGACCAGCAAATTGCACCGGCCAAATGAGCAACGTATACAATTTGATTGTTAAACGTACGTGTAGACGATTGTAAAATGCGCATATTGAACCGGAGAACATCGACACCGGTCACAACATACAAAACATCACAAGCAATTGAAAGAAACGGCAAAAATTCCATTTCACGCCAATTCATTAGAATTGTTGCGACGTGGCGCCGTAATTAGTGAAGTAAACTCACCCGATGCAACCGGCTATCATAAAAACGACCAAAGGAATCGGAGTACTGTGGTTCCAGCAGATGAATCCGGCAATAGAAATACACCAGCTAAATAAATAATCAGCACCCTTACGACCACTTGTGTACCTATCTCGCACTTGGAATGCGTAGATTTATTTGATCGAGGAGATTCACACACTAGATGAATATGTTCCTGCAAAAAAGCAAATGAAATTTCGTTGAATTTTTTATCACCACAAGTAAGTTAAAAAATTTGCGGCGCGAGATATTTTTTTTAAAATAAAATTAAGACCAATTAATCAAAAATTAAAAGTTATAAAATATTAATTCGAAATTTAGTTGTTTTTATAAAAATAAAATATGAATTGGAAATATAGTTTTTAAATAACTATTTAAAACTATATATAATCGTATATTCCTTGAAGCACATTAGAATTCAGGGAAAAACGTCCGGGGATTTATTATTAAAACAGGGTTGTCACAAATATTTAATTTTTAATTTTTCCCTGACATTTTTCCCTGATTTCCAGGCAAAAATTCTCACTTTTTCCGTGGCCATATGATATATATACTTCTGATTCTCACTCTTAAAATTATTAGATACTAAAAATAAAAATGTTCTATTAAATTATTGTAGGAGTAATTTCATTAAATAATTGTAAAATTTATGTCAGAAACATCAATTACTAAAATTTTAAATTAAGTATTTAATTATTCCTCTTCCACTGGAATTAAATTTTCTTCAGAACATTCAAATTTAAACCTTCTTGAAAATCAACAATTTTATATGTATATTATTTACTAAACAAATAGAATTCTGAATGTTTTTCTTATAATTTAAATAATAATGATAAAAATTTTTCATAACAACTAAAACGTAATTTTTATTATACAAAATTCATAATAATAACCCTTGTCCGGAAGAATATCAATTACACTGGCGAACTCACCAAGAGAGTTCAACTCGCATATAAAAAATAAAAAAATATTAAAAAAAAATAGTGAAGTATAATATGCTATCTGAACAGCTCTTCAAGAAAAACCAATAATATGCTCAAAAAAAACGTTCTACTTCGAAGTGTGGACAGAATGGACAGAATATCGACGATTATTATAGTTATACCTCAGCATAAGGAATACGCGCGCCGTATATTCATTAGATATTTGCTATTGTTGAAGAAGACTACATATTATGATCACGAATTAAATTTACAATTTATATTCCTCATTAAATCATTTTTTACTATTAAATTAAAAATAGTTAGGTTAATTTATACCAAAACAATTATTTTCAGCCAGTGTGTTATCGTTATTTTTACAAATTAAAATCAATCTTATGATCTGTAAGCAGTACTAAAACATAGGCTTAACGACAATTATCATTAAATGGAAGTTATAATATAAATTATTATAAATAAATCATTTCTCTCTTTCTTAGATGGACAAGATTATTTTGTGAAATTATGCATAATTTTTCTTTTATATTAGAGAAAAAAAAGTTTGCAGATTTTTCTATTTTATAAATTCCCTTTCTATCATTTTCAACCTCATTTTAAAAATGGACACACAACAACGTATCGCCTTCGTTTCAAGAAATCAATACTTCATTTCCAGTCTTGAAAAAGAAAAATTCAATGGAAAATCTGGTTAAATTCATATAATTTTTCATATTTATTAATATAATAAAATTAAATGAGAAGTGTGTGCCAAGGAAATTTCAATGGAAATAAATTTATAATTTTTAAAAGAAATCAAGTTTAAGAGGAATTTGTTGAAATTCACTTTTTCTACACACAATAGATGTTAAGTAAAAGACATAAAATTAATGTTTTTTCATACTGATGCAAATTCAATAATAATTAATTATTTTTACTGTTATGACGTGAATTTTTTTTCATAATATATTTTTTTATACTTAGATGCATTTAGCAAATATACGTATTGATTAAAATAATTATTCAGTATTCTTATTTCCTATTTTTAATGATTTTATACTGAGTTTTCGAAGAATGGGATACGTTAGGACTGATGATAGATTCAGTTAAAAATTGAAAAAAAATTATTTAATAAGAATTGCTAAAATGTATTTAGTGAAAATAAAAAACCCACTAATAAAGATAATCTACTTTTTAACTAAAAGAATATTAATATATTAAATTTACAGAATTTTTTAAAATCTTTCGAGCAACCATGACTTCTATAAGATAGTTGATTTCTCGTTGGATATGTCACAGAACAAGAATACAATTCATAGTTTTATTAAAGCTTTACAATTTTTATCTAGTTTTATTTTTCCAGTATTAAATTTTAAAAAGACATTGACTAAAAAAACAGGTTAATTAAGCACATAAACATTTTATTATTAATCATCTCCAATCTCTTATAAAAAAATCAAAATTCTGTTAAAGATTATCTGTTTAGAAAATAAAGAATAATTCAATATCCACTTTTTAAATCTCTCACTTTTTTAATAACATAATTAACATTTTGTTAAAATTAATTTTCAAATTTTGTTTAGAAATAAATAAAAGTAACTATAGTAAATTCGATTTATCCGACAAAAGATTTTTTGGAACAATAACCACTTATTTTTTAAATAAGAAAAAGAATATAAAGAAATTTTCATCATTTTTAGTTGTCACCAAGCACCTGTTTTAATTTTTATAAAATTAAATTTTAAAAGTCCAAATTTAATTTTTATTTTTAAATCACCAATTCAAAAAACTGGGTACAGACAAAAGCTAAAACACTAAATAAAATCAATTAGATTTTTTAATTTAATAATTATTTTCTTTAGATATTATTAAAAAACTGAAATAAGAACTTCAATTTCATATTATTAAAAAAAATATACTATAATTAAAATTTAAATTCTTATTATTTATTAATGTCAATATTTATTTAAAAAATTGTGATAAAATAAAAATAGAAAAATATGCAAAAAAAATACTACAAATTATTGTATAATATAAAACAAATATGATTGTCCAAAATTCAATTACAAAATGAAAGTTTTAAATAAAATGTTGATAGGAGGAAATATAAATAGTTCAAAAGTACTTTATTCTTTTATTCGAATTTAAACTAAAGAAAAAGAAATTATGACTAGAAGTGTTTTTTTATTAATTTTTATTTAGATGAAACTTAAAATATATTAATCTTTAGGAAGGTTATTAAAATATTAAATCACTTATAAAAAGAAAATTCTTCAAATGAAATTCAAAAATTTTGTTATTTTTTAGTGTGTAAAGAGAAACTAATTATTTTAAAAAAAAAACAAAAAATTTAATTATAAAATTTATAAATCCAATATTTATGATAAATTTCTTTTTTACCTTATTTTTATAAAAAACATTATCTTCTTTTAACTCTTACTTTCTTCTTAAAACAAATAAAATATTTTGATTATTGATCTGATTCGAAATAAACGTGTATTATTTTTGATCTCTGTCAAGGAAAAGTGTTTTGAAAATAGAAAAATAACAAAAGCATAAGTCATGAACTAACATTCAGGGTTGTGGACAGGACTGGGACAGAATGAAAGAATGAATACGACAGATTACTTATAGTTTAATTTAATAATTATAAATATTTAATTTAATAACTAGTTAGAAAAAAATCTTCCATTATTTTTCGAATACCTCTTTAATGAAAATCACAACTCAAGAATTGCTCTTTTCACCTTTGAGTTAAAAATTATTGAAGACTAAATTACTTACCTCCAACTATGGACGAACATATAGGTGATGTTACCTCCACATTTTGGTACCTTCTGAAAGGGATTCGTAAATGGAAGAGAAACAAGCAGCGGGTTCCCTCAAACAAGGGAACTGATTTTTTTTCCCCTTTCCTTGAAAGGATAAATGTCACAAATTAATTATAAAGTATAATTTTCCAATATTGGAAATTACTAATCATCGCCACTTGCTGGCGGATGACCAACTGTATTCCTCCTCATACTAGTCCATTCTGGCAAATCGCTCGAATATCTCCGTGATACTCATAAATCATCACCTCCCAATACTGGGTACGATGCGCCCGGGAGGTTATCCATCGAAGGTGCACATAGCAGATGCACAAAGTGACCGAATATTCCTTGAAAATCCTGATGATGTATCTTTAAAATCAAGCAATAAGAATACTTTCAATTCAAATAAATTTAATTAACATTTATTTTTTTAAAACAAAACAGATATTTTCAAAGTTATTTTAATTTAATAAAATTGACAAATAATAAAATTTTATTAAAGAGTACATACATTCTAATGTATATTACATGTTCCCTAGTGCGATGATTAATTAATTTCAAATTTTTTATTAGTTAATTTTGTAAAAAGATACACTCCTTTAATTTTTTAATTAAAATTGACATTTTCGCTAATAGACTTTTTTTGACAAATCCCGAAAAAATAAGATTTTTGAAATTTTTCAATTGCTATTGCTACGAGATGATTAATTGGATTTTTTGAATAATATAGAAAATAATTCAAATTTTTTTATATAATAGAAGTTTCTTTACATTCTATTAAAAATTATTTGAAACTTATTTTAAAGAATTTTACTTAAATTTTCGAAAATGTAATCAAGAAAAAGTTTTTGTTTAGTTTCCTTTGGTTAAGTAATGATTAAATTCTTTCTAACGCATTTTAATCAATTTTTACAATGGGTTTGCATTTACGAATTCAGCATTTCAAAAATTCCCACTGACTTTTCAAGGTTTTCCAGGGACACTTTTTGTTAAATTTCCCTGACCAAAATTCGTTAGGGCGTTGTTGTTTGCTTTTTTGTCTTCCTAACATTTTAAAAAAATGATTTTCTTTTTAAATATTCGTTATAATTTTAAAAAATTAATGATTAAATTGAACATCATTGAATGCTTGGCACATAGTGATTTTATCCTAAAAATTTGCAAAACACAATTCAATTCTTTCGTCCGAAAGAAATTTTATTTATTTATAAAAATTAATTTACGGCATTGCGACAGAATTTTATTAAAATGGTTGATAAATTTCTAATTAAATTTTACGGTTTAAAAATTGGTTTTGAATTTATTTTCTGTTTTAAAATGAAGTTTTCATTAGTAATTTTAATTTCATAATTTACAAATAATTGAATTTCAACAACAATTTATTTTAAATTTCTAAAATAATCGTGTTTCGTAATAATTGAAAATTAAAAAAATTTAATAATTAAATTTTATTAAAATTTCTAGAAAATTATTGCTTATGTCGATGTTTTTAATCATTATAATTAATAATCATACTGTAAACATTTATTAAAATTTTTGCTGGAAAATTTAACTCTTTCTTAAAAATTAAAAAACAATTATTTCTTTCGTGAAATTTTATTACAATTGTATAGAAAATAATTGAATTTTTCAACAGATTTATAATCTAAGTTGAAAAAATAGTTAATGAAGTTTTTTAGAAATTAGAAGTGAGAATAAAAATAAAAAAATGGAAATTTTCGCGATTCAGATACGTCAATATTAATTTTTGAAAAAAATATTTTATAAGATTCCCTGACATTTCCAGGTTTTCGCTGACGAGAAAAAATTCCCTGATAATTCCAGGTTTTCAAGGTTTTCCCTGACCGTTATCAACCCTGTTTTAAGAATAATTTCCTTTTTCACAAAATTCAATAAAAAATTATATGAAGGAATAATTGAAATTCTACGATGAAATTAAATTAATTAATTACTTTTTGAAGGCGAATTAACCGGGATTTTTATACAAAAACAGGAATTTTTCCCCATAAGTAAAAAAAGTTTTTATTTCTAATTTGTTTTCAAAAAAATTACTTTTTATTTCAATTTTTATAGATATTTTATACTTTTCTCTAATTTTTAATTAGTTAAAAAAAAAATTAATTTGATAGTAAAAGTTAGGCACTAATTCAAACAGAATATGTAAATAAATTTTATAAAAATTATGGAGTTAATAGAAATATTGTGAAATTAGAACTGAAAATTATGTAATTAAATTTGTTAAAGAATTTCTTTAGAAACTTTTTCACAAAATAAAATTTTGCAAATATTTTAATTTAATAATTAGATTTTATAGTCACGTTTTAATGAATTCCTGTTTCTTAGTGCGAAGATTAATAATTAAAATTTTTATTAGTTAATTAAATAAAAAATGATATGCAATTTCAAATTTTTTATTAAAATTGAATTCTCGCAAAATTTTTTTTTAAATTCTGAAAAAAAAATAATAAAATTATTGAAATTTTTCAATTCCATTGTTTCAAGTTAATTTAATTTTTCTAAACAAATAATTGAAAGATTTTGAAATAATTGAATATTGCTGTAAATTTTTTTTTAAATAATTTAATTCTTTGAAAGGATTTTAATTTAAATTTTTTCGAAAATAATCAAGGAAAGTTAGTGACCGTAATTTATAAATTTATTTTTAAAATAAAAAGACCCTCTTAAAGTTTTAAATCAATTCTTTGCTTCTAAAAATTATATTATTCTATTATTATTCAATAGTTATAATTATTGAACTTCTCTTAAATTTTTATAATTTCAAATTTCTGAATGTTTCAAATAAAATGATATTTATCATTTTCTTAAGCAAATTTAATGTTTACTACTTATTAAGTAAATAATTAATTATCACTGCTTTCTTTAAAATTGTAATAAAATTCTTCACATGAATTAAAATTATTTTCATAAATAATATCATTCTTTGGAAGGATTCATCAATTATTTTTGTAAATAGTAAAATTCTTTGCTGAAATTCAATTATTATCAATAGAATTGTAATGAAACTTGAAAAAGAAAATTTCCAATTATAATTATAAAAAGACAAGATTATTTTTAAAAAATTGAAAAAATTATTTTCCAAATTTTTCAATTAAAATTATTATTTATTTATGTTCGAAATAAAATTTAAATTTTATGAGAAAAGAAAACCGGGATAAAATTATGGCCATAACCGGGAAAAACCGGGAATTTTGTTGAATGAAAATAGTAGACACCCTGAGTCCATTTTCAGAATTTGGAAGCTTGTTTCTTAAAGTTTATGTAGACAAAGGCAAAGTTTTTAATACTAAAAACTAAAGTAAATAAAAAATTTGTTTCTTAATGAAAAGTTAAAAATTCTAAAATTGTGCCCATAAGTTTAAGTAAGTTAAGAGAAGTTAAGTTAAGTTATAATTTTTTGTTTTTCGCTTCTGAAAAAGAAAAATACGAAATGAATAGAAATTTTTAACAGAATTGTAATTGAACCTACCATGTTGATAAATTCTGGATAATCCAAATGTCCAGATTCATCAACATCAGCTTTGTGCATTATTATTCGAACGACCCGAGTAGGAATATCATTTGAGAATCCTTTGACCACGAATCCATGGCTTTTAATTCGTGATACGATATTTTTCCATCTCCGTCCGTGTCATATTTGTTCAAAAATCGCTTTCCAATGCTGCAAAATATAAAATCATTAATGAAAACTAAAAGTATTTGAAACCATTTTTATAACAAGTATCAAATCATTAAGTTTTTATTTTAGTAATTGTTTTTTTATTTTCAGGCCTCGGATATTCTATTTTTTCCACAATTATTGAAAAAAAAAATGCGGCTTTTTTCGAACTTATTTTATTTCCAAAAATTTCGACTTTTCTCTTTTTCAGATCCAAACATATTGCAACAAAATACCAAATCTTTGAAAAAATGATTAATTTTTAATAATTTTTTAGAAATTATACTGGTTAGGTCAAAAAGTTAAACAGAAAACAAATTAAGTGAACGACTTTTTTGTCTTTTATTTTTGAATTTTTAATCGACTATAATGACTTTTTTTGTGGCCTTAAAGTTGATCTGAGGCCTTATGAATTATAATTTAATAATTGAATAAATTTCGATATTTAATTTGAAAAGTATTTCGATAAAAATTTTTTAGTCTTTTTAAATGCTTTTATTGCAGATACTTGATATTTTTCTTATTTTTAGGCTGAAAATTAAAAAGTAATAATCTTTTTAAACAGGTAGCACATTTAATTATTCACTTACAAAACATCTATTGTTCTGTTTATTGTTTTGTTATTCTTAATTTATTATTTATTCAATATAATGATTTTTTTTAATTTTATTCGTTAATGTTGAACTGTAGAACTATTGTAAGACTAAAGTTAATTATATGTAATTGTATCATTGTTATGTAATTTAAAGTGTGTTAAAATATGTTACATATGTTTTTTAATTCAATTACGCCAGTTTCTAAAAATAGAGCATTTCTTCAATCATGATGTTCAATTATGATGTTTAATTAAAAAATTTTCATAGATAAATAATAAAAATATTTTTTTTTTAATTTTTTCCCTTCTTCAAACTTATTCAAATTTCAAAATTTATTATTATTGATAATAATAATATTATTGTCATTAGTTGCAGAATTTTTTTTTCCAAAAATACATACAGAATCATTGTACTGCAGAGGAATTGCAGTCTCCACTTCTCGTGCTGTCGTCATTATTGTAAAAAGTCTCTGAAAATAAATGAAACGTGACTATTAATCGATTGTAGGGACATTTATTATTTCTTTTTGTTTTCATTTCAATGCTTTCATTTTTTTTATTTCATAAAATCAATTGCTTACAATTTTATAAAATTCATTGTAATTTGAGGAATTTCAAAGAAAATCATATCATAAAATCGTGAAGAATCGTTTCCACGAATTCACAGTAAGAAATGCACATACGGAAATGATAAATGTATATATGTATATAGCATAGAGATTCGAAAAGCTTTAAATCAAATAGAAAATGAATCATGCTGTACGAGTAATGTTTAACAATTCGTTGTTGATAATAATTGATAACGAAAACGTTGAATTTTTTTTCCCTACAACAATTTTAATCCTAGTCTTAAAAATAGATAATCCTAGATCTGTGAATTTATTTTATAATTATATTACCTACAGTTAATTATATTATACTATAATTATTGTTAATAAAAATTGTAACAATTATAAATAAAAAAAATAACAATAATATATTAAAATCATTGAATTTGTATAATGAATCTAATAATAATAAATAAATCTAAAAAAATGTTTATTACTATAATTACTGTAAAATAATTGATCGTCCTTTTTTAAAAAAAATCATTGTTTCTTATATTTAATACAATTAAAGAAATAAGATTAAAAAAATTAAACCTTTTAAAAATTGTAAAATAAACATTATTGAAGACAAAAAATTGAATGGAGAATAATAATAAACGTTTGTTTTTTAAAGAATAAATTGCAAAGAGCAAACAAAAAGAAAAAGAAAAATGTTTTCACAATATTTTGTATTGAAAAAAATCAATTCAATCAATTCTCATCTTTAGAATAAGATTATTTATAAACCATTTAATTTTCTTCCCAACCACAAAAAAAATAACAAACTTTGTAAACCAACGAAAATAATAAAAGCGTAAAACAAAAATTTCATAACCAAAAAAAAACTAAAATATATAATTAAAATTTTTGACATAATTTTTAACCGAAAAATGAAAAGTTATTAATGAAAAGAATACATACTTTTTTCAAATGTATAAACCAGGAAAGAGTAGACTTGAAGAACGAAGTTTGAAAGAATATTTTCAAAATGAAACAAGTGTTTTTTTTTCAAATAGAGATACTAGATAGAAAAAAAGGCGTGTGTTTACCGTTATATTATAAACAGCAAAACTGTTGATGTATAGATTTCACTTATATGAAAATGCGAGGTTATTTTATATTTAATAAAATACAGGCAAATTGACGTTAATTTAACAATGAAATGAAAAAAATTCAAGTCGTTCTTTCTTGTACACTAAACTATATTTGTGAAACATTGACTCATTCTTAAGTTCCCATTAAAATAAAATCACAATATTTGTTTTTTCCTTTGAAGAGTGCCGAAAAAACGGTATCTCCCCCACTCCCATGACAAAATTTAGTGAATGGAGTGAAGTTGTTTAATGTAATCAAGGTTGGGTAGCACTGTCACCCAAGTAGGAAGAGTCTCAAAAATGAAAAGAGCATAACGAATAATGTCGAATTCACAATTGTTTGAATTGTAAAATCAGAAAATTATCTAAGAGAAAATCACTTAATTGGACAAATTTATGTTTAACGAACTTTGAGTTTTAGGAAAATTATATTAACATTCGACATAATTTCTATTTTTACTGTACAATAAGGGAGCATTTACATCTTTTGTAGAAAAAAGTCCAGAACGCGAAATTTGCATTGGAGTAAGAGAGATAAACTGTGTATCTGTCTCTGTTACTCGAATGCAAATTTTCCGTTCTGGACTTTTTTACAGAAGGTGAAAAACGCTCCACTGATAGAATTTTGAAATTTTCAATACTTCAATATAATGTGAATTTTATCAAACGTCTGCCGAATTTATAACTAATCTAATCGAACTGTTTACTAAAGTAAACGCAGACGCTAAGAACATATTGCAGAAATGCCATTATTCTGTATTTCATTTTTCATGTCGTCTGCTACTTTTAAAGCACACCGCACTGGCAGACACATTACCCAAAAATAACAAAAGAAAACATTTAGAATTAAAAAGAAAGTTAATTATTAATATAGATTATTTACTTTACAGTAAGTCTATTTTAGTAAATTTTCTTTTTTAACCTATAATTTTTCTTACATATTGCATTAATATTTGTAAATGTTACAATAGTTTAGTTGAGTGCACTTATTTTTCAAATAACCTAATAATGAACATTTAATTTTATTCAATAATTTTATTATTTTCTTAATTCTCATCGATATAGTAGAAAGTTTACAATTTTAATATATTTATTAATAACATTTTTTCCTGCAGAAGAAAAAAGCAAATATGAATTCGTTACGAAATTGCAGCAAATTATTATTGAACATCTCTAAAGCAAATCTACTTAATTACACAGGTAGAAATAAACATTTTTTAATTCAAATAAATTTACCAATATGCCAAAGAAGTTTTTTTGGATTTATAATTCAAAACATATTTAAATGTTACAATAATTGCAATTTTACTTAAAATTATAATATTTGGTTTTTGATTAGAAATTCAAAAAAAAATCTATTTTAATACACAACATGTTTAATGTTTAATAAATACATTATAATATTATAATAATTGACATAATTTGTCCTCATCTGAAGTTAGCGTTGTTTTATTCCAATGTTTTGTTTTTTAGTTCGAATTATCATGTCAAAAGTTTGACAGTTAATTTGTCGACTGTGTGTGAAAAAATGAGTAGAAAATTTTGTTAAATTTGTTAGCTTCCTTAAAAATTAAATTTTGAATAATATTATTAAAAAATTCTAGAAAATTAATTGAATTTCGGAAGACGTGCAGTTCAATTTTTTTGTATTTTCAAATTTAAGGCAAATAAAGAGCAATAATTAGTTAAATATTTATTTCACAAAAGTTATTAAAACTTGAAAAGTTTAATTAGGTTTTTAAAAAATAGCAATTAAAATTTTTTAAAGAAAAAGGTACTTGAATTCATAATAATAATTTTAACAAATTGAAACAATTGGAAATTCTGTAAAATTTTTTATTTTAAAGAATTTTATTTTTTTCCTCTTTAAAAATTGTCTGTAAATATAATTATATTTTTGAAATTATATCATTTTATGAATTTACAAAAATTATTCTATTTAAATAATTTAATTCTCGTAGTTAAATTCTGATAGGAATTGATTTAAACAAAAATTTCAGTTAAAATTTTAAAAAATAATTAAATGTTTAAACCTTTATAATAGAAATTTTAGGAATTAATTAAATTTCAAAAGGTTTTTATATTCAATTCCTTAAAAATTTAAAAGAAGCTAAAGTTTAAAAATCTTAAAATTTTTATCTTAAAAAATTATTAATAACACTATTTTTTTAACAAAATTATTAAAGTTTTTCAAGAATTTTATTCAAAAATTCTAAAAAAATATAATTGATTTTTGGATGAATTACAGTTGTAAATTTTTTGGAAATAATTATATTTCATGAGGTTTTTCATTGAAATTATTTAAAATTTCAATTCCTCAGGAAGAATATTCTTCGAAACGCGTCACATTCGAAAATGATGAATTAAGATTGAGATTAGAAAAAGATACTCTATATAAAAATTGTTTTATTACTATATTTACTTACTTTATAAATTTTAAAACTACAGCTCAAAGAAATATGAGAAGAACCCTCGCTCCCACACTAATGGAACTTACCAAAAGAAAAAGAGCACTAAAAACAAAGAAACCAGAAATTCGAAATCAATTCTTGGAATGGAATCGAGATTCTGAACTTTATGCATTCAATCAAAGACTCTCAGAAAAATTTGACATGGATTCACTCGAACGTTCATTAACACACAGGTCTCTTGCAAATAAGAAAACATAATTAAAAAAAAGAATAATTAAAATTATTTTCACACTTTAGAAACTAATAAAAAATATTCTTGTTTTTTTGCTTTCAGAACCTATGTTATTATGCAAGAGGAAAAGCAAAAGAAAGCTGGAGTTGAAAATCCTGAAATAAATATAGACGATAATAGAGAATTAATTGAAGAAGGGAAAATAATTTTACCGCAAATTGTTGAAAATTATCTATCAGTTTCATTGCCCTACGCACCACGTGAATGTATTCAGTAAGAATTGCGTTTTTTTTTATCAACAATCAAAATAGTTTTTTTTTAAATTCTTCATTTTTCATTCACTTATAATTGCAGAGCTTTGGCCAATTATCTTCTCTCCACGGAAATGTTGTCGAAAGTAACAAAAGGCATTGGATTGGAAGAATTAATATTGACTGCTGTAAGGTTTTTTCCCTAATTCTTGAATTTTTTTTTCTTAGATTGATAAACAAAAATTCTAATTGTAAATTTTTTGGAAATAATTATATTTCATGAGGTTTTTCATTGAAATTATTTAAAATTTTAATTCCTCAGGAAAAATATTCTTCGGAACGCAAATTAACAAGCTTTAATCGAAAACAAAGAAAAAATTCATTGTTTTTAATTAATTTTGAAAAAAAAATGATTTCAGGAATTTCCAATTGATGAGACGACACTCGTTAATACATTTTATGCATTAATTGCAACATTGAAGAGTTGTGTTGATTTAAATCACGCAAGTATTTTCGTTCGGGATTTTCTTATTGTCAATTTGGCCGAGAAGGATTTAATGGAAATTTATTGTCCAGCTGAGCCAATTGATATTATTGATGATATTCTAGGAAATGAAAATAGAGAGCCAGTGGAGCCAAGAATTATCGGTCAATCTGGTGCAGCGACAATTCAGTCCGTTTATCACATTGGACTTTATTCTGGAGAAGATTTTCTTGGTTCAGGTGAATCATTGAAAGGATTTCCTTAAAACTTTTAAAAATAAGTATTTTTTAAAGTTTTAAGAAAATTTTTCCTAAAAATTTAATCATTTTCACAATTTCCGTAATTCTTCGCATGAATTGAATTTTTTTTAAAAATAAAAGTAATTAAATTCCTTTGTAAGAATTCTATTATTTTCAAAAGATTTAATAAAATATTCTTTAAAGAAAATAAATTATTTTAAAAAAATTTAATAAAGAAATTCTTTGCGAGAATTCAATTACTTTCGTAAACAATAAAATTTTCATAGGAATTCAATTTCTTATAAAATACAATTTTAAAGAATAATTCTCCGAAAGACATTAATTATTTTAAATATTATAATAAAATTCTTCTTGAAAAAGCAATTTTTTTTCATAAATTATAATATTCGTGGCGAGAAGTTAAATATTTTTAAAGTATAATTTCAATTAATTTATTCAAAATGATTTAATTATTTGTTACATTTTAATTAAAGTCTTCGAAAGAATTTTATTATGTTCCAAAGTTTTAATAAAATTTTTCCCAAAAAATTCCTTAATTCCAAAAATAATTCCAATTATTTTCAGAAAGTTTAATAAATTTTTTCATAAGAATTCAATTATTTTCATAAATATTACAATATTATATTCCCAGGAATTCATTTATTTTAATCAAATTTCAAATGAATTTCTCAAAAAATGAAATTATTTTCAAAACTATAAAGAAAATATGTTTTTAAGAATATTTTCGTTACAATTTTTATTAAATACGGGAAAGAAATTTACAATTAACTTTGTAAATAAAAAAATCCATAACAAGAATTCAATTATTTTTAAAAGATACGATTTTATTTAAATTATTAGAAATGATTGAATTATTTTGTTTAATTTTAATAAAATTGTTTAAGAGAATTTTATTATTATCAAAAATTTTAATAAAATTTTTCGTAAGAAATTAATTATTTTCACAATTAATATAATTATTCACAGAAATTCACTTATTTTCAAAACTTATAATAAAAAATTCTTCGAGTGAATTTTGTTATTTTCAAAAATAATTAAATTTTTCAAAGGAATTCAATTACAAAAATTTTTAATAAAATATTCTTTGTAAAATTTATTATTTACAAAAATTTTAATAAAATTCATCGCAGGATTTGAATCATTTTATTTTGGTATAAATAAATAAATAAATAAATATATTTTAAATACAATTTTTAATAAATTTTTCAGATAATGAAATTATTCTTAAAAATTGTATTAAAATTTTTCTAAGGAAATCATTTGCTTTTAAAAATTGTAATGAAATTATTTATGAAAATTTAATTTTATAAAATGATAAATCATTCTTGCAATCATTTATTTTTGTATTTTAATAATTGAATTCACGTAGAATTTTCTAAAAAGAATAAATTGATAAGAATAGAGTTGACCTACATTTTTAAAAATAATTTAGCATTAGAAGTATTGTATAATTTTCTTTAAAATTTCAAGAAAAAATAGTTGAATTTTGGAAGAATTACAGAAATATATAAATTTTAAACAGTTTTTACATTGCAATTGTTTAAATTTTGAATTGCGGTGAAAAAATAAGATATATTTAAATAATTTTTTTACAAATCGTATTCAAGTTTTGAATAATTTTTTTTTTAATGATTATGAACAAAATTTCTTAAAAATTGAAAAATTGTTATTAATATTTTTAAAAAATAGTTAAATTGCTGTAAAAATTAAATTAATGTTTCAATTAATTCCTCATTTGTCAAGTTTAATTAAAATAAATTTTATCTTCTAAAGCATTTTACTTTTTTACTTTTAAAAATTATTTTGAGATATTATATTTTTGTAGAATTCAAACTGGAAATTTGAATTTTAAAAAAACTTAGAATTGATAGTAATATTTCTAGGACAAGAAAAAGAAGTGAATATTATTCATGAAAATTAGAAATCACGAATAATGATAAAATGTTAATAATTTTTGATACTTTTTTAAAAATCAATTATCGAGTACGAATAATAATAAAATATTTTTAA
This sequence comes from Leptopilina drosophilae, assembly GCA_032873175.1. Classification (NCBI taxonomy): domain Eukaryota; kingdom Metazoa; phylum Arthropoda; class Insecta; order Hymenoptera; family Figitidae; genus Leptopilina; species Leptopilina drosophilae. Next base: position 8,923,185 of record CM065484.1, read on the forward strand.
AAAATTTTCCAGGATTCGGCGATTCAATCGAGGAAGCGAAAACAGCTGCAGCAATAAAAACATTAAGTGAAATGTTCGGTTTAACGGACTCGAGTCAACCAATAAGATGCGATTTAAAAGTTAATCAGCCAGTGGAAAGTGTACCATTAAAAACATGGCGTAGATCAAATGCATAAAGAAAAATTATCATTTCCAAGTGAAAGAAAAAAAAAGAATATTTGATTATAGAAACAAAAAAAAGGTTTAAAATAAAACACACTTTTTTTCTAGTAGTAAAAACATTTTATTTCTCAGAACATAAGATCTCTTATTATTTATATATTAACGCATATAAATAATTTTCGCTTAAAGTAAAAAATTGCTGCTAATTTTTATAAATGTTTTTTTTCTTTTTTTAATGTTTAAAATTAGCAGCGTTATCACACATTAAAAATCTCCTTTTTAAATTCAGTGTAGAAAAAGTTTGTAGGAAAATATAATATATAATAATCTTTGTAGCAAAGACGTTTAGCTTAATCCTCCTTCTTTTAAATTACTATTCTTTAATTATTATAATTAGCCCATAAAATCTAATCTAAATAATAATCTTTTTTTTTTACTTCTAAATCGACATTAAAGTCAAGACAAAAGAAAAGCTTAATTTTTTCGATAGCTTTGAACAAGAAAATATAACGTTTAAGAGAACATATATGAAAGTTAGTTTAGAATTTTTTTTCAACTTTCTCTCTCTCTCCCTTTTTTTCTATTAAATGAAAATATCGCTGATAAAGAAACTAAATATGTTATGGAATTTCAAAATTTGTGAAAAAATATTTGTACTCCTCATGTCCATTATTTTCGATTTCTCTTTTTGGTTTTCGATTCTTTAAATTAAATGCAACGCTCGCCATTTAATCAAAGGCGAAGTTTCCTTCTGATTCCCGGCGTTGATACGCATCTGTAAAAATAAAATTCAACAATTTTCATATAATAATAATAATAAAAAACAAATTAAAAAAAGAAATCTTTTCTTAAAATAGTAATTTAGGAAAATAATTAAATTTACCCATTTGGATTGTTTTTCATAACTATTTGCATTTCATGTTTCCAACGATAAATATTTGGATAGTCTTGTGGAGTAACTGACGACGGAACTGCATTAAAAACTGCGTAATCAGTTTTAGTTGGTGCGTTACTAAAAAAATTTGTTTATTTAGAAACAATTTGTATCTTACCATTTTTTTTACAAAATAATAATAGAAAATAAATTTTTTATACTTTGAATTTTTTATTTAAAACTTTAAATATTTAGAAAAATTAGAATTTTTAAATATAGTTTTGGTATAAAATAAACTTTTTCAAGGTGACCTCTTTTTTCATCAAAAAATTCCAATTTTGAATTAAAATTTTTGAAAAGTGTTAAAAATAAAATTGATAATAAATAAAATAATTATAAAAAATAATAAAAATATTAATTTACCATTCAATAAAAGTTATCGATCCCTCGTTCGCCAATTCCATTTCCTCTTCCTCGGAACTATCGCAAGATTTTGGCGATGAAGGTGGCGTGTAAAATTCGTCTTCTATAAAAATTATTTTAAATTATTAATTAATTAGAAATTAATTAAATTATTTTTAAAAAATCATTTTTCTTCAGAAACTTACCAGAATTTTCCTTGTTTTCTTCACTATTTTGCAATTTACATGACTCGAACTTATTGCACAAATTATTCAAATCATTTAGTGGATCGCCATTAATATTCAATTTCATGGAATTTTCAGTGACACCCTAAAATAAATATCTTTTGACTAATTAAAAAACATAATATTTCCTACTTTAATTCATAGCTATTAATAAACATTCAATACTAAACGTTACATTAAAGATATGTTATTTTAAAAATTTTTCAATATTTTAGAACTTTTATTATGAACTGATTAATTTGAATTACGTATTATTAAACGAAAATTAAAAATTCTTAAATATTTTTTCCATTCTTCGAATAATATTAATAAAAAATTTCTTCAATAAAAATATAATAAAGAAAATTATTTTTCTTCATTTTTCCTGCAGATAAAAACTATTTTATTATTTTCTCACATATCCCTTGAATCTCGCCTCGAGGAATTTTTCCAATTTCCATAAACCATCGGAACATCCTAAATCAGCGAAACTATCCAAAAATGGCCAAAATTCTTTCCACGGAACATGATATTCTTCGGCTAAAACTCTAAAAATGGGGGAAATAATTAATTGAAACAAATACATTTAATGTTATTAAATAGAAGCCAAAAAGGCTTAACTTTTTCATATTTCATTAATTTTCACATTTAAATTTCCACTTGAATATCTTTTATTAAAATTTTGAAAAATTCAAGTACTTATTTGAAAAATTTGCAATTACAATTCTTCAAAAGTTGTTTTTTTTAAAATTATAAGAAAATTTTTGAAAAAATCAATTATTTACAATTAAATTATATAAAATTTCAATTATCATCTGAAATATTGACTAAAATTACTTCAATTACTTAAATAATTTATAGAATAATTCAATGTTTCTTAAACTTGAATATTTATAAAGAATTTTTGAAAAGACTTTATAAGCTGCTTAAAAATTTATAATTGTTATACAAATTACCAAATTTTTTATTTTCAAATAATTTCAAAATCAAAATTTTAAAAATTTACTTATCAAGCAGAAAATTAATTATTATTAATTTATTATTATAAAAAGTTTTTTAAATTTCGGAAAAGAATTTAATATTTTTCTTAATTCGTTATAAACTTTTTCAATTATTTCCTAAAATTTTAATAAATCTTCGCAAGAATTCAATTATTTTTAAAATAATTTTAATTAAATTTCTCGGATGAATTAAAATATTTTCAAATATTTTTGCATAAAATTCCATTATTTCCTAAAGCTTTAATAAATTCTTCGAAACAATTCAATTACTTTTATAATTACTAAAATTCTTTGTAGGAATTATATTATTTTTAATTAAATTAAAATAAAAATAATTAAATTATTGTCAAACTATTTATAAGAATTCAATGTGAAAATTAAATTACTTTTAAAGCAATTTTTTAATATATTCGTCAAAAATTGAAGGAATTCAATTATTTTAAAAAAATAATAAAACTCTTTTGATGAATTCAATTACTTTAAATACACTTAATTTTAATAAAATTCTTTACAAAGATCTAATTATTTTCGAAACAACTTTAATCAAATTTCATGAAAGAATTTAATTATATTTTCAAATATTTCTAAAATTTAATAAATTCTTCGTAACAATTCCATTACATTTATTAACAGTAAAAAAATTCAAATATTGATGAAAATTTAGAAAAATTTTATAAAATTGTTTGAAAATGATAATTAATTATTTTCAAAAAAATGTGTGCCAAATCTTTTTTATATAATTATATAATAATAATTTTTATATAATAATCTCTGTAAAATTTTTATTAATTACTAGAATAATTGAATTTTGGCTTAGAATTATATCAAAATTTGTTAAAAATAATAATTGCATTTCAACAAATAGTTTTATTGTTTTTGAAAATAATTGAAATCTTGACTTAAAAAAAAATGTTTTGAAAATAATTTAACTCTTGTAGTGAATATTATCGCTTTTTTATGAAATTAATTTAACTTTACAAAGAATTTTATTAAACTTCCTGAAAAGAATGATATTTTTGAGATGAATTATGTTATACTATATCAAGATCATTGAATTCTTTAGGAAAACTAGTGGCTTTAAAATTTTTGAAACACTATTAAATATAATTAAAAAATTCAACAAAATTGAAATTAAAATTTTTCAAAAAAAAGTTATTTCTACTAATCGTCATAAATTCTGATGTTTGAAAAATTTGAATCTTAAACCTTTTTAAAATTGCCATTATTTGTAACTTTTCCAAAATGCAATTTTTCGACTAAAATTCTTCCATTACTTTTAATAATTTATTAAAATTTATTTATTGAAATAAAATATTAACAAAATATTAACTTTGTCTTAGTTATCGTAGGTAAACTTAATTTTTGCAAAGAGTTTTATTCAAATTGTATTGAAAATAATTTTTTTTTTAAAGAACTCTATCAACAATTTAAAAAAAAAATCTTCTTTGGAAAAATGTTATTAAAACTGTATTTGAAAATAATTGAATTTGCGCGAAGAGTTTTATTATTATTTATGAAAATACTCTTATTGGTTAAATTTTTTTAAATTTTCGAATACAATAATAATTAAGTAGTTTAAATTATTATTCAATTATTATTATTCAATTATTCAATTATTATTATTATTATTATTATTATTATTATTATTACTATTATTATTGTTATTAATTACCTTCCAACTCTTTCGAGTCCTTTTTCAGTGTCCTGCAATCGAAGAGACAAATTTTGAGCGGGAGTTTTGACAATTTGTCGTGAATCCGTTGAATCACTTGGCTTATTCTCTCGTGTTGGAGTGAAATTTAATCTCGTTGGAGTAATTTGATATCGTGGCGGTGTTTTCCATTTTTTTCGAAATTCTATCGCCTGAGATTTACTCATGGGACCAGCAAAAGCTCGAACCTCCACACGAGGACTAATTGGATCCTCATTTACTTTCTGACTCTTTTTTTTTGGCGGGGAAATGAAAAAATATTTTATTTACTTAAAATAGAAAAATTATTTTCTTATCAATATGAGTAATAATATTTTTCTTAAATATAAAAGTGAAAAAAAAGAAAGTTTAAAATGAGTAAATCTAACTTGTTTTGTAAATTGAAAAGATGAATTATTTAAGTGAATAAAAATATTTTATATTGAATAAAGAAAAAATTTCTTAGGTATTCGTTTTTTTTTAGGAAAAGGAATTAAATAGAAAATTTGTTTTGATAAACTTACCAGAGGACTCGTTGGCGAAAAAGGTTCGCCAATTGTCGGCTGTAACGTATTGTCATCGGACCTGAGAACTGGTACATAAAATTGATCTTCCAATAAACTGCGGATTAGCCTTTTTAGTTCCTCATCGTCTCCGTGTTTTCTTGCACAAATTATCTGCAATCACAAATTTAATTGTAAATATTTGAATCTTTTAATTTCCAAACAAAATGCAGAAAACTTGATAGTATAATTAATATTAATATTCTTAGGTCACCGTAACATATTTTCAATAATCAATAATAATAATAAATTAACAGCAAATAATTGTTATTAACATATTATTAACTCTAGCAATAAATCATTATTAACAAATTATAAAAATAAACAATTATTAATAAAGAATTATATTTTCAATAAACAATAATAATACTTAAGTAATAATTAATTAATATTTTATTAAGTATATTATTATTAATTTTCAGTTAGTTATAAATAATATATTTAATTTATAAAATAAATAAAATACCTCTAAAGGCGTTTGTTTAAACTTATTCAATAAAGTTTTAACGCATTGGGGATAAGAGACGAGCACACGAACTGCTTCCTTTTGTCCGAATTTCACCGCAAAATGAAGTGGAGTTTCATTGAGACCTTTATCTGGCGTATTGAGGTAGAGATCGAGTAAAATTTGAGCTCTCTGCAAATCCACTTCGCCGTAAAGTAATTTTACGAAATCAGGATTAAGAATTGTGCCCAATAATAATTCGCACATTAAACCTGAATGAGCAGACCTCGTAGCAATATGTAGAGCATTATAACGAGAACCTTCCTAAAAATAATATAAACAATATAATAGAAAAATATTAGTTCAAATTCCCAATCTATTCCATTTCATCTAAAAAATTTTACTTTCTTTCCAGCCATCGCAATCGATAATTCATTTTAAAAAAAAGTAGTCAAAAGTAGTTTTCAAACTAAAAAAAAGGTAGTAAAAAAGTATCTCTGTTGAAAAATTAAACTCGACAACCAAATATAACTCGTTTTTGAAACTACAAAACTGCAAAAAATTACATTTTATAGTTTATTTTTTCTAATTTACACTAATTATTATGGAAAATATTTCCTTCTTTCTTAATGAATTTAATTCCTGCAACGAATTTTATTATTCATCAAAAAAATTGAAATATTAAAAAAAATAATTTAATTCTTGCGCAAAATTTTATAAAAATATTTAAATAATTTATTTATTTCGGCTAATTTTCCGCAAATTCTAATTTAAATACTTAAATTTCTGAAAAATTGTTATTATTCATGAAAAGAATTGAATTCATACGAAGTTTTTTATAAAAAAAAATTTTAAATAATTGAATTTTGTTGCGAAATTTTATGAAAACAGTACTCGGATATTAAAAAATATTCAATTGCGAAAAGTTTTTAAAAATAATGAAATTTTTCAGAATGTTCTATTCACATTTTATGGAATAATTGAATGTCTGTTTAATATTTTAATCTTTTTTTTAAATAATTGATTTATTAGAATTTTTTTAAATAATTGAATTTCCTAGCAAAAATTTATTACTCTTAAAAATAATTGAATTTGCAAAGAAATTTATTAAAATGTCTAAAAATAGGTAATTAAACTTTCGGGAATAATTTTGTTATTTATCTTTAATTTAATTTTTTATCATTAATCTTTTATTTATCTTTAATAATTAATTATTGAATTGCGATTGATTTCTTTTAAACAATTTTATTAAAACATTTGAAAATAATTGAATTCGTGTGAAAAATTTTACTACTTTTGTCCATAATTGAATTCATCCAAAGAATATAAAAAAACATTTTTGAAATAATTGTTTTTTTTGAAGAAAAAGAGATTAAATTTTTAAGATTAATATTCGAAATATAATAAATATAAAGAATTTATTTTAAATAATTAAATTCTTAAGAAGAACATTATTTGAGAAAATAATTGAATTTTTCAATGAAATAATTCATTGAATAAATATAAAATAGTATTAAAAGTACTAGAAATTTTTCGATGAGTTTTATTATTTTTGAAAATAATTGAATTCTTGCTTAGAATTTTATTAATATTTTTTTTAAATAATTAAATTTCCATGAAAAATGTTATCATGAATAAATGTAATTGAATAAAAATTTTGTTAAATAATTTATTTTTTTTAAATTGCTATTTTTAATTAATTGAATTCCAGTGGAAATTTTATTATTTATGAAAATAATTTAACTTTGGACGAATTTTATTAATTTTTTTTCAATAAATGAATTCTTTGGCAAACAATTTTAATATTGTTTTAAATAAATAAAAATTTTAAATTTTGTAAATATTGTCATTTATTTAAAAAATTGAATTTGGAAAAGAATTTTATCAAACTGAAAATAATTGAATTCCTAGGAAGAATTTTTATATTTATCCAGATAATTGAATTCATTTCAAAGAATTGAAATTAAAATTTTTTATACAAATTAGTTTTATAGAAATTAGATCTTTCAAAGATTTGAATTTGAAACATTTTTAAAATTCAATTCACGAAAATTCTTCGTTTTATATATTTTATTATTTATAAAAATAGAAAATTTTTTTAAATTTATAAGTAATTGAATTCTTGGAAAATTTCAATTATTTATGAAAATAATTAAATGTATGGGAATAATTTTATAAAAATTTTGTTTAAATAATTTAATTTTTTCTGGGAAATTTGATTAAAATTCAGTAAATATATTCAAAATTATTGAATTAAAGAGTTTTGAAAATAATCAGAATTTTTCCAAAAGAATTGTACTAAAATTGTTTAGAACTATTTGAATTCCGGAGAAAAATATTATTATTTAATCGCTGTGGCCTTTTTTTGATAAAAATTCGATAATCTCTAAGAATAATATTTTAAAAATATAAATTAAAATTTAAATTAATTAAAATTAAATTTAAATTACATTAAAATTAAATTAAAATTAAAATTTTCTAGAAACTCAACTTTTGATTACAATTTTTGATATTTTAAAAATTTACAAAATAGGTGAACAATATTTTAAAAAAGTGAAAAAAGTTAAAATGGTAATAACAGTCTTTGATTCTTGTTTTTTTTTCTTTTTCATTCAAATTAAATATCAAAATGAAAATTATTTTTTAAAATAAAATGGAAAAAAAATTTGTATGTACTTTACCTGTAAAATTGCAGGCGTATCTCCACTGCTAACTAAATATCGGGGATTTTCCCAAATAGTTGATTTCACCGCATCTAAATCGCCGGCCTCAATTAATTTACGAAATCGCACCAAATCCTGGGGCTTTGGACCTTTAAAATTGCTTGACTTTTCTTCACCGACAACAGACTCGGTGGTTATTGTTGAAACGTTCGTTGCATTCGTTAATCCACCATGTCGTGAAAAATGTTCAGCGTCCGAACGATTTTTAAACGATTTTAATCTTCCAGTCTTGTGACTTTTTATTAATTTTAATGCCTCACTTTTTTCATTAAAAACTCGAACATCTTCTTCTGAAATTTCATTATTACAATATTTTTATTAACTAATCAAAGTGACTGAACAAAAAATTAAAAACCTGATAAATTTTATTTTTTTTTAAAGAATTTAATATTATTTTTTCATTACATATTTAAAATTTAACTTGATTATCATAATAAATCAATAAATAAATAAAACAAATTTTTATTCAGTTTTTATTTTATTATTAGAAGCAGAATTACCAAACGTTACTGAGAATTCAAATCATCCGAAAAATTATAATTAATTTAACAAAAATTAAAAAGAATTTTTTAATTTTAAACAAATAGAAAATAAATGAAATATGAAAATAAGTGTAAATAAGCAAAAAAAAAACATAAAACAAAGAACAACGTATAACTTTATTTTAGTTTTCTCTTAATAATAGTAAATAAACAAATTATTAAAATATGAAAAAATAACATTTTCTAGTGTTTGTTGATGAAATTGGAATGCAATGATAATGGGAGTAAATTTGAAAGTTAACATTCAAGGACACGTCAGTCAAAAACTGCGGGTGAATAATTGGAAAATTAAAAAAAAAAGAAAAAGAAAAGAAAAAGAAAAAAAAGAAGAGATAAAAATAAATACTTACTTGCATCGCCTTTTTCATTTTCACCAGGAATATAAACAGCGTGAAAAATACTACTGTTATTCGAAGTGAGGTTAGACTCTCCTGAACGCAAATTTTGTGCTTGAGTGTTTTCTTTATTCTCACTCATACCCGAATTTATTCTTAAAACTTGTTGAAAATAATCAACAAAACTTGTTATTACGCTTTGTGACATATGTCACGGGCAAACGTACCCGCATATATTTTATATTACAAAAGAAAGAAGGGAAGACAAAATATTTGTTTTATGTATTTATATATTTGTTATCCAGAGTGTGTTATCAACATGTATATAGTTTTCAAAACTGTCAATTTGACGTTGCAGTGTTGCCAGATTGGCATTCGTTTGGGATTTGAAAATTATATGATTTTAAGGTCAACGCACAATAGAGATATTCGGGAATTAGTTGCATGAGATAGAAAAAGATACAAATCTCTGTTCTTTTCTAACTCACACTTTGCGTTCGTTAAAAATGTTCGCTAAGCAATTGTGTTCAGGTTTAAAGTGGAATTTAATAAGTGCAAGAGAGATAGTCAGATATCACTATCCTTTCTACTCTTATTAAATTCTGCTTTCGGTTTATAGAGCATTCACACCTTCTGTATAAAAAAAGTCCAGAACGGAAAATTTGCATTGGAGCAAGAGAGACAGATACACAGTTTATCTCTCTTTCTGCAATGCAAATTTTATATTCTGGACTTTTTTTTATAAAAGGTGTAAATGTTACGCTTTCTGCTCAAGTGGGACAATTGAAAATTGAAGAGAAACTAATATGGGGAATCCACACATCGATCTAAGCAGCTAAGCGAGAAGTTTTTTTTACGAAAAAGTGTCCCGCTTATATGCATCTTAAGATCGAAGTGTGGATTCCCCATTATTAAGGGCAAAGTTAAGGCCAACGCAGAATAGAATCTTTAACCGGAACCGCAATCGTAACCGTAACCGTAAGAATGAGTTAAAGAAGGATAGGTATATTGTTTATCCTTCTTTAACTCATTCTTACGGTTACTGTTCCGGTTAAAGATTCTATTCTGCGTTGGCCTTTAGGCTGCGGTTACACCTCTACAGGCTGCCTGCCTGCAAGATGTTATGGTAACGTAAAAGAGTAAGAGAGACAGTGACTTCAAACTTCTCCCTTACTCTCATTGTTCCTGCCTGCGGAGAGTCCACAATAGATGCATAAGGTAGGTAGCAAGTCCAAGTGCAAGTGCGATTCCTATATCTTTATGGAGAGTCCACAATAGGTGCAAAAGGCAAGATGAAAGTACAAGTGCAAGTGCGAACCAATGCTAAAGATATAGGAATCGCACTTGAACTTGGACTTGCTACCTGCCTTTTGCACCTATTGTGGACTCTCCATCATGCATTGCAAGGGATTGTACTTTAAGGCTTGGGTCACAATTGACAACTTACCTTACATATATGGAATACTGTGAACAAACCCTTTGAACTTACTTTGTAACGCTGAACGACCCATCTCTAACCTTGTGCAATCTTGTACGAAGAAATGTCTTATATTTAATTGTATATAAATTCATGTTCTGAATAAACATTGTTGCAAATGTAAACATTTTTATATAATTACATATAATAATTTAATTATTATAATTCATTATTATAATATATAATGGGTGATTCTCCGCGTAGCGCAGAACTTGATTTATTCCATGTCTGAAAGGAAAAATAATAAATAATTTTCTTATATTTTTATAATTCCAACGTGAAAAGGTAATTTATATGTTTATAAATAAAAACCAATAGAAACATTTGTGTTTAACATTATAATTTTTCGTGAATAAGCAATTTCAAGGCTAAAAACGTCAAATTTTGACCTGTCCCCACGGGAAGGTTATAAACAAAAAAGTTAATATTTTTAGTAATATGCAGTGATAAACAAAATAATTTTTGACATTTTAGTATCATATGCTTTAGTAGATCTAAATTAAAAAAATATTTTTGAAGAAAAAAAATTATTGTTAATATTTTTTTACAATTTATGCTTGACTACACTGCCGTCCTTTTTAAAAAAGGCACTATCTACATTTTAACTCGAACCGAAATATTTAACTAAACGCGTTTGCATTTATATCTCTTAACAAAAATAAAATTTTGTAAATCAACCTATTGTTCTTAACTAAATCAGACCCGCTCTTTTCATTGGTGCAAAAATAAATTTATAATTTTAAATAATAATATGCAAAAAAGTAGATAGTGCAAAATTTTAAACTAAAAATTGAAGGAAATACATATGGCGGCAGCCTATGTACATAGTGCACATTTTTGGCGGCTAAAATATCAGTATTTTACAATCAAGATGGGGATGTTTTCCTTTTAAAAGCGTCACTATCTACAACAAAAATGGATAATTAGCTAATTTTTACAATTAAAATCTAATTTACATTTTAACTAATTAAAATTTATAATTTTCGATTGCACATATAATTTTTGAATTTTGTAACGAATACAGCCATATAAAAAACTCATTTTTCTTAAAAAATGTAGATATAGTGTCTTTTTTAAACTGTATGGCAGTACAGTTTTGGGTGTTATTCTTTTTTTATTAATAAACAGTGAATAATTTAAATAAAAATCAAATGTTTACTTAAAATTACTTTAGTAAAAACAAAAATTAGTTTTCTTAAGTTAATCCATGAATAAAAATCTAACTTCTAATTGATTTATTACTTTTTCACTCATTTTAAGTTTGAAATTTAAAAAGGGAATCACAAAGTTGTCTCCATCGGTATCCACCGATCCTTAAATATTTTAGTATAAATTAATTAATTATAAACAAAGTTAAGTAAAGCGTAGTTATATTGTTTCGGTCAATACGAATGAGATACATTTTAAACTAATTGCTAATAAATAATCATTTTTTCAAAAAATACTAAGGTCGGTTGAAAAATTTCTACCCACCTAAGAGTCTCCACCGACCTCAGACTTTCCACCGGCATTGGATTATCAAGAAACTAAGCTTATTGTTATGATATATACAGACAAATAACAAATCTCGTTTTAAACTATATCAATATACTATATTATCAATTTACCGATAATATTTTTGCAATTTTGACTCCTGAAAATGTCCTGACTTTTACGAAATATTGATTATAAACTTTGTAGAAATAACTTTTTCAACAAAGATTCAATTTTCGATACAAAATTTATGGTGACCTACTTCTGGAACAAGCGATAATTAGGCTTGTAATTTATCTCTACTTACGCACCATTGAAAAATCAAAGTATTCTATTATCGACATTTAAGGTTTCTTAGTATTTTTCATAAAGATATAGTACGTGCAAGTAAAAGATTAAAAAATGGTATAAACCTGCAATTTCCAGTCGTAAAAACGCATATTTCAGTATATTATCAATATACAAGATTTTTCCAATCTTTTTTTACATATTTTGAACCAAAAAGTATATCGCATTGTAAATTTCGCGCAGAACGCATATTGTTGTGAAACTATTCAGAGTTAGTCTCGTCTACAATAGAGTCAAGATTTACAAGCGGGCTATTGAATAAGCAAAATTCGAATGAGAAAGTAAAGTCTCTTCAGTTGGAGAAAGAATTAATGATGAAGTGTTTAAATCTTAGTTTCTGTTTAACATTTCTGGTTGCGGTCGTCCTTGGAGTGACAACAGGTGGCAGTTATACTCAGAGATTGATAGAATATCTAAAGAAGAAGTCTCGACTGCACCAGGTAATGTTTATCATAGATGATCATCTACTACAAAATTTAAGTTCAAGCAGCAACCTTCTGATCAAAGATGTTTCTAATCATTTTCCATCATTCAGCACCAGTTTCACTAAGCTGCAAATTGGATTTCAAAAGCACTTTCCACCTTCATCACGTCCACCAAGACGAACGACGTTATTCATTATGATTCTTAATGACCATCAAAATGATACTTGGCCTAATGTGTATTATACACTTCAGCAATTAAAAAATGTATCTCAAGGACATTCGTATCCGAAATGTCTAATTAACACAAATTCACAAAGAGAATCTCAATCGATAAAGAAATTGCTAAAATCTCTCTGGCTTCAAGATTTTCAAGATATTGCAGTACTGGAACACTTGAATGAAAACGAAAAATCATTGACATTGGACACAGACAGACGGCCTACTTTGCACAAAATCAATCTTTTTGCAAAAACATACAGAGCTAAAAAAATAACAGCCCGAGTCAAATGGTTTCCAAACAAACTTCTGAACCTTCATGGACATGAAATAAAATTCGCTTTTTCTGACAGAATTGAAACTCACGAGTCAAAACAAGAAAAATACATTAGATTTGGAAACATTTTTTCAAAAACAATGCATTGTTCTTCTGTCACTTTAAAAATCAACTCTACGCAATTCCATTTGCGGCATAACATCTTCTACCGAGAGAATATCGAACTGGTTTTAAATCTTAGGCCGCATTATTTTGCAAAAACCACACTTATACGTATAATGGGCATTTATACTATAAAGGCTGTGATTCCAATTACTTCAAGGTTCATTAAAGTGCTAGTAATTTCAGAGGAATTCATGTACATGTTACTTGCAACCACTGTTGTAGTTGTAGCAATTCGAATCACAGCTTGGATTTTAAAATTTAACAGGAAAACTTGGCAATTGTTCAACATCAGTCGAATTATAATGGGCTTGTCTGTCACCAGAGAACCGGGGAAGGTAGCGGAGAGAATAGCTTTTGGTATATTCATGTTGTCTTGCATTGTCTACTCGGGTTATTTCTACTCAGTGATCTTGGACATTTCCTTTCGAGCCGAACCACAAATTTCCAATCTGGAAGAACTTGCCAACTCGTCACTAACGATTATGGGGTCTCGGTTAGTAAAACAATCACTGCTTGAAAGTCGCATTCCTCATATTAAACAAATAGGCAACAAAATGACAGAAATTCCTGCTGTAAAGTCACACATCGAATGCTTGGCATACTTAACAAAATATGCAAATGTAAGTTGTATTGCATTTGAAGAATTGGTAAATGACTTCAAGATGGCATCAAAATTTAACGGTAGAGTACTGCAGGAGCCTATGAATTATTTTATTTTTACCTGGATGGTAAGAAGTGGATCTCCTTATATTGATCGTTTCAATGAAGTAATACTCAAAGCATCAGAACACGGTTTGGTGCCTGATGTTCGGAACCATTATAACATAAAGATCGATAATGTTCTTTCACCACCAGAAGAAGTCAGTAAGGAAAAGTTACTACTGATTGTCTTTTACTTGCTAATTAGCGGATACTCGGTTGCAACATTAGTTTTCATTATGGAAATGATAAGCGTCATTGAGAGGTGTAAAATCTTTTGTAATTAAGATTTACGTTTTTTAGTAAAAAAAAAGTATTTCACAGAGTCGTCATTTGCATTGCTTGTTAAGCTCCTAATACAAAACGAATCTGCCAAATACTCTTTCTACTGACGCTTCTACTAGAGATTAGATTAATTTTGTTCAATTTACACATCTACAGTAGGTTATCATTAATTTTCTGTATCATTGCGTTGATGGTTATTTTTGTGCTCTGACATTTTTTTCCAACTAAATTTTTCAATCGGGAAAATTAATTATATAGACACAAGTCTATTGTTATACTATTATATTATTAATGGACTGACGATTTTGATGCTGTTGAATCCAAAATTTTTCCCATTGCCTTAGGACTGGCATCCAAAATAAACTGCATAATTTCAACCACTATTTGATGACGATTATAAACATGGAATAATTCAATCACATCAATATAATTAAAGAGACGCATATTTATTATGGTATTGGCGATTTCATTAATAAATCTATATAAAGTTAAATGGTTGAATCGTTCCCCACGATCATTCTTGGCACGATATCCAGTCATTTTACATAATTTTTGAATCATTCGTTTAACGTGAACAGTATAAGACATATTGCTAACATTACATTGGGGATAATGCATCAGCATTGAGTAAGCTGTGAACCAAATTGATATGAAACTCGTCAATGGTATATTAATTGACTCGAGTACACGTTTTTGCATCAAAGCAAATGCTCGGTCTTCGCGGGTCAATAGAGCCAAAATTCTCCAACCATTGGAATTAAATGAAACCTTATCACCATCAACTGTTAAGAAATCATCATGCTTTTCCGATTTGTCATTCATATATTTGTCGACACTCAAAATGTATTTTTTGACACAATTGCGATCCATGGATAACAAATGCTGATACCAATGATGCAGTGAATCTAAATTATGGACGTGGCCAAGTTTACGATTTATGAAAATACGCAAAAATTCATCTCTACTTTCAGTTAGAGCTTCATGTATGGGTAATAAAATTATATTCGCAATAACGTCGAACAGAGAGATGTGACTTAATTCTGAAACTTCGCATTTAATCCTAATGTCTGGATAGCCCATCAATAAAGGCAAATGGAAAAGTGTTGTTACAGCGGCAGCGTAAATTGCGTAGGGTTTTCGCATTACTAAAACGAGACGTTGCATCATCATTGTTATGTGTTGTAATTCCTCAAATCCAACATTGCTTACTTCCTGTCGTAATATTTGACGCAAGTGTGTCAATATTTTACAAGCCTCATTATTTTTTGCATTGTACTCGTAGAAGATTAAGGAATAGATCTTATTGAAATCAGACAGATAATCAGCACACGTTAGCTTGCAGCTGTTAATTATCCTTGTAATATTGTACAATACACTTTCAAATTTAGTACCTTCGATGTGTGGTTTAAACATTCTTTCTAGAAGTATATTAAACTCTTCACTTGAAATATACCAAAATTTGTTTATTGCTTCTTCTGTATTGTCTGCATCGTCACAAGGGTATGGCAAAAGATGTTGAAGAAGGAAAATTTGTATTTTCACAACATTCGTAAAATCTTCCATGCCAGACAAATTAATAACGATTGATATTGGTAATGATATTATTTTGTTGTTATCTTCAGCCAGAATTCGATAAACATTTTGATACTTTACGGACACTGGCATTGTTTACGGACACTTTTGTTCAATATGTGTTAATTATTTTATGAAATTTATGCAATTCTTACTTTGTAATAATTTTTTTTTCTTATTTAAACTCTTTTTTCTTTAAATTATTATATTTATATTTATTATTATATTTAAATTATTATATTATTATATATATTATATTATCACTCGGTTGTTTTAAATAGTTACTAAACACTGAATTTAACGATCATTCCGAGTCAGGTGACTCGGTGACCTGACTCGGAATGATCGTTAAATTCAGTGTTTTGTAACTCTTTTTTCTTTACTTTTATTAAAATATTTAGCCATGCATGCGTTCTTGTAGTATCCTACAATGCTATCCTTCCGAACAAAATATATACGCACTTGAGAGTCCAAAAGCGCATATAAAGAACGAGCGGCATATTTAATCGCACTAATCTTCAAAGAATCTGATTTGACAATTTGAAATTAAAAAGCAATGCCCACACTGTTGTAAACTATATAGTTAAACTGAATCTCGCGCGCGACTTATTTTCATCGTATCACTTGTACATTTAGGATGAAATAAAGAAGGCTAACGCGTGATACAATAATAGAATTCATTAGGTATGTAATGTTAAAAAAAATTTGTAATTGTTTGAATAAAGATTAGTTTAAATTTTGAAAAAACTGCTTGTTTCGCTTATTCAGGATCCTTCATATTTACAAATGACGAAATTTATTTTAAAACTTATTACAATAATTCATAAATTATTTATTCTACTCATTTTTGGGTATAAAACCTGATTTATAAGACAATGTATCTCTCAAAATATATAATATAACAAGTCCGACAATAACAATGAGAACAACTATTAATATTGGAATTATATCCATTTTTAGGCAATGTTCTGTTTTCTTTAGCAATAAACGACTTCAGAGATTAATTATTTTTTCTCTTATATTCATTGCTAAACCAAGGAAACATTTATTTTTTTGAATTTGGCCTGGTGTACTTTGTGTATTTTCAGAATTATACGAATCCAACTCTTAATGATTTAATAAGTAAGTACTAATTAGGATGTTAGGACATTTCAAACCAAATGTTCCAATTCAAACGTATCAAAACAAAAAAATGCTTCATCCTTATATACTTAAGCCCCTATGTTTTGTCTACTATTTTTATTACCTACATATAGCAGTAAATCTTATATTTGACGTCAGAGGTATAATTGATAGAAACGTTTCAGGTCATTTCGTAATAAAATTAAAGAAAGATCATCATCTACAAAGAATGTAAGTTGATTCATAAAAATATACTTCTAATTTTAAATTCACTTTATATTGATTGATAAATTTTCACCTCATACTGTAAAAACAAGATTATTTAATTCTATAAACCATTCTCTGCTGTTGCTAACTACCGTCATCGACAAGAATTGTTAAATTCGTTCCCTGATTTTATGACGATATGAGGATAACGGTTAAGTTAGCAACCACAGGAGATTAATAATGATTAAATTTTTTTTAAAGGGATTACTGCATTAAAAAAGTAACAAGCGACGATTTGGAGAAACTCAAATCGTCCGTAGAAGTTTGCTCATCATCGGATCTAATTGACATAACAAAACGCTGGTGGAATTTTAAAGCAAAACGACAAACACAACATCAAATTAAGAGTGATGATGAAAATTTAAATGGTTTTTACGTACGAACAAATTATCCATATGTATACAAACGATCTAAAGGTCACAATCCCAAAAAGGACAAAAATCTTCATTTTATCTACATTCCACCATTGCATTTACATACCCGCGAATCAATTTATGAAGTCTATAAAATTATGATGCGAGACATTAAGATGCCATATTTTGGTCTAATGGCTTCACTCGGTATTGACATTAACGACAATAAGTCACTTGAGAAAATTTATAAAATTTTACAATTACATTTACAACAAAATTGTTTTAATAATAAAAAATTCTACGATGCAGCTAGAAAAAATATCGACAATCGTCAATTGTATTACCACATGTTTGAAAAGAATTGGTTTGTATGGTATCGATTGACATTCGATTGGATAATTACAAAATCTCAATTGAAAAAGAGTCACCAAAAACCGGAGGTAATGAAAATATTTCTTAATAATCTATGCAAATGGATCAAGGAAACCTGGTCCATTACACAATTACAAGAATATCGCCCGCTGACAAACATCAAACTAACAAACGGCTCGATTGTAAAGCAAATACAAGGCCGCGATAGTTTAATTCGAAGACAAATTTTGTCGCCAAAAATTTTTATGTTACGTTCGCAAATATCGTTGCGCTTCGATTTACGACCTAATCAACTTGTACTGCCACGTTCAATGATGCGACACATACCATCAGCGGCATTCACCAACTTCAATGATAATCAGAATTTATTTCAGCTCGATCAGCCAAATCAACAGTTGGATAAATTTACACGACTATCTCAAGGATTTGCGTGCATTATTAAGCGTGATCCAGTATTGTGTAAAAGTTCAATTGTTTATATTGATGAATTAGCCTTTGCAGACACTGATCTTTTTCACATTGGGCCCTACTCAATTATTGGTCAGAATGCCGATTTCGATGGCGATGCGGAAAATTGTTGCCTAATTGAAAACTCACTAGCTAGTACGGAATTGCAATTAAACATATCACCATCAACTTCAATGTATCTGGGACTAATGAAATTAAGATGTAGTTTTACGGAAACTCACATACTTTATATGCATAAACGCCAACTACCATCACAATCGCAACGTCATCGTGAACGCTATGAAGAAATTTTAAAATTAACATTAGTCAATTGGCTCTCATGCACCGAGAATATAACCAGTCTCTTAACTCTAATCAACAAATATCCAACAAACTTGAATTTATTCGATTTCATTGAACCAACGTGTAATGCTTTATCAATTCTAATGTTATCCACTTATGTCGACTACGGTTCAGCTGAAACATTAAAACTTTTCGAAGAGATCAATAATAATATTGTTGAAATATCCAACAACAGAATGAATCTAAATAATGATAAACTACCAAATTTATACACAATACCACTCGATGAGTGCATTAATGGAAAAATTGAACCAACTCTTTTGAAAATGGTTATGAGCGGTGCTAAAGGATCCCTACAGCATTATATCAATTTTCTCGATGCAACAAATGCTTCATTCAACAATACGGAAAATATTAAATCAACAACAAACGATAAAGAATTTACAACTCGTGATTTACGGGAAAATTCGAAAGTCAGTAATTTTGATGTTTATAATAAATCAATTGAGGCATTGCGTGAAATTGGTGAAGCGGCGAAAAATGTGCCTGACAATGGACACGAGTCGTTTAAAACAATTATTGAATTCAATGGAATTACATTTAATGAGAAACAAATTGAATATAATGGTACCTGCATTTTACCTGTTTCTAGTACTGAACTATTTTTTTCGCATATGAATTTCTCGCCACAAATTGTGCGTTTACATTTTAATAGAGCTCTAGATAAAATGGGACTGAGACAAGAAACTGATGCAACAGAATTGTCAACAATTATTTAGACACTTTGAAAATAATAGAAATATTTTTATGAATTTGCGATATAAGTTTGCCAGTTAAAATTTTGAAGCAAATTTGACTTTCACTATAGATATTTCAGTAAATTTTTGTTATTGAAGTATACTTTCGAAAGGAAACTACAAGACCTTGAATATTTTTAAAGTTACGATGAAAAACACTTTTACCCTGTTTTCTTAATTTTAACTACATGATAATGTTTAGTTAATGAACTGAATGTTATAACTTCAAAATAAATTTCAAGTTTATGTTCAGTACACAGTACGTCATAGTTTTCTATTGAAAATTCATTTCAGATGAAAATTTTATAACCTAAAATGTAAAATTCATGCGTTGGTTCATTTTTATGTCCATCGTAAATCATGTGAAACAATAAAAACTTTTTACAGTGTAGGAACAAATAATATAATAAACAAAACAACAACTACTAAATAAAAACAACGCCGTATAACGTCGTGAACCGAATTTACCAAAGCACAAAGCATGACGCTTGTCCCATTCAAAAAACAAGTAACTTTCAGAGAAAATTTAGAAAACACGTAAATTTCAGAGATACACTCAGATGCATTAATGCTGTCCTTCCGGTTTAAAGGAATTTTGAAAAGTCGTGTCATTTCTATCAAATATTCTTAGTTCGAGACATACGAATGTTCTCATATGTCATGAACTAAAAACATTTTGATAGAAATCGTACGACTTTGCAAAATACCGTCAAACCGGAAGGACAGCATTAATGCATCTGAGTGTATAATATAAAGACACGTAACTTTCAATTCCAAATAGAAACCGCGTAACTCTTACAAGTTACAACTTATTTAGAAAACACGTAAACGTCTTTTTGCGATTTTTCATATCAGCAATTTCATTATTTAAATTATTCTGATAATTCGAAACATGAATAAACTACCTTAAAACCCCTGTAAATATAAAGTTTATAACCTTTTGCATTTGTAAAAGTCACGCGGAACACAAATATCCTCTTCAAACCCCTAAATATAACTATACGTGTAAAATGCGTTGTCGAATTTTTTATGAACCAAAAATCATTTCTTAAACTTATAAGTTTAAAAATTAAACATAATTTAATTGAATTATTAAACAAGCTTCTTTTTTTATTTAAATTTTTCAATAATTAAAAAATTTATTCAATTAATTTTATAAATAAAATACTATTTTCCGAGTTTTTAATTATTAAATTAAATTACTCACAATATTAATAATTTTTTTTGTAAAATATCATAAAATTGAAATAACTTTAAAAAACTATTTATACAAATGTTTAAGGCGGTGTCAAAGTCGATTGGACTTTTGCATTGAACTTCAATGGGAAAATCGCATCGACTTTGACAAGGTTGCGTTCCATAAGAGATAAACTGTGTATCTGTCTCTATTACTCTAATGAAAATTTTCCATTCTGGACTTTTTTACGCATATTATTTAATAAATGTGAATGGCATTAAATTACATTACTATATTATTATAATTAAATTAATAATTATCTCAACATTGAAAAAATAACCGGAACCTTAAGGCTGAGTTTACATGCTGACTTTTTAATCATCTGCCATTGAACAGCTAGCGCCACTTGCGGCGTTAGTCAACATTTAGGAAAATTTAATCTCACAAGAAAATAAACAAGTGACACCGGACTGAATTTGACACTTTCATTAAAAACAAAAAAAAAATAAAAAATTCTTCCCATAGTTATTTTTTTATTCAAAACTCTTCGTGAACTTTAGGCCAAAAAGCAAAATTATCCAAATAACCTCATGACATTTACATACAGTCACGTAAGAGGAAGAATAAAAAATATCTAATCGAAACTTTTGACCAAACTCAACAAACTTATTAAAACTCGAAATTTCTCCATCAGACTTTGTTTTTATTTGTTTTGTTCTGTTTATTAATTTTTTAATATAAAAATGAAAAACGTCTATAATTACTGTAGGAATTATTAACATTAAGTGAATTAATCTTTTAAAAATATTTTCTTGCGAATGAGTTTTCAGCGATTTAACATCAGTTAACCAAAAAATTAGTAAGTATTTATGATAAATGTAAAACTATTTTAAAAAACAATTTTATATTTTTTTATATATTTAAAAAGTATGGAAAAATTATAGATTTTTAAATCTAAAAAACTTATCACTTTGCTTCTTTCAACAAAAAAGTACGCAGTCTTCTAAAGATTTAGATAATTATAAATATAATTTAAATGATTAATGCAAAAAAATTAGAAATTAGTTTTTTATTGCATACTTTATATTAATTAAACGTGGTACAAGATTATTGCAAGCAAATTTTAGACATTATTCAATTTTCCCTTAACTTTACTGACATTAAAATCATTTTCCCGGACAAAATTCTTTTTACAGGGAAATATGAAAATTTACGGAAAATAAGTAAAATTTATGAAATATAATAACTTCTAAAAATTACAATTATAATCTTTCCTAAATTCTTTTATTTCCTATACAATTTTCAACTAATGTTCATCTCTAGATCAATAATTTTAAAGAACTTTCTGAAAGTTCTTTAAGAATTCAGTAATTTAAATTCTAAAACTTAATTTTTTATGATAATGAAATGAATGAAATGATAAGGAATCAGAAAAATTACTTATTTTCAATTAAGTTTTACAGAAAATTAGTATTAGAAAAATTATTCAAAAATAATTTTTGTCAGATTTGTGTAGTTATTTTTTGCATTTAAAACAGTCGAAATAAGTTGCATTTTATATCTACTAAAAAATGTTGTACTTTGTTGCAATATTTGGATGAAAAGTGATATTAGTACTGTTTGGAAAAATAAAAAATTTTCGAATGAAAATTTGAAAATGGAAAGTTTTTTTAAAAAAATGAGTTTACTACTGAAAAATAAAATCTTCAAATTCTCGTCAAATTAATGTACAAAAATGATTAAAATGTGAGACACATTTTCGTCAATTCGAGTAATTAATTTGACGATAAATTTAAAACATAAAATCCTTAGCAGTTACGAGCTAAAAACGAATTAATTTTACACAGAAAAAAAGTCTTACTTTATCACCGAATTTGATGTTAAAATAACACGTAACAAACTTTATCCTCGTAACTGATAGTTATTTAGTTCTTCACAAATTATTCATTTAATATCGATTTGAATCAAATTCATCGTATTTCAGAAAATAATGTCACAAACATTGAATAAAAAAATATTCATGTCCATTGAGGCTTACAAAAAATGGATAACACAAAATCCTCAATTAATCGGTGACATTGAGAGTGTAGTCAGATGTCTCTCTTTTTTTTCTGCAGGTAACTGATAATATTATAATAGAATTCAGTATTTTATGAACGAAAAAAAATTCAACTTTGTGTGATTTATACAATTTTCCATAAATTCTAACAAGTTACACTAGAAAACTACTACACGTCGTTTCTTTTTTTGAAAATTTCCATATATGCAGTTCACTGGAATTTATTTTATTTTAAATAATTTCAGGACGCTTTCACAATGCATCATTAGTGTCGGAATTAATATATTCGCTGCCAAATTTATTAGTTCTCCTCAACGATCGTCTCATTTACAGTAGCAAATGTAAAGAAAAACAATTACCAGAATCACAATCAAGAATAAAAATTTGGCTGACTGTTGTCGATTACACTGAGGCACTTTTAGAGGTTTCAGCAAAACGATTATTGGGCGAAGGGGGAAGATGGCTTATTATTTTCTTAATACAAAGTCTAAAGTAAATACAGCACTAGATTCAAAATTATTATTTTTATTCATCATTATATCATCATAATCATGATTCTATATTAATTGGTTAATTTTGTAATTTTAAAGATCAGCTCTGAGATTGCTTTTGGTTTTTCGTTACAAGGAACGAATAACAAATACACCAGCGATTCCTCCTCTTAATAGGGAAAAATTTCGCGACATTGATAATGCAAAAAGTAATGATGAAGATGAGGGATTTTGTTTAAAGCGTTCTGGAGCATTTGTCCGAAGTATTAGAAACAGTAATTCAACGCGACATCGCACATGGTCACCAATCACTGGACCAATTTCTTCTGATAATGAAGAAACATCAAGTCTTCAGTGCAATTCGTCGTCTAGAAAAAAATTGATTCTTGCCGAAGTTTGTAGTTAATTATAACATTTATTTACTACTCTTGAATTATTAATTCATATTTAAATTTCATTAATTTCAGACACTTTATGTTGTAAAACCACTTTTACATCTTGGATGTTTATCAATGAAGGGACAAAAGCACTGGCATCCTTGGCTCTTGTCCTTTGCTGTTGATATCGCAAGGTAGGTTTTCTGAAAATCTGATGATACTAAGGGTGTCTTGTAATTCCTGTATTTGGTGATAATAAATTCACGAATCGGGTTAAAATGTTAATTTAAGAGCTTTATTTTTAAAAAAATTTGTATTTTCTTTTATAGCTTGAAAATATTTAGTCGGGAGGCTAAAACTGCCATGTTTAATAGAAATGAAAAAGAAGAAATTTGCCGTAGAAGAATAGGATTACTACTCTACTTACTGCGATCACCATTTTACGATAAATATAGTCGTATTAAGATTTATGCTCTACTAACTGCAATATCAAAAACAGTGCCTTTCGCCAGGATAATTGCCGATCCTATTGCAAAATATCTTCCGCACTGGCAAAATACATATTTTTATATGTGGTCATGTTAATCACTTACAAATACTGGGTAATTATTTTTTATAAATTAACTCAACTCAATTAGTTCTTGCAAAGTGAGTTATTTGTTTCATTTAGCATTCCATTTTAAAAATGAAAGGATTATGTAAGGTTTTTTTAAATAAGAATTGTATAAAGTAGACTGTTAATACTTAATAAATGGTAATAATTTTCAAATATGATCTATGCTGTCCAAAATTAAATGCAATTTTCGATTTGAAAAAATATTGATTCTAAAGTTCATGGAAATTTTCCTTTCTTCATAAGATGGGAAGTTGCAATTATTATTTATGGTAAGCCACCTAAGAAATAATCAATAATTTTGCTTCTATATGAACACCACTTAACTATTGAAAAATCGCAAATTTTTATATTATCGCTATTAAAAAATCGTTTTCCTTTCAAAGAACACAGGTTTCCTATGGTAAAAGAGTAGAAAAATATATAAACCTGCAATTTCCGGCAGTAAAAAGCATATACTTAAAATTTTTACTAACAATTTGCAAAAGGATTTTTCAATGTCTTTTCAAATTTTAAACTAAAAATTTTATCATATTTCAAATTTAACTTCATAACGCATCTTACCTCAAGCTTACTCTAGTGTCTGATAGTGTCGGTTAGAAAGGAGTCAAGTTATAGAAGAAGCATCGAATAAATCATATTTAAATACCCTTTAAATGAAGAAATTTTTGGTTATTGTTGGGTAAATATATAACTATGAAGTGTATAAATCTTGATTGCTGTTTAACATTTTTTGGACTGGCTATTCTTGGAGTGTCAGCCGCTAGCAGTTACACTCCGGGATTAATAAAGTACCTAAGGAGGGAGTCGAGACTACATCAGGTAATGTTTATCGTTGATGATTATCTACTCCAAAATACAAGTTCAAGCGCCGACTATCTGATCAGAAATGTTTCACGACGTTTTCCATCGTTCAGTACCAGTTTCACTAGACTGCGCACTAGCCTAGACGAACACTTTCCACCTTCTGCACGACCACCAAGACGAACGACGTTATTCATTATGATTCTTAATGGCGATCGAAGTGACATTTGGGCTAATGTGCTTCGTCTACTTGTTCAACTGAAACGATTGTCGCAGAGACATTCGTATCCAAAATGTTTGATTAACTTCATTTCTCAAAAAGAAACTCAATCGATAAAGCAAGTTCTAGAATATTTTTGGTCTCTAGATTTTCTAGACATTGCAGTTTTGGAGCACTTGAGAGAAAATGAAACATCCTTTGAATTGGAAGCAGGCAAACTGCCTATTTTGCATGAAATCAATCTCTTTGCGAAAACATACAACGCTAACAAAGTATCAGCTAAGACCAAATGGTTTCCAAACAAACTTCTAAACCTTCATGGAAGTCCAATCAGAATTGGTATCGGTTTCATCAATCATGACAACAAAGAGCAATTTAAATCCTATTTGAGATTTGGAAAAATTTTTTCAAAGACAATGCATTTTTCTCCTAACATTCAAAAAATTGTATCTTCGCGTGTAGAGTCATGGATAAAGACCATTTACCAAAAAAAAGTTGAAATGTTTTTAAATTTGATGGACTACAGGATTTCAGAAAATGTTTCTATAAAAAGGTCTCTGTTACGCATTGTTGGCTTTATTCCGAAAGTAGCTGTGGTTCCTATTACTTCAAAGTTCACTGAAGTAATTGTTATTTCAAAGGAATTCATGTTAATGTTACTTGCAACCACGGTTGTAATTGTAACAATTCGAATCGCAGCTCAGATTTTAAAATTTAACAGGAAAACTTGGCAATTGTTCAACATCAGTCGAATTATAATGGGCTTGTCTGTCACCAGAGAACCGGGGAAGGTAGTGGAGAGAATAGCTTTTGGTATATTCATGTTGTCTTGCATTGTCTACTCTGGTTATTTCTACTCAGTGATCTTGGACATTTCCTTTCGAGCCGAACCACAAATTTCAAATCTCGAAGAACTCGCCAACTCGTCACTAACGCCTATAGGATCTCCTATAATAATTAATTCAATACTTGAAAGTCCTGTTTACTACATTCGAAAACTAGGCACAAAGATGAATTCTTCTATTGTGAATAGCGATGAGGAATGTTTGGCTTACTTAACGAAATATGCAAATGTCACTTGTATCACAACTGAGAAAATTGTAAAGGAATTCAAGATGCATTCAGAGTACAGCGGCAGAACACTGCATGAACCTGTGTCCTACTTTCTTATGAGCTGGTTAGCGAGAGACGGATCTCCTTTTCTCGATCGCTTCAATGAAGTAATACTCAAAGCATCAGAACACGGTTTACTATATCAAATTGTAAACGAAGCTGACAAACAGCCGAGCAGGCCTTCACCTCCGGAAGAAATCAGTGAGGAAAAATTACTTATAATCGTCTGTTACTTGCTTGCTATAGGATACTCCGTCGCACTGTTATCTTTCATTATTGAAATAATGAGCGTCAATTGGCCTAAAAGTAAACTATTTTGCAAGCAATGCTGTAAAGTTGTAAAATAATAACGTAACACACGAAGAGAGAAAAATTTAAGCGTCTGCCGGAAGTAACTCGATCTGCGCTCAGAAGTCCGCTCCAATACTCACTTTTCTGCGACTGATATTAGCGCCTCCAACAAAGCGCTGATAGAGTTATTGCTGACAGACCCTCAATTGCTTAATTATCGAGATTAAACAATAAAATTTATTCAATCTACTTGAAAATTTGTCATAGTTTCATTACCTATTACAAATTTTATGCTAAATAATAAATTACTATTGATTGTCTTTAAATTTATTTTGGTAACGATTTTTTCACTGTACACTCAGATGCATTAATGCTGTCCTTCCGGTTTAAAGGAATTTTGAAAAGTCTTGTCATTTCTATAAAATATTCTTAGTTCGTGACATACGAATGTTCTCTTATGTCATGAACTAAAAACATTTTGATAGAAATCATACGACTTTGCAAAATACCGTCAAACCGGAAGGACAGCATTAATGCATCTGAGTGTATAAAAATGTATAATATCAACAAAAGATCAGAATAATTTAGAAAATAAATTCTTACCTTGAAATTGTCTCTTATAAGATAACAGAAAAATTACAGAAAATTATTGTCATTCTACAAAGATATTCTTTGCAATCTTAGCTTTCGATTAATTCGAAAAACAATAAAATTAAGCACTTTTGTTGACCTAATGATGAATACTTAACGCATCAGAACACTGTTTACTATCAAATTTTTTGTAATTGTACTTTGAAAGAGCATTAAATTTGGAATTCAAATAAATTCAATACAATGATAATAAGTGAAATTTAATTTATTCTTTGTGTTATTTTCCTTATCCCTCTACCTCATCGGGAATTATGGCGAAGAATTTTTAAAAGTATTCTAAGTAAATTAAATCGTCACTAAGTAAATTTAATTTAGTAAAATGGTTTAACTATTTAAATTATTATTATTAATTAGTTAGATGTATTTTTAACTTGTTCCTCAGGGTTTTTGTGGTACTGAATTCGAATTTGAAGTCAAAATTCAAAAAAATTAAACTTCAATAGGATTTACTTGAAACTATTTTGTCTTTAGATTCGTAATCAGCTACCTAGAAAACCCTTAAATACAAAGTGTGGTAGAAATCGCAATAATTCGAACTTTAAAGTCTTATGAAATAAATATTACTAGTAAGGTTCCAGGTTGAAAACTGAATAAAGTAGACTGATATTAAATGTTAATAATTTACAAATATATTACATCTTGACTGAATGACACTTAAGCAGATAATGTACAAATATGACGTTTTTAAAATATGACAGTAAAAATGTACGAAGGTTTGATAATTATTATTCGTTCATTTGTAGTAGCGCATTTATAGTCGTTGCTCGTTGACCACCTTTGGTATCGTAGACCGATTTTATCACATCCTTGTCGATGTTGGGAAACATTTCGGCAATCTGTAACATATGAAGTATAAAGAATATGGAAGATGAGAATTTTTATCCACAAATGTAATTAATTTCCTGGTTATGAAGAGAAAAGATCTCGACCCCAACCAAAATGGAGCATTAATAGAAGTAGAGATCGATTCTCTTTTTATCGAATCGCTAATGAAATAATTACCTGCTTTAACTCCTCTTCAGCCTGCGGTAAAGCACTTGCGGGAACAGGTTGTGTTCCTGCCGAAGGCGGAGCAGTGTAAACATTAACTGGTGCATATGGACCGCCTGCCCCAAAAACAGTTGGGGATGGAACTACCATGAATGGAGGTCCCATCATTTGCGGATGAGGCACGTATTTATTCTAATGCAGACAAAAAAAAATTAAATCGTACACAATTTTGTTTGTTTCAATTTAAGCTCGACAAATAATGATTTGCTGTTCACGAGAAATTTACTTACAGTATAACTAAGGACCAGATTTATCGAACCTTCTTGATGATCACCCTGCTTACCACTCAGTAAGTACCAATCCTCATAAGTCTCTCCTCTCTGAATGACTTGCGAGGGAATATCTATATGACCCCAGGCGATTAATTCGTCCATCGTAAACGAACACTCGTCATATATTTCTACATAAATTTGCGTAATACCGGGTGGAAGCAAACTGTAAGAAAATTATCATTAGAACTAAAAGTTTATGAGCAGAATTGTTCTTAATTTATCTGAAAAATATTGTGTAATAGTGATTTAAGCTGCAATTAAATATGCGACTATTTTAAAGTACGAAACACATTAAATACCATTGTATAACTTTATTCCAATGTGGATTTTTGCCTCCATTAATCGCCGTATGTGTTTCATAAACTGCGTGTCCAACGCGCAACCTTACATACGGATCCATTCTGGTCATTCCATAGTTCTTGACTAGTTTCGCCTATAAAATAATATGTACATAAAAAAACTGTAAAATTAATTCAAATTTCACATGAAACTTTCTCATTTCTCAGTGAGATTGTAACCAAGAAAGATATTGAACAAACAAACAACTTCTAAACTACTATCATTAAATAAGATTTGGTTTGGACAGCCTAAAAAATGATGCCAGTATGTTTGAACAAATAAAACGAATTACAGTTTGGGTTTTAAAATTCAACAAAACAACTTGGCAAACTTTTCACATCAATCAAATTATAATGGGAATGTCTATTACCAGAGAGCAGGTCATGCTGTAATTGTAAAATATTAAAACAAAGAGAAACATTCCTGTATTGCATTCTTAGTTAAAAATTGAAAATGAAACTAATCGGTCAATTTTATTATAATCTTCTAAAACTTAACTTTCTGTTTACTTCTATTTCTGCATTTAAACTTCTTTTTGGATTTTGTATATTTATTAACATTATTGGAATTTTTGAATTTTTGAATTTTAGAAAGAATTCTGTTTGGATATATTGTGTAGACATCAGAAATAGGTCAATCAATATATTTTTAAGCGACCCTATATTGATTGCATAGTTATAATTAGATAATTTTGAAAAAAAACGTGTGAAGCAAACTACTTCGGTCGATATTATTTAAATATTCATTGCAGGAAAAAATCCCAAACATAGTTGAATATATTCAACTATGTTGGGGATTTTTTCCTTCAATGAATATTTAAATAATATTTTAAACAACTATAGTTGTTTAATAAAAAATGTTACCTTGTCGAATCAAATACCAAGCAACATTAATGAAAGAATCATGATAAAATTTTACAAAGTTTAGTATCAGATGCTAATATCTAGCTATACTTACGTACAGCATTAGCTATTGTAACAGAACTCTTGTTCATTTTAATTTTTTTATTTCTACTGAATTTAAGATACAATAAATGAAACTCTGGATAAATGGAACTTTCTTTTATTGCTTTTGAAGACCATGTGAAGAAAGATTAAATGAATGAATTTTAACCTGAGTTATTGTAATGCTAAGCCTTCCTACACGTGGATCGTTAGCTTGCATTGGCACATTTCTCATCTGGGCTTGATGTAGTGCTAAAGCCGCTTGTCGATCAGCAGCTTCTTGTTGGGCCAAGGTATTGACATCATCCACTCGTAGAAATCCTGAAGGTAGGGGACCAATGAATGCCTGAAATCACGCCAAGGATAAATCATACTTTTATATTTGTCTCCTCTCAGAAGATGCATCCGCAGTGATTACATTTAACTTCTTTCCCCCTTAGCTTCCCTTCTAATCAAATCTTTTCTTACTTCTTTACAATATCAATTCCTATTTTGAAAAAGTGATCAAAATGTTGAAATCGTACGAGGTTGCAGAAGAATGTCAAGAAATGAGAAATGTCTGACATCGATCGTATAAATAGCTTATGGTCAAAGAATGTAGAAGCGAAAAACAAGAACGATAACGTCTGAACCTAGGTTTAGTTGGGACAGGAACCTTAGGAACATGAATAGAGATAAATCCTGATAATTTTTTTATAATTTATATTTATTAAAAATTTGATTCTTAATCAGGTCTAAATTCTATAATTGAAAATTTAAAGATCTTTCTTTTGCCTCTATTCTTAAATTTCTTCTAATTCCTATGAGAAAATCAGTTTTCCATTACTGATAAAAGTATCTGGATAAACATAATTCATTCAATTAGAAATTATAAAATTATAATATTCTATTCGTTTTACTCAAACAAGAATACGACGGCAAGACCTGCTAGGAGAGGAAACCTTCTTATTCAAATTGAAGACTCCCAACTATGGACAATCTTGTGACTAAACGAATCAACCGATTTTATTTTTTGAGGACTTGTTTGAAAGATCATTTAATTGCGCAACTTTTTCCCATATACACCTATACTTCATCTTTTATTGTTTAGTTGCTATGTTAATTTTAAAAAATTTTGCAAACGGTCCGGTTTGCCCCACCCCATGGGACAAACCGGACCGTTTGGTTTTTTATTTATAATATTGCATTTACATAATCTACACACTGCAAAAATAAGTATCTTATTTGATATCTTAACATAAGATGTAAGATGGAAAAATGGTATCTTACATCTTAAAATAAGATGTTTTCGAAAGTATCTTACAGATTTTTAAGATGCTTTATACGTCTTAGATATTTTTCTATCTTAAGGAGGATGGTGACCGTAACATAACCTCAAAATCTGTAAAAAATAAAAATTATATTATAACGCAAACAAAAATAAAATAAATATATCAATGACAAACAATTGTAAAAGATCTAGTTTTATAACTTTCGAAAAAAATTATTTTTAGTCAAAATAGTTTGTCAACAATGATTTTTTTGACATTTAATTTTTTTTTCTTTCAGATCAGACAAAAATGGCAATTTTCAACCAATTTTTATAAACAATAGCTCATTTAATTCAGTGAAACATTCTCTACAATCGTTATTTTTTTTAATATTGCTAAAAGTATGTTATTAAAAAATTATAAAGGAAACATTGTTTATTTATTAAATAACTTTTTAATAACATACTTTTAGCAATATTAAAAAAATAACGATTGTAGAGAATGTTTCACTGAATTAAATGAGCTATTGTTTATAAAAATTGGTTAAAAATTTGCCATTTTAGTCTGATCTGAAAGAAAAAAAAAATTAAATGTTTAAAAAAACATTTTTAACAAAATATTTTGTCACATTATAATTTTTGTCGAGAATAATAAAACAAGATCTTCTAAAATTGTTTATAATTGATAATTATCTTGTTTTTGTTGTTAAATATTTTAAGATATTTTAAATGACTAAAAAGTGACTACAATAACATCTTAGAAATGACTATCAAAACATCTTAATTAAGATACTTCTTTTTGCAGTGCAATAATAAAAAACATAATGAATCATGTAAACAATGGTTGTAGTAATGAAAATAATAATTCGGGATTGAATTTTAATTAAATAAATATTTTTTTAAATAAATAAATAAAAATGTTTGTCATTATCAGAGAAACAATTTTAAAGGGTCCAATTATGATTGAAGACAATTATTTTTCATTGTAAGTAAATATTTTAATGAAAGAAACATTTTATTTAAAAATAATTTTTATGAATCTTTAATTCAATGGAAATATCCTATGGCCGGTTTGCCCCACCGAAAACGGTCCGGTTTGCCCCACAGGCTCATTTTGAGAATAAATGTTTGTCAAAAAGAAACGCTTTGCAAATTCATGAAAGTTTTTGCTGGTAAATATTCCTAAGGTGTGTACCTTCAAAACCCAAGACCTAATATTTAGAAATATTACACGATTTCCTCAGAATTCCCTTAAGAAAAAATTCGAAAAAGTGTAGAAAAAAAGTAAAAAAAAACTTTGCTCCCAGCGTTGTACAAACAAAAGTAAAAAATTGTCAAATTGAAAAAATAAGGTATACTACACATGGTTGTTTCAAATTTCTTAATAGCACTTTTGACAATTTCGCCATTTCGGAAATATTGAGGGGTGTCCGGTTTGCCCCACTCTCCCCTATCATTCTACTATAAATAATTCAAGTTTTTAAGGAGTTACATACATTTTTGACCGCAAAAAAAGTGATTTTTCATCATTGTTTTTAGACATCCCATTAAAAGTTTATGAAAATAATGCATATTGCATCAGATAGTACATGATTTTCTGAATTTTTAGTCTTGTAATAAAAAGTTACGGATGACGTTACATTACTGTCGAAAACCTCAACTTTTACGAATTTGATTTGTTGGAATCGAAAATACCGGCAATAACATTGCAGTAATATTACATTAAGGCGGACATTGTAATATTACGTTTGGTATATAATTACATTATTTATTAATATTCAGGGTAATATTATACTTAGAATATTACTAATATTACATCTGTCACTATACTAACATTACAGTAATATTACTTACAATTAGTACTTTAGGTATATTACAATAAAAATTTACTTTATCTACTTATTAAAAGTAATATTCACATTTAAGAATATTAATATTGTTAAAAAAAAGAATATTTCTGAGTTTTGTTAAAACAATATATCAAATCCCCCTGTATTTACTGGTATTAAAAATTATATCTCCAATAAAGTAAAAATTTCCCGAAATTACCAAAATATATCGTAGAGAATGATAAAAATTAATAATTCCATTGTCTATCATATGTAGATGTAAACATACGCTTATTTGTATTTATAATATATCTATAATGTAGAGCACATTCTATACATGTATGTGTGAAAATGAAAATACTGTCAAATCATCATATTTAAAAATAATGTAAGCGACATGTTTACAATTTTTAATTTAAAACATTTTTGCTGTATTGTAAAATTTTACCTTTTTCTTCCATTCCTCAAATTGCTCTGAATGTTTAACAGTTTCCATTGTCCACTTTCAAAAACACTATTAAGCACTTAATAATTTCTGTTCACTTTTATTTATTTCCTAAATAAATTCCTCTTGTATACGTTTTAAAATTGTTCAACTTTCAAGTTTGAATGCAACAACTCACATAATATAGGTTGAAACCTCTCAATTCCAGTGATTAATGTGAGACTATGTGAGTGAAACTGAAACATATGATACACAGAATTTATGGGTGTGTGAGTGTTTGTATAAAATTTGTCGTCATCTGGACGATACGTTTGTATGTGTATGTGTTGTCATCTGTCACGTAACTATACGCAAGACGCAACTTTATAATAAACGCGTATTAGGTTAAAAACTCTTTACTATATGCGAAAATTATAGAATATTTTTTTAAATATTGAATTTTACTTTGTTTATTATAATTTGAGATTGCACGTGGGAGAAAAATTAATGCTACAAAAGTAAATATTGTGTTTACAAAAAGAGATACGCATATACTATACATAGGCGTTAAAAGCGCCTGAACGAGGACTATGTTTATACTTCTGCGCCTAAGTGAACTGCTGCTTTTAACCGCATGTTTACTTCGTGTTATTGTCAAGTTCTAACCTTTTCAAATTTTATATTATAGGCTTTAGCAGAAAATATTTGTAATAAAAAAATTGCATTGTTTATTTCAACTGTCTGAAGAATATACCGAATATGCGGAAAAAACGGACGAAATAAGAAGAATAATTTATTTCGTCCGTTGGTATATAGAAAAATTTGCAAAATAATAAACTGTCGAAAAAAAATAGAATTTTCGCCATAGTTTGTTCTATGAAAATGAATTTTAAAAAGTTTTGTCTTTCTAGATAATCTTGAGGGTACTGAAATGTTTATGTTCGCAAGAATCTCAGGACAATTCACATTTATGTAGTTGTTAAGTACTCGATACAAAAAAATTAAATCCGAATACAGAAAAATGCTATATAATGTTAATTATATAAACTTTTAATATGTCTTAATTTTTATGTGATTGAATACGTGATTCATACCTAGAATATTCTAGAAATCAATGGAAAGCTGTGTCACGCTGCGAAGAAAGGTACCTAAGAAGCAAAAAATTTGAGGTTAGGTTTTTATTTTTTTCAAGTAAAAAAACGGAAAGTGAATCAATTATTAATTTATAATTATTGATTTCCAAGTCTTCATTGTGTTTAAAATATTCAATAAAAATTGGTTTCTAATTCAAATGATTAAAAATAAACTTTTAATCAAGTTAAATCTAGAAGGAACCTAACCTATAATGCATTTGCTTCTTGGGTACCTTTCTTGGAAGCGCGTCACATCTATTGTTAATTTTTTCAACTAAAAATAAAGTGTATAAAATATTCTCAATATTGAAATAATGTTAACATTAAATTATAGACCCTTGGAGAAAATGATGATTAAAGTTAAAAATTCAATAAAATAATATAATTGAATAGAATTTTAATTTTGTGCTAGTGATACACCTCAAATTAAGGAGGATGGTGACCGTAACATAACCTCAAAATCTATCAAAACTAAAAAATGATTTCTAACGCAAACAAAAACAAGATAATTATCAATTATAAACAATTTTAGAAGATCTTCTTTTATTATTCTCGACAAAAATTATAATGTGACAAAATATTTTGTTAAAAATGTTTTTTTAAACATTTAATTTTTTTTTCTTTCAGATCAGACTAAAATGGCAAATTTTTAACAAATTTTTATAAACAATAGCTCATTTAATTCAGTGAAACATTCTCTACAATCGTTATTTTTTTAATATTGCTAAAAGTATGTTATTAAAAAGTTATTTAATAAATAAACAATGTTTCCTTTATAATTTTTTAATAACATACTTTTAGCAATATTAAAAAAATAACGATTGTAGAGAATGTTTCACTGAATTAAATGAGCTATTGTTTATAAAAATTGGTTGAAAATTGCCATTTTTGTCTGATCTGAAAGAAAAAAAAATTAAATGTTAAAAAAATCATTGTTGACAAACTATTTTGACTAAAAATAATTTTTTTCGAAAGTTATAAAACTAGATCTTTTACAATTGTTTGTCATTGATATATTTATTTTATTTTTGTTTACGTTATAATATAATTTTTATTTTTTACAGATTTTGAGGTTATGTTACGGTCACCATCTTCCTTAAATAATTAATTCAAGTTAGTGTTAGTTTTTTTACTACAGATGTTTTGTATGTTTCAAAAAATTATTATAATTTGCATCAATTGAAATCCTATTTAAAATGAGACCGTTTAATAAAATGTCTTAAACAAAATTTAGAAGTTATTTAACTTTATTGTTTGTTAATCTTTTTTTTTTAGTTTATTGAAATTATTTTAGTTTTAAAAGAAATTGTTTGTTCAATGAGATAAATGTATAATTTTTTTATACTTTTTTCTATTTTTTAGAATAATCACAATTTTCGTATGATGAAGATTATATTTAATTTTAAAATTATTTTGAAAATGAAAGTATCAAGTAATAATATTCTTGCGAAATTCAATTTTTCTCGTACAACAAGAAAGATTATTTTAAAAATTTTTTATTATTATAAATTGAAAATTTAATTCTAATTACTTTTTAAGCTTCTCCAAAGTAATTATTTCTCTAAAAATTACTTATGTTAAAGTGATGTCTAATTGTTTAGAATAATTTGTCTAATTATAGAATAATGAGGTATAATCGAAAAAATATTTCCCTTACTAATCGTTGATCATCGATTTTAGATTTTAGTTTTAGATTTAGATTTTAAATTAGTCATACTTTTATAATTTGTAAAATATCTTTACAAAATTTAGTTTTTATTCTCTCTCCGTGTATGATTATTATTCCATTTTCTGTTTTATATAAAAAAATTAATTCAAGAAAATTAATAAGGGTAGGAAAAAATTCAGTTCCGTTTAGTGCGGAGTAACGTGAATGAAAATTTTTTTTCCAAAAATAGCGATATCGATTTTATGATTTTTCGAAATATGAATTCAAAAATAAGAATTTTATAATTTTTTGCAGACCGTATAATAAAAAGTATTTTTTTAAAATTGCTTTTTAAAATCGCACATATTAGGAAAAAATTAAGTTAAGAATGAGTGTTTTTCAAGGTTAAATAAATTTTTATGTTTCTCACTTTCAAAACAACATTTCATTAAATTTTGACCTTGAATTTGTTGAAATCATATTTCTATACGCTCGATATTAAAAGTGCGCAATTTTAGCATAATTCTTATTTTTTTATGTGTAATAAACAAATTTTGAAATAAGTATGTTGTTGGTCGTGTAGATCAATTTTTTTTTAAAGTAATTTCTAGATATCATTTATGAGTCAAAAATGAAATTTTACGTTTTTGTGGAAAATTTAAAACAACTAAAAAAAATTGATAAAAAAATAAAATAAAAATAAAATAAAAATAAAATAAAAATAAAATAAAAATAAAATAAAAATAAAAATAAAAATAAAAATAAAAATAAAAATAAAATAAAAATAAAAATAAAATAGGAAAACTTATAAAAATTATAAAATTCATAGTGTAAGGTAATTTCAGAATTTATTCTTTTGCGTAGAATTTTGAATAAGCATTTTTATGTGCACGAAAACACCAAAAAAATTGTCTTGCACTAAAAGTTGAATAAGAATTTACTATTAGATTACTATTAGATTAATTTTTCAAAAAGCATTATATTAACGTGAGGCGTCGATCCTAATTTCTCTGAAAAACTGAAAATTCATCATTTTAAAGAGACCAGGTTTTGACTGCGTCTTCAATATTCGTAAATATATGTACATAGTGAGAACAAAAATATTGTACATGCAAAAGTTTAGTTGTATTTCTATATACATTATACACGCACACATAGATTTACTATATTCACTTTAGAGTCACGAACCAATCAACAATTAGTGACACATTGTTTACGTCACTAAACGCGTATTATCTTGTAACTGTTTTGTTTTTCGAAAGCAATTATTATTATGTTTTATTTCATATTGGCGCTTTTGCCTCTATCGAACAGCTGTTGTTGCTTTAAAACGAGAATTAAGTCATATCTCGAATTCAGTAGCACGAGAGAGAGCAATCGTGAAGTGATTATACCACATACGTATATATTTTACACTTAAAAGAAAATTTTTCCATATTAAAAAAAAGTGTGTGATGCGTACATAACCTTAATTTTGTTTTTTGTCATCATTTTACAACATCTATAGAAAGAGTGAAACAATAAGATTTTTTTTTAAAATTTATTATTGGCAAAGGATGAATCTATCGTTTGCCGGTTGTGGCTTTCTCGGCATTTATCATGTCGGTGTTGCCGTGTGTTTTAAAAATTATGCACCCCATTTGTTATTGGATAAAATTAGTGGTGCCTCGGCAGGAGCTATGGCAGCGTGCTGTTTACTTTGCGATTTGCCCCTTGGTTAGTCTTTAGTTTCAATATTTTTTTTCCTTTTTCCGCATTTGTTGTAGAACAAATAATACGTAGAAAAATTTATTTACTGTATTGTGAATGTTATTTTTAAAATTATATTTTTAACATTAGATCTCTCTTATGGGCATAAAAAAGTAAATACACATTCTCATGTGTGTTTACATTTTTATGCTTATCTTCATGCCTTGTGTTCACTTGTGTTATTTTAGCAAATAGGTATAATCAACCGTTTTGTTTTGAAACAACCCCCCTCCCCCACCCTTGTAAATTGTATGTATTCAGTTCGTTTACTATAACCCATGTGAAGTAAACTATATATTGTTGACAATCTATGAAAACAATTTTTATGATGAAAAGTATAAATTTATTGTTGAAGTAACTGATTTGATGGTTATTTAGGTTAATGTTTTCAAAGCAGTGCAGATAAATACTAAAAATTTACAAATTTCATGTAAAAGGCTTCAGAGATGAAAAATAAGTTTTTTCACATTTATTCACATTAGAGCAAAATTAAAATATATTTTTTTAGTAAAATATACAAATTTTACACGCAGTAATTTTAGATTATCGTATAAAATATTTCGTCAAAGTTACTCGTATATTAAATTATTATTAATTTAATAAAAAACAAGGCTTCGGAGATGAAATGATTTTAGCTATTGCATAAATTCAATATTTCTTTTTTTTTCATGATAATTAAGTGCTAAATTTTTATTATGAAAATGGCTAACAATTATTAGTGAGTAGATTTTATAAATTTAATCAAGACATCAAAATATCTAACCTTTAAAATTACATTTCTTATAGTTTTATATCAAATATAATTGAGGAGCAAGTTTTCAAAATCTGATAAATCCAAATTTTGTCATTTCGAGAAATTTAAACAAATGACAATTCTCACATAACCATTAAAATTAATTTTAATGTAGAAAAAATGTAATTAATTCTTTATTTTTAAATATTTTTCTATTTAAAAAGCTTTGTTTGTATTTAAAATTTATTGTAATAAAGTAATTTCAAGGTTTTGGTAATTTTTTCTAATAAAAAATTAAAATTAAAAATTATCAAGGTTAGGCAAAAATATATTTTAAATTCAAAATTCTTTGATAACAAATTTTTTTTCTTAAATTGAACAGTGATCAATCGATTTCTAAGGATTTCAAAATTCTAAATATGTGTTTATCTCAATTTTTTTGAAAAATGGATTTATCAACTTTTGAAAAAATTGCTCCTCAATTATAATAATTATGATTTTACAGCGAATTCGAAATAAAAATTATCTAAAGAAATATATTCAGAAAAGGAAAATTTTAAAAATCTTCGAAGGAATTCCACTTTACATGTAAAAATAATGTTACATTAACAAATAAGCAAAAAAATCATTAAATAATTCATTTTAATTATATTTATAATATAATTTTGTCATTAATTAATAGTAAAACAAAAAATGTTTTGAAAACTTGATTTTTTTGTTTTTTTACTTAACATAACCTCACTTTTTCGATGTTTTTTTTTGTCTTTAAAGTCTATCATAATTGAAGATTAATTATATTTAAAATAAATACTTTTTTAGAAATGTGTTGAGTTGGAAATTGTCGAAAGGTGTAGAAACTGATTTTATTTTGCAATGAGGAAAACAAAAGTTATTTAAAAAAATACTGAAACCGCGTGTAGAGGGAATCCCCTTCCTAGGCGTGTGACGGAGGGTTAACTAAAATTTTTCGAAATTCAAATTGTTTTTGATTAAATTAATAGTAATTAATTAATTGATAAATTATTCAAGTTTTAAATAATTTACTTTCTTAAAAATTATATTAAAAATTTTAAAAAATGGAATTTAATTAAAATATTCATAATAATTTTGAGGATCCCGAGCGAAGAACCGGTTATAATTTATTTTTCAACTAAAAATCATTATCAAATAGATAAAAAAAGTAAAATGTTTTTAATCATAATTTTTCGTCTAATCTTTATACGAATAATAATTTGCAAATTTTTGATATTTAAAAAAAATAAATTCTTTGTATAACAAGAAATCTAATTCTCGAAGAACTTTCTGTTTATATATATAATAATATTAATATAATAAAAAATTGATTTAAAAATTGTCGTAAATAATATTGAATATTGGTAAAGTTAAAGTAAAAAACTTTTGAAATAACTAAATTTTCAAAAGTTTCAAATTTAAATATTTTGAAAATGGAAATTTTCAATAATTTTTAAATAATAATAATAATAATTTTTAAAATTCTTAAGATCTTTGTTATATGAATGTCACTTACATGGTATTTAGATTTTGAGAAATTTATAATTTAAAATATATTTACATATATCTAAAAACTATGTTAATAATATAAATAAACAAAACCTGTTTATTACATGTGTCGTTGACTGCTACACTTGTTTACAAACAAATCACTACATAAATAATTCTATCTTACATCTGTTTACAATTTCATTTTTAAGATTAATTTCATTAATGAATTCTATTGTTAAGAAAGCTTGTTGTATTGTTAAGTTTTTCTATTTTTTAAAAGCATTCGACGTTTTTAAGAACAAATACTTTTCACAGTTAATTATTATTTGAATACAAAATTTATAAATGTTTTTACAACTCTTGTTTTCTAAATTATTATAATAATTTTGAAAACACGAATTTTTTTAGGTTCATATATGATCCTCAAGTTTAAAATGCTCAAGTATCTAAAGATTTTCTTATAAAAATTATTATATAAATTTAAAACTTAAATTAAAAGTTTTACAACTTTATAATTTTTTTTTTTTGAAAAGTGACGTAAAATTATTGATATGAAAACTTAATTTCAAGAAGAAATAAATAAACGTTTGTAGAACTTTAGGATCTTAAATTCTTAAAATACTATCAAAAATTGAAATCAAAAAACTGTTCGTATTATTAAGAAATTACATTTTTATTTATATTCAGAAAAAATATTATGTAAAATGAGATTTGAAGAAGTATTAAAAAGTAACGAATTTGAAACTTTTCATATTTTTGCAGCATTCTTGAGATTATAAATGCAAAATTGACCCAATTAAAAATTAAGTAGTGTTAAGTTCACTACAAAGTACTTTTTCAACACTATTTTTTAATCGAAATTGAATTAAATTTACGAGCGAGACGGTTTAAAGGTTACTAATAAATTATTCATTGACGTTAAATGATGAAAAAAAACAAATTTCATTTAGTTTTAAAAACAAGTTTTGTAGTAAAAAATTTTAATTTGTTTAAGATTTAAGAAAGTTAATGCTGTTTTTGTTTGTTTTTTTTATGCAATTATCATGAATTTATGTATAGAGTTTATTTTCTTTTATCTACATCTATTGTAGATAATATATACTCTGTTTTTCGTTTGGATTACCAAAAAATTAAATTATTATTTTCTTTTACTTTTCTTTTCATAAATAAGTTTTGAAGATGTTTAAAGATAAAAATACAAGTTGCGCAAAATTAATTTCCAGAAATACGACCTCCAGCAACATTTAATTACTTCTAGAGGTCAAGTATAATTAATTATAACTTTTAGATTAAATGAAAAAAAATAAAAATTTCGATTTAATGATTTAGATTATAATTAAAAAAGAACTTCGGAGATGAATTAATGATTTAATGAAAAAAATTCTGGTTTTATGTAATTTTAAAAATATTATAACTTTTTTTAACAATATTTTTAGTTTTAATGTTCAAATATTTTTGCATAGATTACATTATTACGTTTGTAATACAAAAAAATATG
Organism: Leptopilina drosophilae; assembly: GCA_032873175.1. Classification (NCBI taxonomy): domain Eukaryota; kingdom Metazoa; phylum Arthropoda; class Insecta; order Hymenoptera; family Figitidae; genus Leptopilina; species Leptopilina drosophilae. The sequence continues at coordinate 8,964,911 of CM065484.1, forward strand.
GATATTATTTACAAAACGAGGCTTCGGAGATGAATTTGAATTTTTACTTATTGACAATTCTATTTTAATTAATAATTTCAATTTAACTTTCTTTAATCTTATTTAAAATAAGTATAAGTGAAAAAACAGCAGTGATAGAAAAATCTTAGATTATAAATAAATTTTTCAAACAATTCAAACTTGATATGTCATTAAAAAATTAATGTAAATAATGTACCTCATGTTGGAGAAGACACGTGAAGTACTCTGATACATATTGAAACATTTTTTTTTATTCTTTTAAACGTATTTTTGAATTAAAGTTTTCTTGTTTATCTTTTCACTCCTTCTGAACTATCACTCACATTATTGAATAACTTTCGCCGATAGTAAATTACAGGAAGTTTGTATTTTGATATTTTAATCATGCAGGTTAATGTAGCAATTTGTACTTAATGATTAAAGATACATGCATCAGTAACATTTCTTTTATCAAACTCGTAAATTTGTTTGCCGCATCGCAAGCCACTAAAGAAAACAATTTACACTTTCCAATCATACAATTAGGGATTCGATAATTTTTAATTTCACCTCAATTCGATGTTGAGTCTCAACAACTTTTTCCCTATGACAAATAAAATTTCCGAATAACAAAAACATAAACCTAATTCTTGCCAATAAATAAAAAAGTAAAAACAATGAAAATCATTTCAGTGTATCAATTACATTATACAAAAAAGTTAAAAAAGAAAGTTTCTAAAAAAGAAATGAATCTGATAAACTCGTGCGAGAATGTTAATGTCGTATGTGAAAAAAAAGTAATAGAAATGTAAATAGGGGAATAAAAACAACTTTTGTTGTTTTACGACTTGTTTACGCGTTATATTTGCGTTAATTTTCTTGTTGATTAAAGAACTGTGTTTTTTTCTCACAAACTCAACTTCTAATCATTCGCAAACAAAAAAATAATGTTGTTTGGCAAAAATTAAACTTTTTAATCATTAAAATATATCTTCTTTCACTTATCGAATTGGCCCACAAGGAAGTTGTCTATTTAGAATTAATTTCATTTCATTATTTAACTCAATACAGTTAAATGCATATATATTTTTCGAGGAAATTCGTATATCTATGTTCTGTAATTCTCCCCGATAGACAATAAAGAAATCGCAGTATGAAACTCACGAGAGATAACTAGGTCACGCCTAGAATAGGCCAATTGAGAATGATTCATATTTTAAGTCACAATTCTAATAATTATTAAAATCAAGTAAAACAAAAAAATTAAGAAGCAATAATTTATCAATGCTTACAAAAAAATTTTTCATCAGTTTAATGTAGTGAACAAATTCCAAAATATATAAAAAAAACGGTTTTACTTTCTTTCCGTTTAATAAGTTACTTTTTATCAATTAATATCTTCGTATCAAGAAATAAATTTTATCGTATTAAAATTTTACGATAAGAAACATTAATCTTGGATAAGAAACAAAGCATCACTTTTTTCATAGAATTTTTTATTCAAAATATAAAATTTACATTCGATTCGTTTTTCTTTTTTTTGTATTTTTTTTAAGCTGAATAATTCTTCTCCTTTGGAACATTTGAAAAACATGAATGATGATAGTAATTAAGTGTAATTTGCATATTTAATGAGATGTTAGAGAAATCAACAATGAGAATGTGAATAATAATAAATAATGTATATTGATTAATAAAAGAGAAATTAACATGTAATGATTCACGTGGATTCAGTGAACTTGAACCTTAGATATATCGTGCAAGGTTGAACAACCTTTTGATTTTATAAATCCACTTGCTTTACCTATACTATATACAATCATTTGCAATGATACTTTTGTTGTTGATTTATGATTAATGGTATTTTCAGATTAACTTCAGTTCAATGACATTGGCTCATATCATTCTTTTAAGACTACAGCAACCATTTATAAATTACGCACGTACTGGAGAGCTCAATATTCGATTATTTTGTTTATTTATTTTCCTTAAGGGAAGGAAAAAAATTTACAAGTTGTAACTTATTTTTTTATTGTCTTTTCTGGTTGTAAGTTTTATTATAGTTTTAAAATAAGATGTAAGATGGAAAAATCGAGGGGTTCCTCACTTAAGATTCCGTTAGATTCATTTAAACATTGCTTGACATTTTAAATAAGTAAAAAATGTCAACTAAAACATCTTAGAAATGAATAACAAAACATCTTAAATCAAGAAACATTTTGCAGTGCATATTAGTTTTGGCTCTCAGTCGATTTTATTCCAACTTTAGGATTTTATAGATTTTCTTGTTTTGAAAAACTTTTTTCTTTGGGAAATTACTGGATATGAAATGCCTTTAAAGATACAAACAAATTAAAACCTTTAAAAATTTTAAGTCGTCACTACTTGAATTTAAGTTTCTTATGAATGTCTAATTTATTTATTTGAGATGTTAACGGGCAGAACCCTTTCGTATAAAATACTAGTTTAACAAGAAATTATACTTAAAACTAATTACTAATAGCTAACTGGCTGCATTATTATTATTTACATCAAATGGTAAGTCACGCAAACTCCTTACAAACACGTTCAGAGTAACTCCAAAAAAATCAATTACAATATCGTTATATTTATTTGCCTCTCTACTTAGTCTACTAACAATAGAGTTGTCAAGATAGTTTGTTCTAGAAATTGGAATTTTAAGTAATTGTGACTGACGAGTAATTTTGCGTGGAATATAAAAGTTAAACAAGCTCAAAATTTGTGAACAGTCAACCAATCCATTTATTATTTTATAAAAATAAATCAAATCAGTAAATAATAATCTCGTAGCAATTGAGGGGATGTTAAGTATAGACCGCAATTCAGTATAATCATGACTATAATAATATGTCTAGTAAAAGTTTTTAAAAACATTTAAATTTTGCTTCTATTGATTTGAAAGTTTGGCACAATGTTCTTAAGATAGTAGACATTTACTTAAGAAATGGCGAGTCGAAAAGCCACGCTGATTTGTGGAAGCTGAACAAAGTTAGACAAAAACGACCTACTCGCAATAGTTACACAAATTTTTAACAGAGAACGTCTCCGAGCACATAGAGATCCCAATAATATAATTACATTCAGCTTATGAATTTGTAATAGAAATCTTTTAAATTTAAAAGATTTAACTTATTTATTATTATTATTGTTTCAGGGGAGATGACGAGTAATCTTCTCAAGATGGCAGAAGACGCGAGACAACGAACCCTCGGTCCTTTCAGCCCCTCCTTCAATGTCCACGCAATTCTCATGGACAATCTACAAAAGGTGATAATCAATTTTGTATTCCCTTATGTTTTGAATACAAAAAGATCTTGATTTAAAGAAAACTTAAATTTACATTAATTTATATAAAATATGATTGAATTTAGTTCCGTTAACTTAAGATTCTCTAGATGATAGTAGTCACAGTAGTCTCTAGTTTAATTTTCTAGCAATTCTTTATACTGTGTAGGCTCCTTGTTTCTGTTAAACCTTGCAAAGACAAAGCTAGACGTCAAATTTTTGCTCTCGGAGAGTTCGGCGAATAAGTTTTAGAAACATGTAACATTTTTGATAAAGAATTTTTTAAATTCACAAATCTCAGAAGTTACGACACTGAGAAATTTCTACAATAACAAAGTTTGTTTTTTGTTGACATCGAACTAACGACAGCCATAGGAGAAAAATTAAGAGAAAATATTAAGAGGTCACATCAAAAGGGGAAAAACATTTTCATAATGACGACACACGGTTAAAACTTGGAGCAACAACAACAAATTAAAATTTAAAAAAATCAATGAATAAAAAAATCGTCGTGCTCTCCGATTTTAATGAGGAGATCTCCCTTTTTTGTAGCCCTTGCTGCTGTAACTCTTGTGTGTCCAGCGTCCGGATTATCCTCCTTGCGAAACTTATCTAAAACATTGGTATACGTTCTACATTGAGCTACACGGATGACGATTGTCCATTCCCTTGCTGCATTTTTATCTAATATTGAACATACTGGCTATAGTGTTTTAGTCTCTAGCCTCTTAGGTATCGAGAAAATCAAATACTCGTCGCGGACCAAAACCAGCAAAAAAAGAAAACATCCATTATGAGCGATTGTAAAAATAAGGAACAGTACCTGCGGGGTAATGCTTCGGCTAAATCCATCACTGGTTCCGATCGTCAAGAGCCTAGCGTGAGGACGGAGGCCAGTGGCCTATCGTTGCAGAAGGGCTACAACGCGTTGGGACTACCACAGATCATTATGGACAAGGTGGAGACAAGAGGAAGCATGAGTAGCGTCACAAGTCAAGTCAGCTGCATTTCTCTCGTCAGTAATGCGCTCGTAGTTGACATTGCTAGCTGCAATGAAGATCGAGATGAATGCATTAAACTGTTGAACGAAAAGGCAAGTCAGCTGCGTTTCTCTCGTCAGTAATGCGCCCGTAATTGACATTGCTAGCTGCAATGAAGATCGAGATGAATGCATTAAACTGTTGAACGAAAAGGCAGCGAGTATTTTAGAAGTTGATGTCAATAGCACAATGAAGGATGGACTTAGAAACTTAACAGCACTCATACAGGATGTGAAGGAAAATCACACAGCAACGTCAAAAAAGACGAAAATTTCTACCAAAAATTAACTTGGGCAGAAGAGGCAGGCAAGAACCGAAGGCTGAGACGCGACCGTTTTAATGCAGATATGATAAAAATATTATCTCGGAGAGTCAGCAGCGAAAGAGAAGCGATCCTGAGCTTGCGAAGTACACAAAAAGGCAGAAGACCTCCTAAATGGACTAAAGACAAGGGGACCAAAATGGCACCAAAGACAAACTCAGTCAAGAAAGGAAGAATCGTAGTCGTCGTCAAAATGGCTGAACGAACAACATACTCCAAAGTGCTGAAAAATGTTCGTGAGGACGCAAACCTGAACGAAAGTCAGACAAGGGTTGTGGGAGCAAGACTCACTAAAAAAGAAGACCTTATTAAAATTGGATGGTCTTTAAACAAGAAGTTGTTCACCGAAGAAGTGACAAAGATATCATGGTCACCAGCCAAAAGGAAGCTGCAAAATTGGAAAAAATTAGGCACCCAAAGATTAGCTTCGTGTCCTGTAAGATTAGAAGTCGAGTTATAGTCACAAGGTGTCATAGGTATCTTGACTATGATCATATAGGAAGAGATTGTCAAGCAATAGACTGGTCGGCTGCGTTTAAATACAATATAGGCTTTTCACAAGCAAATTACCCCTGAAATGACTGGAGGTTTGACAAATTATGACTTATGATCATTGAAAATTTTCATTGTCCTAAATTTGAATTCACAAAACTCGAACAAGACTTCCGAACACAGGATAGAGAGAATCTTGGTATAAAGAATATTTTTACTTATCACTGATGTGTATAGAAAATACAAAAATATCAGACTGAGGTATTATGAACCACTTGTTGAAAATTTAAACTCATGAGCAGAGAAACACTTCTTGATGATGGAAAAAAATTACACTGTTTGATAATTACTTCTAATGACTATAATTTTTAATTGTCTTGTTGTTGATAGTCTGGCCCATTTTATACCAAAAATTTGTCTATGCATTTCTAATAGAGTCGACTAAAGCTATATGTATCTTTGGGAAACCATTGTTGTAAGAACACTTGCGTTGACTCAGCTATTAGATCGCACGTGTCTCATTTCCTCTGAGTCATTTTCATCACGTTTTTAATCATAATTTCAGGCCTCGGATATTATGACTTTCTCGACTTCTTTCGACTCTTTTCAAATAATCCGACTTTTATCGACTTTTATTAAAAAATTGCGACTTTTTCGACTTTTCTTCCAAATTTTGCGCCAAAATACAAAATTTCTGGTATAAAATGCAACTTATTTCGATTTTTATACCGTGAAAAGTATAACTTATTATAGACAAACTTTTGGAACTTTATGTTTCAATCAGTTTTCTAATTAAGTGTTTCAAAATATTACAATTAAAAAGATTTTCAAAAATTAAAATTCTGTTAAATTTAATTAAGACTAAATCACCTTTTCAAGTGTTTTATTCTAATTTTTGAAAATTAACTTTTAAAGAATTTTAATTGAAAATTTTTAAAAAAATATTAAATTATTAAAAATTATAATAAACAATCTTCAAGTGTAGATTCAATAGAAATGAAAATTAATGAAAAATAGGATTTAAAAATAATTTTAAAATAGATTTAAAAAGAATAATTCTCTGAATTATTACGTTCTAATTTTTTTAAATTTAACTATTTTTAATATTTACGAAAATTAAAATTCATTTACAAAATAATAAAATTAAAATTGTTCAAAATTATTTTCAAAATTTTGGAGAAAATGGTCATATATTCCAAGTTTTCAATTAAAATTCTTGAAAACAATTTTGTTTTAAATTATACAAAAATTCTTCAATTATTTTTGAATAATATATACATTGAAAAATTTATAAAAAATTAATTCTTACAATTATTTTATTACAATTTTTTAAGAAAAAAAAACAATTTTGTTTTAAATTATACAAAAATTCTTCAATTATTTTTGAATAATATATACATTACAAATTTATAAAAAATTAATTCTTACAATTATTTTATTACAATTTTTTAAGATTCAATTACCTTCGAATAGAGTAAATAAAATTTTTTAATTTACTACTTAAGAATTTTTCAGAAATAATTTATTTATAATTACAATTTTTTAAAAATTTGATTTATTTTTTTATATTATAAAAAACTTAAATATTTTTCAAAAGCTTTTGACAAATTTTGAATTATTTTTTAAATGTTTTAATTAAATTATTTAAATTTAAATTAGTTTTGAAAAGATTTGACTAAATTTCAGTTTTTTAGACATTTTTTAATTTTATTTCACTGTAAAAATTTTTTGTATTTTTAATAAATTATTTAGAAATATTTCTTTATTAAAATTTTTGAAAATGTTCTACCTTAATTAATATCTTTAAATAGAAAAATGTAAGGTTTAAATTATTATAAAAAATTAGACTTTTTTTACAGCATTACTTTATAGTTTTTCAGAAATAATTTATTTATAATTAAAATTCTTTGAAAAATTTCATTAATTTTTTTATATTTTTAAAAACTCAATTATTTTTCGTAAGATTTTGACAAATTTTGAATAATTTTTAAAATGTTTTAGTAAATTTAAATCAGCTTTGAAAAGATTTGACCAAATTTCAATTTTATAGATATTTTTAAATTTTATTTCATTGTAAAACTTTTTGTATTTTCAATAAATCATTTGAAAGTTAATTTTTTAAGTTAATTTTTACGAATTTCTTTATTAAAATTTTTGAAAATGTTCTACCTTAATTAATATCTTTAAATAGAAAAATGATCGGTTTAGATTATTATAAAAAATTTGATTTTTTTTAATTAAATAATTGAATTTCTGAAGAAATTGCAAAAAATGATTAAAAATTCATATAGATAATTGATTTAGAGATGAAGTTTAGTTAAAAATTGTATAAAGTAATTAAATTTATAAAAGGGTTATAGTTTTAATTTTTAGAAATATTATTAAATTTCAAAAGTTGAAATTTTAAAAATTTTATTTCTTGTAAATAAAGAAGTAAGAAGTATTTGAATATTTATTTAGCAAAATTATACAAGTTTCGATTAATTCGAATTTTTGTGACAGGACTGAATTAAATAATCGACTTTTTCGACTTTTTTCTATTTTTAATCGACTAAAGGGACTTTTTTTGTTCGTTAAAGTCGATCCGAGGCCTGTAATTTGTATTACAATTTTTATTTATTATAATTTATTATGTTATTTGTTAAATATTTGTAGTTATTACAATTTGTTACTATTCTTTCTTATTAGAATTGGATTATTTTTACAATTTATTATTATTTTGTTAGTACAATTTGGTTATTATTCTTTGGTTATTAAAATTCTTTATCAATAATTATTTGTTATTATAATTTGTTATTATAATTTGTTATTAATGATTGTACACAATTAGATTGTTAAAATTAATAATATGTTAGTAATAATTATTTGTTGTTAATTCATTACTATTACTATCGTTATTATTAATTATTATTTTACATATTGTTACTATTATTTATGATACTGTTATTAATTTTAATTGTTAGTTACCATATTTTGAAATTCAAATTTTTTTCTAGAATCTTCCCGAAGACGCACATTTAAGAGTAAATGGAAAACTTCACGTTTCCTTAACGAGAGTATACGATGGAAAAAATGTAATTGTTTCTCAATTTAATTCCAGAGAAGATTTACTACAGGTAATTGTTATTCCAAAGAGCAAAATAAAATTTCTTTTGTAGCACGTATATATTGTATAGTATATAATTAACTGAGTTAAGAAAATTTTATTTTTTCATAATATATTGATGATTGTAGGCACTTCTGGCAAGTTCGTTTATTCCAATTTTTTCCGGTATTTTGCCACCGAGATTTCATGGTATTAGATATATGGATGGAGGTTTCAGTGATAATCTTCCAACTCTCGATGAGAATACAATAACAATCAGTCCATTTTGTGGGGAAAGTGATATTTGTCCCCGCGATATTTCCTCACAATTATTTCACGTAAGTTTTCATTCCTCTTGCTTTACGAATTCGAAAATCAAGTACTAATTTTTTTTTCTCTTATGAAGATATTACATTCTCATCAAAAATGAGAAAGTCTTGAATTTTTTTTCTTCAATATTAGTCTTTGATTTATTTCAGGTGAATGTTGCAAACACAAGTATCGAATTGTCGAGGCAAAATATTTATAGGTTCGCTAGAATACTTTTTCCCCCAAATCCAGAGGTGAGATTTGATTAAAAAAAAATATAAAGAAGTACAATTTTTTTAATAACTTATATTTTCTTTAACAAATTTGGTTTTTATTTATAGATTTTGTCAAATATGTGTAAACAAGGATTTGATGATGCATTGCGTTTTTTGCATAGAAACAATTTAATCAATTGCAATCGATGTTTGGCTGTTCAATCGACGTTTGTTGTTTCGGAAACTTTGGATGACAATATGGAATATGATCCAGAATGTCTCGAATGTAAAATGCATAGACAGGTGATTTTTCTTTCTTTCTTTCTTTGTGCTAATTATACGAATTCTAGTGATGTTTTTCTAAAACTGTGAAATAATTATTGTTCTCAGGAAGCATTGGTGGCAAATTTTCCCGATACATTAATGTCGATATTTCAAGATGCAATTGATTCAGCGAACAAGGGAATTTTCAATTGGCTCTTCAATCATAAAAGTGTGAAACTCTTGTCGCTTTTGAGTATTCCTTACACCCTACCAGCAGACGTTGTTTATGCAACTGTTACAAAGTAAGTGAAAAAGATTTTCAAACTTTTCAGAACTTGCTAACTTTGCATGTAGTTTTTTTTTATCTAAACTAGGAAAATTCCCAAGAAATCGTAATTCATAATTTTTTTAGACCTTGTAAATTTTATTTCAATACGGCTAACAAAAGATGTCTTTGTTTAAACTCCCGATAATAAAATTTATAAAAATTGTATATTAACCACATTATATTATCACAAAGTGAATACATAAAATGATGAATTTTTACATTATATCTAATAAAAAGAAGAAGAAAAAACACAAAAAGAATTAAAGAACATGCGTGGATCTAAAATTGCGATTAAAAGACATCTGCAAAATCTCTATCACAACAAAGTGTTTAGAAAATTGTTAATATAGAGATGGATTTTGTTATTTGTATTTGTAATAATTATTCTTGATAACTTTCAGCTGATAAGGGAATTTCTTCCATAATAAAGAAACTTACGTCAATAATAAAGAAAACGGAAACACATTGTGCAACATATGCACATGTATATCTTGAAGTTTAGAGAAAAATTTAAGAAAAAAATATATGTACACATAATTTTTAAGTAGAAAGTTATTGCTCATTTCCAAAAACAAAACATTCTGCTTCAAGAGATAGTTTGGTTATTAATAATAAAAATTGTTCTATAAAAATAAAAATAAAAATAATAATAAAAATAATAATAATAATAATAATAATAATAATAATAATAATAATAATAATGTTAAAAATAACAAAAAAATAATAATGATAATAATGAGCATATTTAATTAACATAAACTATTAATATTTCAATCTTAATACATATTAGACTTAAAATAATAATGTTGTCATTTTTTGTTGTGATAATCTTTTGCAAGATTGTTTCTCTTATTCGATTAACAGCTTTGCCTATCGATAATTAATGCTAAATTTAAATATTAGCAGTCATTGAAAATATTCTTTAGAAGCAGAGAAATATTTTTATTGGGAAAATAAAAAAGCAGCGAAATTTTCTTTTACTCTTTTTTAATGAAAAGAAAAATTTTTTTAGAGATAGTATTCCTTTTTTTTAATAGTAAAACCAAATTTTTTTTTCTTTTCTTTAAAACGTTTATATGAAATTTTTTTTCAGATTGGTACAATTATTTTCCAGATTCGTGATGAATACTCCGAAGCTGAGTAATAATCTTTTGGAAATAAGCAGATTCTTAATGGAACAATTGAGTGTCTTATTTCCAAAAATAAATTTTTATTATCAAACATCTTTGGGGACGATCAAGTGTCAATTAAATGTTACCGAGTACAGTCCAAGTGAGTCTTTTTTTGCTTTAGTTTTTAAATTCTGTCATTATACAAACTTTTTTTTTGTTTTTACAGGATGAATTTAAAAATTTAGATCCTAAGTCTATAGTTTAAGAAAATGTAAAAAAAGAAAAAAAAATTCAGGGTGTGCGCGAACCGGGAAATTATTTTATGCCAAACAAGCAATTTTTTCACCAAATTAAAAAAAGCTTTATTATTTTCATTTGTAATTTTTTTAAAATGTCTATTTAATTTAATTCAATTCAATTTTTATGGATATTTATACTGTTCTCTAAATTTGAATTTTAAGAATAATTAATTTGATAGTAAAAAATTAGTCACTGATTCAAATATAAAAGTAAGTAAAAAAATTTAAAAGAAATCATCGAATTAATAGAAATTTTGTGAAATTCAATTGAAAAAATTAAATTTGTTAAAGAATTTAATTTGAAACTTTTCAAAAAATAGAATTTTCAAAGTATTTTAATTTTATAATTAATAAATAATTGAATTTTATAAAGAGTCACATTCTAATGTATTTATGTTTCTTAGGGCGAAGATTAATAATTCAAAATTTTATTAGTTAATTTAAAAAAGATACACAGCTAAAATTTTTTAAGAAAATTAAATTTTCGCAAGGTTTTTTTTAAATTCTAAAAAATAAAATTATTGAAATTTTTCCATTCAAGATAATTTAATTTTTCTAAACAAATAATTGAGAATTTTTAAAGTAATTGAAATTTCCTTACATTTTTTTTAAATAATTTAATTCATTGAAAGAATTTTATTTAAATTTTTCAAAAATTATCAAGAAAAGTTAGTGACCGTAATTTAAATATTATTTTTAAAATGTAAAGTCCTTCTTAAAGTTTTAAATCAGTTTTTTACTTCTAAAAATTCTATTGTTATTTAATAATTATTGAACTTCTTTTAAATTTTTCAAATTTTAAATTTCCGAAAGTTCAAATAAATGATATTTATTTATTTCTGGAACAAATTAAATTTTTATTACCATTCTTTGCATGGATTCAATTACTTTTATAAATAGTAAAATTGTTTCCAGAAATTCAATTATGAACAACATAATTTTAATAAAATTCAAAAATCAAATTTTCAATTCTAATTATAAACAGAAAAAAATTATTTTTAAACAAATTTTTTTTAATTCTTTCTTTAATTCAATTATTATTCAAATTTTCAATTAAAATTATTAAAAAGAACTTTATTTTAAAAAATTCAAAGAAATCCATCAAAAGAATTTAATTATTCATAAAAACTGTAATTAAATTTTTTTATGCGATTTGTAGATTTATTTATGTTCCAAATCAAATATTATTATTATTCAAAAATTCTAGAAAATTAATTGAATTTTTGAAAGACTTGCAGTTCAAATTTTTAAGTATTTCGAAATTTTAAGCAAATAAAGAACAATAATTAGTTAAATATTTATTTTACAAAAGTTATTAAAACGTGAAAAATTTAATTAGGTTTTTGAAAAATAGTAATTACAATTTTTTAAAGAAAAAAGTACTTGAATTCACAATAATAATTTTAACAAATTGAAACAATTGGAAATTTTATAAAATTTTATATTTTAAAGGATTTTATATTTTCCTCTTTAAAAGTTGTCTTTAAATACAATTAAAAATCATTCTATTCAAATAATTAAATTCTCAGAGGATTTTAAAAAAATTTCAGTTCAAATTTAAAAAAATAATTAAATATTTAAACCGTTATAACAGGAATTTTAGTGATTAATTAAATTTTAAAAGGTTTTGAATTTATTCCTTGAATATTTTAGAGAAGCAAAAGTTTAAAAATATTAGAATTTTTATTTTAAAAAATTAATAATAACATTATTTTTCTTTAAAAATTAAAGTTTAAAAAAGTTTTTCAATAATTTTCTTTAAAACTTCCAAAGAAATAATTGAATTTTTGATGAAGTGATTTTTGATTTGACAGTTGCAAATTTTAGAAATAATTTTTTTTCATGCGGTTTTTCATTGAAATTATTTGCAATTTTAAATCCTCGGGAAAAATAAATTAATATAAGTTTAAAAATTTTTATTTAACACAAAGTATTAAAGTTTTGAAAAATTTAATTTAGAAATTTCGAAAAATTGTTTCTTGAAAAAATCTAAAAATATTTCTATTTTCGAAAATAATTTTAAAAAATTGAAACAATTGTAAATTTTGCCAACTTTTATTGAATTAAATTTTATTTCTTGTTGCTGTTAGAAATATTTTGGCATTTACTATACGAGTTGTTCAAATAATTAAATTTAATGAAAAACCATAAGGAAAATTAAATTTTTTAAGAAATTAAGAATTTTCATTAAATTTGGAAAAGCAAATTTTCAAAATAACAATGGAAAAGAAAATTTCATTTTGCTAGTTATAACAAAACCGGAAATGTTGTTAAACAAAAATAGTAGTCACCCTGAAAATTGAAAAAAAAATTAACTTTAGAACTTCTGAACACTGAAAAAAAAATTATTTGATTCAAATAACCAATTATTTGACTATTATCAAATAAATATTTACTTGAAACAAATAATTTTTATTTGATTCAAATAAAAATTATTTGCTTCAAGTAAATATTTTTTATTTTTATTTGATTCAAATTTTTTGAATAAAAATTATTTGTTTTAAGTAAATATTTTTTATTTTTATTTGATTCAAATAAAAATTATTTGTTTCAAGTAAATATTTATTTGATAATAGTCAAATAATCGGTTATTTGAATCAAATAAATTTTTTTTTCAGTGTATGTAATTGTCTTAATATAAATTTAGTAGAGATTACCAGAATTGAAATCTAAATGCGACAAATTTTGCATTTTGCAGAATTTTACGGTTTCGACGTAACGGATGGAAATGATGGAGTTTATAAGAAAACGCAAGAAACTTTGAATTTAACTCTTAGGTATAATAAATCGTGGAAGGATCTCACGCAATCAAAATCGAGTTGTATTCTCAATATGCCGGACCTTAATGATGACACCTTTGAGAATACGCTTCAGGTAAATTAAAAATGATAAATTTTTCTTTGAAAAAATTCAAATTTAAAAAACATTTAACGAATATTTTAATTTTTGTATTATTTTTGTCGAATATTTCTGAATTTAATTTAAACTTGAAGTATTTTTTTTCTAAAAAAAGTAATTGATTTATAGGCAACGTCGGATCAAGATGCGCTGATGGCATATTATTACATGGACGACGATAATAAAGTTCGTGTCGCAGAAATATTCGATGTCACGGACAGCAATAAATGTTTGATGACGAAAATGAATGTTGACACGAATCTTCAATACGATGATTGGGACGAGCCCACGTGGATGAGACAGCACACATTAACCGACAGTAAGTGAAATTTAAAAAAAAATTGTCTAACGTCCCTATGCCGTGGGGGACGGTAGATCACTCTTCCTAACAAGAAGGCTCACCATTTTCAACTTCATACACAGATGTTCGATTTTTCCCTTTCTTTACAATTTTTAATTTCTTTTAATTTTTACAGATTTGTGTGAATTTCCTTATGAGGAAACAAATCGTCGCAGTTCTCAGGACTCAACGGATATTTCGATTGAAGAGGACGTTGTTGACGGTTGTAATATTTTCTCCGATCCTGAAAGTGAATGGGGCATTGAGAGTGGCAAGAGTCAGGAAATTTTTCTCCCTCTAAATCCCCCAGTGGACAGTCGACCAGAAGTTGATCAACCATCAGTTCCTACCTCTTGAATGTCTACTTTTTAAAAGTTAGGAAAATTTTTTTTTCTCTCTCTCTAAAAATGACGTTTAGAAAAACAAGTCAATTTGGAAAGGAAAGAATACGTGTACGCTCGGAAGATTATTTCTCGAAAATAAGAATTTTTTATTTTCTTTCAAAGAGATGAATTAGAAACTTTTATATCTTGCCATTATTAATTGAAAAAGAGAAGAAACGGTCCTTTGAGATATTTTGTCATGATAGCAAAATGAGAAAGAGAGGACAAATGTGATTGTTTTTCATATATCAGAGTTTATAATCTACTTTTTGAACTGTGCATTCGTTAAAATCTCTGGAAATTTTTTTTTTCAATCTTGTATTATATTTGTGTTGGAACATTTGATATTTATTAGAATCTTTTTTCGAAAAAAATGTTTTTTTAGAAATTTAAATTTCTTTAATGGGATTTTAATGAGCAAATTTCAAAAAGGTGATGAATGTAGTTTTTATATAGTTGAAAGAGATGGGGAAACATTTTAGCTGGGTCTAAATGTTTTTCTTAATATTGCTTCTTGAGTGATAACTATTTATTAAAAACTCAGTCTTTATTAAATTATTCAACTTTTTTTTTTATTATTTAAATTACTCTAAGACTTGAAGAGTCAATACGCGTTTTAAGAAATCAAGACAAATATTTTTTCTACTGCGTGTACGAACTGCTGAACTGGAAACAAAAAAAAATGTCAATTCTTTAGAAAAATTATTGATTTTACTCCTATTGATTAACTAATATTGTTATAAGAAAAAGTTTGTCAATGTTTCTAGTGTTTGCAGATTTCTTTTTAAGTAACCAAAAAAAAAATGAAAAAAATACAAAATTCTTCGGTATTGTGTAACGACTCGTGTCCGCAAAATGTTTATCATTCGACTTACGGTTACAATGGATCATTGTTAGAAGAGAATCGAGGCGGTCGTCGTTGTCGTCTTATCTCTTTGACATGTGGGTAATACTAGATACCGCGCTATCGAAACTCAACAACAACAACAAGAAGGATCTATCGTTTTTTATTATTTTTTTATTTTTTTTTTCTTCTGCGAACGATCGATTTTTATTATCGATAGGAAAACAAAGAGAATAAGACTTATTTATTGCAATTAATATTAAACATAAGTTGAAGAGCGAGATTTCGACGGTAATGTATATCGTCGATAAAGAAATAAATATATTTTCTATATCATTTCTGTAGAGAAAATTCTTTCATCCTCTTTCTATATATAAGTACATATTAATAATAGTTTCTAAACCAAATCCTTTCTATTTCAATTCACACTAAAAGCCAGTTTTTTCTATTTTTGAGAATTTTCAGGAGTTTAAATTTGCTACTGATTGGAATAAGGAAATTATTCTTGAAAATTTTGAGAAAAAATTCTGTTTAGAAATAGAAATTTTTTTATAAAATTCTTTGACACGCTTTTTAGTTATTTGAGAAATTTATCAACAAATCTTTTTCGGAAATTCAGTTCATTTCACAAATAATGAAATTAAATTATTTTCAATACTTATTATTTGATTTATTCATTCAGATATTATACAAATTTAAATATTTTAATAAAATTCTTTAAAAAGAAATGAATTATTTTCTGAAACAATTTTTCTTTATTAGGAATTAAATTATTTTTTATAATTACATAAAAATTTCTTTGTAAGAATTCAATTATTCTATAATTATTCAATTATTTTTAATTCAATTTTCATGAAATTTGTCGTAAGAATTTAATTATTTTTAATAAAATGTTAATAAAATTCTACTTACGTATTAAATTATTTTTAATGCACTTTTAATTTAATTTGTCGAAAATATTTGCAAGAATTCATTTTTCTGCAATTTTCAATATTTTTATTAATCTAAAGCTAAGCAAATTATTAATGTTATTGTATTATTCATTATTTTCTTTGTTTCTAAAAAAATTAGCATTTTATAACAAACATTACAGATAATTAACAAATGTAAATCCTGCAAAATATTTTTCTTTTTTTCCATATGAAAAACTTAATTACTTGACAAAATATTTTGTCTTCTTCCATGACCCTAAAGAATATTTTGAGTTTCAAAAAATTTTTGGGAAATTTTAAAATCCATTTTCTTTACGATTCAATTTTACAAAATAACAATTTGAAATAATTTCTGAAAAAAATTCAATTAATCTTTTTTAAAATAATTAATTTCACAGAATTGTTATAGAATTGTGATTAAATCATTCGTAAAGTAAAACTGAAGAAATATTTCAAAAACTTCAATTCATTTAATTTTTGAAGACACAAATATGAAATTTTATTCAAAGTTAGCGAAGCTGTGATAAATTTGGTACAATTTTTAACGATATTCATTTTTTTTTACTAAACAAAAAAATAGTCAAAATTTTTAATTTATAATCATAAGTAGCAAAACTGCACGCGTGAAATTTACTTTCCCATTTTTTACTTTCAAAAATTGATTTCCAAATTTAATGAAAATTCTTAATTAGTTAAAAAGTATAATTTTTCTTACGGTTCTTTAATTTTAATTATTTGAACAACTCTTATAGTAAATGCCAAAATACTTCTAACAGCAACTTGAATTAAAATTCAAAATTTATTTCAATGAAAGTTGGCAAAATTTACAATTGTTTCAATTTGTTAAAATTATTTTCGAAAATAGAAATATTTCTAAATAATTTTAGTTTCATTTTTGCAAGAAGCAATTTTTCTAAATTTTTAAATTAAATTTTTCAAAACCTTAATTCTTTTTGTTAAACAAAAATTTAAAATGATTTAAAGAAAACCCTCATGAAATATAATTATTTCTGAAATTTGCAACTAAAAATCAATTATTTCTTTAGAATTTTTAAATAAAATTATTGAAAACTGTAATAATTTTTAAAGAAAATTAATGTTATTAATAATTGTTTAAAATAAAAATTTTAATATTTTTAAACTTTTGTTTCCCTTAAATTTTCAAGGAATATAATATAAGAACCTTTTAAAATTTAATTAACTCCAAAAATTTTTGGTATAACGGTTTAAATATTTAATCATTTTTTAAAATTTTAAATGAAATTTTTGTTAAGTCAATTCATATCAGAATTCAACTACGAGAATTGAATTATTTACATAAAATAATTTTTGTAAATTCATAAAATTATATAATTTCAAAAATATAATTATATTTATAGACAATTTTTAAAGAAGCAAAAATAAAATTCTTCAAAATATAAATTTTTACATAATTTCCAATTGTTTCAATTTGTTAAAATAATTATTGAAAATTCAAGTTCCTTTTTCTTTAAAAAATTTTAATTACTATTTTTCAAAAACCTAATTTTTCACGTTTTAATAACTTTTGTAAAATAAATATTTAACTAATTATTGTTCTTTATTTGCTTAAAATTTCGAAATAGTTAAAAATTTGAACTGCAAGTCTTTCAAAAATCAATTAATTTTCTAGAATTTTTTAATAATAATATTAACAGTTATAATAAAACAACGATAACTTCAAGTGAGGACAGATTATGTCGATTATTATAATATAATTTTAGCACAAAATTTCGTTTTTTTAATAATATATAAATAATATATAATAAATAAAAAATAATTTTTTCTTAATAGTTTTTCAAAAATTAAATTAATTTAAAAAATATATTTTAAATTTTTAATGTCTAATTATTGTTAAAAACAGGAAGAGCTTGAAATAAATAAAGTTTTTTCAATGCTGAAAAATAAAATTTAGAATTTTCTTATTATTCCAGTACTTTTAACAAAATTCTCTGACTTTTTCCTCATTCCCCTAAATGAATTTAGAAAAATAGTGATTTTGTGTAGAATTCTTCTAAATAATTGAATTTTTGCTTATTAATGACATGAAAATAATGTTTATTAAATTAGACTCAAAAACTATTAGAAACAAAATAAAAAATAAGTAATTAATTGTAATTAAATGTAATTTATTTTTGATAATAATTATTAATTGTTATATAAGTTAAAAATAAAATAAAAACTTCACGCCCGCGTTTTTTATGCTTTTGGAAAATAATTGAAGTTTAGAAGAATTTAGAATTGAAGTTAGATATGAACAGAAAAAAAAATGTTGATGGAAATCAGGAAAATAGCAGAGAAATGCAGACTAAAATTTGTATATAAATTTTGTGTACTGACTAAAATAAGTTTTTTAGTCGCTAAATCTTATTGGCGACCTTATTGCAAAAACTGGATCTCTGAAATTTCTTGCTTATCGCCCGACAAAAGCGGCACTTGCTGAAAGATCTACAAAAGAGCAACACTTGCTGAACATCCTAAACTGATTAATCTGAAAATGAAAAATTGATAAACATTTCAAAAAGAAAATTTAGCCAAGGTTGTACCACGTCTGAAAATCGAAGCTCTTTTTCATTTTAGACTACAAATTATCATTTTAGAAACAAAACCAAAAACGAACCGAGATATTTCGAAAATACATATAGTTTTTTTTAAATTAAAAAAAGTATACCTTAGAAAATATCTAAATTTATCAATTGAAAAATTTTGCAAAAACAAAATTTTCACTTTCTCACAATTCAGGAAGATGAAATGAAATTTTCTTCTTTTTTTTAATATAAAACAAATAGTATATTATATGTATAATATGTTATCTACAATAATTGAAACCTTCCTCGAAGTAAAGTAACGCGAGGCAAAAATGTCGATACACATAGTGTCGTTTCACACTTATTGCACACGCATATGATACTTTCGTTCTTTTTTGTCATAGTGTCTCTAATAATAATAATAATATTAATAATTAATAATAATAATATTAATAATAATGTATAGATTTTCGAAGGTCGCGTTTCAGTGATTCAAAAATAGATAGAATTTTTTTTTTAGTTGCTTTTTTTGGAAATATGATTGGTGGAAACACCGGTAGACTCACTTTTTTTTAACAAAAGTGAGGCTAAAATATTGCCGCGTGCACAAAGCCAATTCCCAATTTTTAAATTGTCCCCAATTCAAAGAGGATCGTCACCTGATGTTGTATTTCGCTGTGGTTGCAGGTGACTTCTATTGGGAGAATTTCCAGCAGCTACAGCTGCTTTATGTTGCGCTGCTATTTGCTGCAGTTGCTGGAGCTGAACAATAAAAAGAAAAATTAATTAATTTTAGTTTTTAAAATTGTGAGTGTATATTCACATGGAAATTTTATGTAGTTTTGATTTTTCTTACAAATTTTAAAATCCATCAATAGTTTTGTAGGAAATAAAGTTTTGTTTGCATCTACCAAAAAATTGATTTTTACAATTTTTGAAGCATTTTTTTTTTATTTAAAAAAATTCTTGTCAATGCTAAAAAAAACCATTGCTAATTCTTTTATATGGAAATTTAATTGTTTATTTTTCGAACTAATTTCAAATCATAATTTTATCATAATTCTATCATAATTTTATCATAATTTTTTTTATAATTTATTTTTTATAATAAAAAATTGCGATTTAAAATTGTTCTTAAAAAAAAAACAAGAGAATTTTTCAGTAAAAATTTTCAAACTTCCGGCTTCTTTTTCAGTTAGAATAAATTTTTCATAAACGATAATCATAAATATGTGGAAAGATTATTATAGCTTGGATCGCCGATTAAATAATCAAGGTTGCCACAAATATTTAATTTTATTTTTCCATGACTTTTCCCTGATTTCCAGACAAAATTTTCACTTTTTCCCTGACCCTAAAGAATATTCTGATTCACTCTAAAAATTATTAGATAATCAAGAAAAAATGTTCTCTCACGTTTATTTAAAAATTTCATTAATTGTAAAATTATTCAAAAACATTAATAACATCTTTTTTAAATAAATATTGAAACATAATTATTTTTCCGTAGGAATTAAAATTCTTCAAAACATTCAAATTCAAACCTTTTTAAATTGAACAACTTATAAGAATATTATTACAAAACATGACATTTTTCAGAATAGGTTAATTATTTACAAAAATCTTTAAAAAATCCTTCGCAAAAATTCATTTATTTTTACAAGCAGTAAAATTTCTCCAAAAAAATTAAATTATTTTTAAAAAATGTAATAAAATTCGTAGCAATAATTCAATTACTTTCATAAATAATAATAATAATAAATCGATTATCTGTTAATTCATTTTTAAATCAATTTTTATTAGAAAACTCTAGAAAAAATTAATTATTTAAATTAAAAAATAAATAATTTATTGAATAATTATATATTCTTTGTTAAAATTTAATTCTCATAAAGAATTTTTTCAATAAATTTTTAAATATATGAATTTCATTTGACAAATTTTAATAAAAATTTTAAGAATAATTACATTTTTCGAGGAATTTGATTAAAATATATGCGATGAGTTTTATTACTTATGAAAATAATTTAAATTTTCTTAAAATTTCCAAAAAATCATTGAAATTTGGAGAAGAATTTTATTATTTATAAAGTTACTTGGAATTTTAACAAGAATTTTTTTTTTAATTTTCGAACACAATTGGATTTTTGTGAAGAATATTATAACATTTTAAAAATAATTTAATTCTTCCAACGAATTTTATTCAAATTTATAAAAATAACTGTATTTATGTAAAGAATTTTATTATTTATATAAATAATTGAATTCTTACAAAGAATTTTTATTCTAGTTTATAAAAATAATTGAATTTAGGTGAAGAATTCTTTAAATAATTTATATTTTTCGAAAAATTTTATGAAATTTTGTATTTTAAATATTTGAATTCCTGTGAAAATTTTATTACTTATGAAAATAATGGAATTATTTTGAATTAATTCATTAAAATTGAATTCCTACAAAATTTTGCCAAGAATTTTATTAAAATTTTTAAATATAATTGAATTTAGTTGAAGAATTTTTTTATTTATAACGATAATTGAAACTTTGAAAATATTTTTTTTTAATTTCTGAGAATAATTGAATTTTTGTGAGGAATTTTATTAATTTTGAAAATAATTTAATTCTTCTAATGAATTTTATTAAAATTCTTTGAAAATAATTGAATTTCCATGAAGAATTTTATTATTTATAAAAATATTTTTGTATAATTGATATGTTTCGAAAAATTTTATTAAATTTTGTATTTTAAATAATTGAATTCCTGTGAAAAATTTTATTACTACTTATGAAAATGATTGAATTATTTTGAAAAAATTTATTAAAAAATGAATAATTGAATTATTGTGGAATTTTGTCAAGAATTTTATTAAAACTTTTTAAAAATAATTGAATTTTAATGAAATATTTTGTTGTTTCTAAAAATAATTGTAATTTTGACGAGAATTGTTTTTAAATTTTTGAACATAATTGAAATTCTGCGAAGAATTTTTGTAATTTTTGAAAATAATTGAATTTCTGTAATCATTTGTAACTTTTCCAAAATCTAATTTTTTTTTAGTATTTTTATCTAAAATTCTTTTATCAATCTAGTATTTATGAAAATTGTAAAAATTATTCATAAAAATAATTTATAAGTCATAATTTATTATAGTTATTATTAATTTTATTTAATTATTGTATTTCGCGCCTCCTCCGAATAGATCAACTTGTAGTCTCCCTCATTTTGGCCATAATTGTCACATTTTTAAAGAAATTAAAATTAAAAATTGACGATTGCATAGCTCATCTGTACCTATATTCTGACTGTTTATGGATTTGTCATTCTCTTTCTTTGTGCCAAAGAAGTCACATCTGTTTATTTTTCGAGAACGGAAAAAGAATCATTAACTTGATTCAACAAATATTTTGAAACGTCGGAAGCAGGGAACAGTGTTTAAACTTTACCAGGAGTCAACAATTTCCCTTTCATCCCGGATTCCATTCGAGTACCAGGAGTCAAAGAAAACGTCACCAAAAACAACCTTCTTTTCATCGCGGAATTCAATCCCAATAGGTAATAGTTTGATTTTTTCATCACTTTTGTGAAAAACAACTCATGTTGTTTCTGTCGCTGGGGTTTGCCCACGCACATTTATATTAAATATACCTTATTGAAAGGTTTTTTATCACAAATAAATTTCAACCAATTTGAGAAAAACAAATAATAATAAATAATAATATAAATATAAATAATAATAAATAAAAACAAATAATAATAAACAATAATTGTTTCAATTGCTGGGGTTCTGACCCACGCATATTTACATTAAATATAACTTTTTGAAA
This sequence comes from Leptopilina drosophilae, assembly GCA_032873175.1. Classification (NCBI taxonomy): domain Eukaryota; kingdom Metazoa; phylum Arthropoda; class Insecta; order Hymenoptera; family Figitidae; genus Leptopilina; species Leptopilina drosophilae. Next base: position 8,987,451 of record CM065484.1, read on the forward strand.
GGTTTTTTATCACACATAAGTTCTAACCTTTGTGAGAAAAACCTTATGTTGTTTTAGTACACATATATTAAAAGTACCTTTTTGAAAGGTTTTTTACCATATATAGGTACTAACCTTTTGTGAAGAACAACTATTGTTGTTTTAGTTGCTAGGGTTCTGACCCACGCACATTTATACTGAAAGTACCTTTTTGAAAGGTTTTTTTTACCACATATAGGCTCTAACCTTTTGTGAAGAACAACTATTGTTGTTTTAGTTGCTAGGGTTCTGACCCGCGCACATTTATACTGAAAGTACCTTTTTGAAAGGTTTTTTACCACATATAGGCTCTAACCTTTTGTGAAGAACAACTAATGTTGTTTTAGTTGCCAGGGTTCTGACCCACGCATACTTATATTAAAATACCTTTTTGAAAGGTTTTTTACCACATATAGGCACTAACCTATTGTAAAGAACAACTAATGTTGTTCTGGTTGCTAGGGTTTTGATCCACACACACTTATATTGAAAATATTTTTTTTTTTTTTTTTTTGAAAAGGTTTTTTCATCGTAAATAGGTTCTAACCTTCTCTGAAAAACAATTCATGTTGTTACTGTGCCAGGCTTCTTGCCCATGTACAATTTTGTATTAAAAATACTTTTTGAAAGGTTTTTGTCACATATAGGCACTTACCTTTGGTGAAGAACAACTATAATGTTTTTTATATTGTTTGGGTTCCGACCTATGCATATTTGTATTAAAAATATCTTTTTAAAAGTTCTCTTTATCACACATATAGGTTCTAACCTTTTGTAAAGAACAACTAATGAGGTTTCAGGTGCTAGGTTTTTGACTCACGCATATTTATATGAAAAACACCTTTATGAAATGTTTTTTACACACATATATTAAAAAAAAAAAAAAAAAACCTAATATTGTTTTGGTTGCGAGAGTTCTGGCGGTTCTGACCTACTCACATTTACATTAAATAAGACTATAAATCTTTATAAAAAATAAATTTTCCTTTTTTAAATACCTATTAAACAAAATTACTGGGATCTGACTCAAGAAATGAATAAATAAGACAGTTAAATAAATAAACAAATCAAATTCTAACCTGAATTTTAATATATTTTTTTAATTAATTAGGCCCTTACTAAACAAATTATTTACAAAGAATAATAAATATTCAAAATGATGAATTTAAAAATTAACTACGAGAAAAAATATGAACACGATAACATTTTTTCTTGTGAAAGAAACTATATGATTTCGATTCATATGAGAGACAACTATACACTAAAAAAAAAAAAAAAAAAAAAAAAAAAACCAGAACTTTTAATTTAAAAAGTAATAACATTTCTAGAAAATAATAATAATAATAATGAAAGATTGGAAATATCTATCTCCACTAATAATGAAGCCTCACATAATAGTACATATTTCAGAGGAAATAATAAGTAATTTTAGAAAAACGACAATATCGATAATCTCCAAAACCATAAAATTTAAATTAGTAATTTACTAATTAAAGGTGTACTTAAAAAACACACTCCTTTAGATGGACAATTCTTATCAAGTTACTTTTTGAATTCCAAAACCTGATAAGTTCTTCAGATTTATTCTAAATCTTAGAAAATTTAAATAAATTTTTATTTCATCAGTATTTTAAACTTGAAGATTATAGAACCGCTATTAATATTTACGATTTTACTCTTCAAAGTATATCCAGCCTCTAAGGCTTTCTATAAAAATCATGAAAGCAGTGGTTTCTTCTCGAAAACAATGAGTTTATTTTTCTAATATACCTGATGATTTTCTACTTTTTGGAAACACGTACAACAATTGTATTAGAAATCTTAACGTGACAAAGAAAACTAAAAAGGAACTACTTAAGTATTTTTATTAATGGAAAAAGAGTAAATCTGATTCTAACCAAAGGCGGTTATTTTCTAGATGAAAAATGGTCAAAAATTCAAAACGTCTTAAATACATATATAGTAAAAAAAAGTCGAATACTCTATTAGAGATTTTGATAAATTTAATGATGTTCTTGTAGCTTCTTGTACTACACTAAAATTTAACTGGATCTACACTAAACATTACAAAAATGTTAATCCCAGAGAAAAATTATAAAAAAAAAAAAAAAAACAATTCTTCATTCAATTATGCAAATTACATAATAATTTTAATTTAAATTCTATATCAGAAGTAAATTTTAATTTTGAAATTTTTATTTAAAATTCTTCTTAGAACTGGCAATTGTGTGAGAACCTTAATTTGTGAATATTCGCTTCTTATACAAAGAAAATTTCAAAGTAAACGCTACTGAATTTGAGTTATGCAAAAATCAGTTTTTAAATTAATAATTGAACGAATTGGATAATAGAAAATAGACTTATTCGCGTAGTCGTATAAATAAACAAGTTCATATATTATATAAATTAATGTCCCAGTCCTGAGCACACTTGGAAATGCATAAAATTCTAGAAAGTGTTATTGTAACGCACTTTACTATGTTTATGTACATTATAATTTACAGTTTATTGTACCCGACTGGTCAACACAGCTATGATACCTTTTATTTCAGTTCATGATCGTTTCTGAAATCATCACCTTTAATCCTGATTAAAACTTTTTAAGTTCATATGTCAAAAAATCACTAAATCGGTATATAGTATCAAAACAGTCTACCCTGGTATCCGCAGTGTTATCAGGAAAACAATGTTGAGATGCGGAACTTCGGTAGACTCTCGGTCTCACGATCGGATTCTTAAGTTCTTATTTACTCAAGTCTTACGAATCAGCCCTAAATAGGTTGTGAATATTTTGCAAAAAAGAGGCAATTCATATCTTCGATTCTTTTATCTCGAAATTAATATTGTTTTTAACAAAATAATTCAAAGGTTAATCTCGAAGTTCAATTAACTCTAAGAGATCAGCTATCTCTATGATTGTTAATTCTTAAATTTCAAATCATCCTTTAATTTAACACTTCTTTAAAGATGTATTTCTTTGGATAATCTCATAAGATCATCCAAAACATGTTACAATTCTAGGTGGAATAAAAAATTAGTCCTTGACTACTACCAATCTCAACCTAAAAAGAAAACATTAAATTTGAAAAATCTTTTAAAAAAAGATATAACACTCCTTGCCTTAGTAGCAGGTCACTGAATACAAATTTTCTTATCAATAAAGATAGACAACGACAAAATCATAAATGATTGTATTGAAATAAAAATACCTGACCGCATAAAATCCTCTATTAAAAACAACACTCTACTTCAGAAAATCTTGTTATATTTCTTCGCAAACCTCAAGATCATGTAACTGCTTAAACCTGATGTCAATGGATAAAATAAGTCCTCAAATTGACTGAAATAGACACTGATATCTTTTCGTCTCACAGTATGCTTCATGCTACTTATGTGACTAAAAGATTTTAGATTTAGAAATTACATTTACATTAGATCTACATCTCTGAGTTTTCAGAAAAACCGCAGTTTGAACTGAAAATTCGCAAACACCTTCGAAAAATCTCATGTCAAATTAGATCCGACAATCAACAATTTGCTTATGCGATTATAAAAAGTTAAATAAGTTTCAAAATAATAAATGTTTTGTAATTCGTTGAATATTCATATGAAACTCAACAAACCTTTTTGCCGTAATCAACTTTAAACATCTACAAGTTGATCTATTCGGAGGAGGCGCGAAATACAATTGTTAAATTGAACGAACTTACCTGTGAAGTTCGATTTAAATTGTATGAGCGCCTCCTCCGAATAGATCAAACCCACCCTAATAAGTGACACATCACTCCCAACATTAATTTTCTATAATAAAAATTTCCCAAATATAATAATCACGGCAACACTTTAAAAAGAATGACAAATCCATAAACAGTCAGAATATAGGTACAGATGAGCTATGCAATCGTCAATTTTTAATTTTAATTTCTTTAAAAATGTGACAATTTTGGCCAAAATGAGGGAGACTACAAGTTGATCTATTCGGAGGAGGCGCTCATACAATTTAAATCGAACTTCACAGGTAAGTTCGTTCAATTTAACAATTATTTATTATTATTATTTATTTATTAATTATTAATTTTATGATAGTTTTTGAAAATTTAAGTTATTAAAAAAGAAATTATTGTCAGAAATAGAAAAAATTGAAGGTTTTGTATTTAAATTTGTAGTAATTTCATAGTTTACGAGGCAAAAAGAAAAAAAATTCAGTTTTCTCATGAATTTTAAAAAAACAATTTTTTTGCAGTTCTTTTAGTAAAAATCCCTGACTTTTTCCTGAATTCCCTGACTTCCCTGGCCTGTGGCAACCCTGATAATGTAAACGATTGAAGGACTTTTGTTTAATTACCTAAACTTGTTAGGCTGAAAAATATTTTAACATAGTTTTGAAAATTCTTACCTGTTGTGGCGACAGTCCAGCAACGTTTAAACTTTGTGTCTGCGAACTGCATTGGCCAGTGGAAGCGGTTCTGGCTTGCAATGATTTTGTAAGTAGAGTTTGTTTATTAGCAGGTACAGCTTGGGAAGAAGGCGATGTCTGTGAGGTCATCAGCATCGGTTTCGAGGCCGCTGAACGAAAGTAAAATTAATTTGAAAATCAATCATTCATTCCCAACTAATGAAATAAATACAAATAATATATTTAAAAATAAATGTGACGCGCTGAGAAACAAATGATTTAAAGGTTATGTTTGTTTCATTTCTATACCTTAATAAAAATTTCTTTTCAATTGTTTAAAAATAAAATCAAAATTTTTAATTATTCGAGATGTGATAGACTTCAATATAAGTGGTTATTATTTGAGAATTGTTCCCTTTTGTTTTTTTCTTTAATGTAAAAATTTCAAACATAACCTAAAATTTCTTTGCCTCTTAGGTACGAAGTGCATCACAAATAGTAAATAAATATTAATGGGAAATTAATGGCTTTTAGGCAACTTACCCATTATGGGAGTTAAAACTTGTTTATTTCCGGTTAAAATCAATTGGCTCGCCGACATTGATTTCGCTACTGTTACCAATTGATTTGGTAAAACTGTTGCCTTTCCTTGATTATTCGATTGACCTTGTCGAGCCATTTGACTAAAACGAGGCCTTGGCGAACCAAGTAGTTGAATGGCCTGACCTCCCTGAAAACAGACGTCAATTATTATTAATATTGTTATTATTATTAGTTATTAATTTTAATTTTAGTTTAACTATGATAATCTTCGTATTTCATTCTTTCATTCTGTCTGTCCGCACTTTGAAGTTAATTTTTGTGTACGTTTTTGTTTTTTTTCATTAGAAAATATTGTTTCAGAAATCAAAAATATACAGGTAATTTTCGTGATTAATAATAAAAAAAAGAGGTATTTGAAATTAAAAATATTTGAGAATTTAAAAAAACAGAGTTTAACAAATAAATTTTGTTTTTTATATGTTCTTTTATGAAAAATTTCGTTTGAATGATCTAAAGTATCCAAATGGTTTTCATTTAAAATTTTTAAAAAATATTAGAAAATTGTTAATTGGTAAAAAATTACCATTTAAAAATATAAAATATTTTCATTTTATGCATAATTTTTAATTTTCAATAACAATATTGTTCAGAAACTCTTTCTTTTCTTTTGAGAGAAAAACTCATTTCTTAATATTTTTGTAGAAAATTCTCAATTTTCATAAAAGAAAATAATAATTTGCAAAAATTTTAAATTCAAACCTTTATAAAAGTATTAGCTTGAAAATTATTTTCATCATTTCAATTATGTAATATTATTACTGTCTAAAATTTTTAATTAAAATTCTTCTCTAAATCAACTATTTATAATAATTTTCGAAAAAGGTTTTTAAGAATTAACAAATATTATTTGTTTAAAATTCAATTTTACGAAATTTCGATTATTCCGAAATTCTTCAACTAAATACATAGTGAAGAAAAATATTGAATATTTTTCCAATAAAAAATTTAGGAAGCAACTTCCATTATTTATTTTAAAAAATTTATTAACACAGAGAAGAGAATTTTTTTTTAAATTATCAAAAAACATTCAATGAATTTAGAAACATTCCCATGAAATAATGTAGAAAAATTCCCAAAAGTATAGAAAAATTCACTTTAAAATTTCAGAAAATTTCCTTATGAAAATATAGAAAAATTTATGACAATTTGGAAAAATTTCTCTGTAGCTTCAAATTATTTTAAAAAAATTAAATTGAACTTTTTTAAAAAAATTAATTCTTCAAAATTGACAGTTAAAAGTGTAGAAAATTCAAATTTTCAAATATTTTAATTTGAAACCTTTTCTAAATTATTCAATTATTTCAATACGAAAGTAAATAATTTATTAAATAATTGAATGTTTTCTTAAAATTCAATTCTTATAAAGAATTTTATTAACGAATTTTTAAATAACTGATTTTTTCTGACGAATTTTAATCAAATTTTTAAGAACATATACATTTTTCGAGAAATTTGATTAAAATATATATTGTATTAAAAATCATTAAAATTCTGCGATGAGTTTTATTATTTAGGAAAATAATTGAATTCTTAAAACAAATTTATTATTTATAAAAATAATTTAATTCATAAAAGAAATTTATTATTTATCAAATTCATTGAATTCTTGTGAATGAATTTATTTTAACTAATTTCAAGGAGAATTTAAAAGATTAATATTTTGCAAAAATCCAAGTTTTTTAAAATTTCTTATTAAATTCCTTAAAAAAGGAAAGTTAATAAAATTTCAAATTAATACCTTTCGAAGTTTATCTCGATTTATGAAAATTGTAAACGCAAATCTTTCAAAATTGAATTAATTTTGAATTATTCGAGTAAAATTATTCATTCAATTATTTCTAAGTAATAATAATTTTATGATAGTTCTTAAAAAAAGAAATTAAATTATCGTCAGAAATATGAAAATTTTAATGTTTTGCATTAGAATTCGTGGTGATTTCATAACAAAAAAGACACAAAAATTCCGAATTTTCTTATGAATTTTTAAAATTAAATTTTTTTTCAGTACCTTTAGTAAAAATGTCTGACTTATCCTTGAATCTCCTGCCTTAGAATATATGATTATTGTAGTTATAATAGTAAAAATCTATATTTTAATTCATATTTTATTTTTATGAAAAAATATTTGAATTAAAAATTTTTAAATTCTATTTTTATAAAATTGATAATTTTATTTAAATAGTGCATAAACCAACTGTTTTACTAATAACTTCCTAAACCGACTATTAATATTAAAAAAAGATTTTTAGCCTCAAATCTTATGCTTGGCAGTTAAGTAAAGTTATTGTAGCGATTTTGCAAAAAGAACATTATTGTCATTTTTTACATATTAAGAGAAATGAAACAAAATGTAATTTAAAAAATGTGTCAATTTACCTGTGCGAGAGTTACGGCACTTGTATTACGTATATTCTGTTGAGAGATGCCCTTCACCCCCGGTTGAATAATTTGAGCTGAAGAAAAATGAAAATTTTTGTAATTTTATAATAAAAGTTTATTAAGAATTAACTGAAAATATTTTAGAATAGAAGAGAAACATACCGATTGGTAACGATAAATGAGTATTGGCAGGATTTGCAATTACGACCGTTGGCGTGCTTCCGGCAATTGCTGTAGTGACAACAGTTGCAGCCACCATCTGTAAAATTCCATTATTATAAATTGTCCACTTTAACTTTTTCCTCAAAAAATTCTATGAATTAGTTTTTGAAAAATAGTATAATTTTTCGAAAACAAAAATTATCTTTTGTTTCCTAACTCTTTTTATTATTTTTCTTTTCAAATATTTTCAATTTTAAAATTAATGTATTGAAAATCATCAAATTACTGCAAAAAATTTGATTATAATTTTTGAAAATCCTAATTAAATTCTTTTGAAGAATTTCTTTGAATTTTTTTTTATACTAATGGAATTTCTTTAAAAATTTTAATTGAAAATTTTGAAAGCAATTGGATTTTAAGAAGAAAAATTTTATTAAAATTGTGTTAAAAATAATTGAATTGTTACACAAAAATTTATTAAAATTTTTAAAAATATATAAATTTTATGTTAACATTTAAAGATTAAAATTCATTCGAGAAATTCTATTAAAATTGTTTTGAAAATAATTAAATTTCTGCAAAGGATTTTACTATTTATAAAAATAATTGAATTGTTTCGAAGAATTTATTAAAATTTTAAGAATTAATTAAATTGTTATAAAGAACTTTATAAAAATAATTGAAAACAATGAAATTTTTTTCTTTTTTATAAATATTTTGACAATAATTGAATTATTTTTAAAGAATTAGAAAATTCTTGTTGAAATAGAATTTCAAGGAAAATTTTTAAAATAATTACATTATTTCGTGTAATTTTATTTAAATTTGAATAAAATTAATGTAATTCCTTCAAAGAATTGTAATATTTATAAAAATAATTGAATTTTTTTGAAGAATTTATTAAAATTTTGAGAATTAATTAAATTGTTATGAAGAATTTTATAGAAATAATTGAAAACAATGAAATTTTTTTCTATTTTATAAATATTTTGACAATAATTGAATTATTTTTAAAGAATTAGAAAATTCTTGTTGAAATAGAATTTCAAGGAAATTTTTTAAAACAATTACATTATTTCGTGTAATTTTATTTAAATTTGAATAAAATTAATGTAATTCCTTCAAAGAATTGTAGTATTTATAAAAATAATTGAATTGTTTTGAAGAATTTATTAAAATTTTAAGAAATAAATAAAATTTAAGAAAAGTATTTATAATCGTATTTGAATTCATCCGAGGAATTTAATTAAAATTGTTTTGAAAATAATTGATAACCTTGAAAGAATTTTACTATTTATAAAATAAGTTAATTTTTGCGAAGAATTTTACTATATTTATAAGAATAATTTAATTATTTCGAAGGATTTATTGAAATTTTAGAAAGAAATTGAATTTTTTCGAAGTGTGTTAAAAAAATTTCTAAAAATTGATCTCTTCCGGGGAATTGAATTAAAATTGTTTTAAAAATAATTGAATTTTTGTAAAGATTATACTAATTTGAAAAATAATTGAATTGTTTTGAAGAATTTATTAAAATTTTAGAAAATAAATAAAATTTATGAAAATATTTAAAATAGTATCTGAATTCATCCGAGGAATTTAATTAAGGATGTTTTGAAAATAATTAATAACCTGCAAAGAATTTTACTATTTATAAAATTAATTGAATTCTTGCGAAGAATTTTCTATATTCATAAGAATTTTTCATAAATATTTTGACAATAATTGAATTATTTTTAAAGAATTCAAAAATTCTTGTTGAAATAGAATTTTATGGAAATTTTTTAATATACGTAAATTCTTTCTTGTAATTTTATTTAAATTTGATTAAAATTACTGTAATTCCTTCAAAGAATTGTAGTATTTATAAAAATAATTGAATTGTTTTGAAGAATTTATTAAAATTTTAGGAAATAAATAAAATTTAAGAAAAGTATTTATAATCGTATTTGAATTCATCCGAGGAATTTAATTAAAATTATTTTGAAAATAATTGATAACCTGCAAAGAATTTTACTATTTATAAAGTGAATTGAATTCTTGCGAAGAATTTTACTATATTTATAAGAATAATTTAATTATTTCGAAGGAATTGATTTCTTTCGAGGAATTGAATTAAAAATTTTTTTAAAATAATTAAATTTTTTAAAAATAATTAAATTTTTGTAAAGATTTTACTAATTTAAAAAATAATTTAATTGTTTAGAAGGATTTATTAAAATTTTAGAAAATTTTCGAATTCTTTCGTGAAATTGTATTAAAATTTTTAAAATATGAACAGTAATAATTAATTTTGTACTTAATAAGTGAATTTTTAAAATTTTGACTATAAAATTATTTTAAAAATTTATATTTGAAAATAATAAAGTTTGTAATTTGCATAAAAACAAAAAATTATAAAGTTATAAATTCAGGAAGTATGAAAAAATAGGTGGAAAAAAATAAAAAAAAAAAAAAAATAATAATAATAAATAAAAGGAGAAACTCACGCTCGAAACAGTGGTGCAAGTATTTGTTGCTGATGAAATGGGAAGAGAAACGATAACTCCTGTGGGTGCGACGGAACCCGTTGCTGCCGAAACGTTTAAGGACATTGTGATCGGTTGAGACAAACCAGGAAACGATACCTTTAACATTGTCAATTATTCTTTCAATATTTTTCCTATTTTTACACAAAATTAACGTTTTAATTAATTAATTGAACCGAAAGGGGAAAAAATGTTGAACAGTCCTCAATACCTGGACATTTTGAAGTCCATTGATGGAATTGGGTAAATTAGCTAAATTGACGCCCTGGAGATTGACATTGGCAGGTGGTGGACTCGTCATAGGACTCGTTGGCTGGCTCCCCTGACTCGATGAGGCCGTTAGTCTTTCCAATAAGGACGAGGCACTATTTATCCCTGGAATTGGATTATCAGCCGACGGCGTTCCGGCAAGAAGAGCCGACAGTCCAGGCATTGATAATCCGAGCGTTGAGTCTTGAACGCGAGCAAGTCGCACTGTTGCTCCTTTCACCGGTTGCTGTTTGCCTACCAACTGACTAGCAAGTGCCGAACTGAAATTCACCCTCATCTGAAATAAAAAAGTTATTTACTTTTTAACATGACAGTTTTAATTCTTTGGTACATTTCGTGTACGAAACCCTTATTATAAAAGATTTTCTCTTTCAAATTTAATCAAAATTCACCATTTTTAAAAAAGTATCATTTTTATAACAGTTTTTCTTTAAATTTAAACAAAAATTAAAAATTATTTCAACAATTTTTGCAGAAATCGACAAGATATTTCTATCTTGAAAATAAAACATTTTTTATTAAATAATAATTCAACTTTCGATTATCACTAGAACAATCCTACTGGTAATAAGTTTAATTCTAAATATTTTAAAAATTCCATTATTATTTTCCAATTTTTAATAAGAATCCTTCAAAAATACAATTTTATTTCAAAATAATCTTTAAAAGCAAACAAATAAAATTCATTGAAATAAAAAATTTATTTCAATGAAATTTGAGAAAATTTTCAATTGTTTCAATTTTTTTTAATCATTTACGAAAAAACAATTATTTTTTGAAAAAATTTTCTCCGAATTTCTAAGTTAAATTATTCAAAACTTCAATACTTTTTGTTGGACAAAAATTTTAAAATTTATTCAGAAATTAAAATTTCAAACAATTTTAATGGAAAACCTGATGAAATTTAATTACTTCAGAAAACTTGCAACTGTAATTCTTGTAAAATTCAATTATTTGTTACAGATTCTTTTAATTAATTGATTCAAAACTATAAAATTTTTTTGATAAAAATAATGTAATTGATGATTTTTTCAAATGAAAATTTTAATATTTTTAAACATTTGCTTCTCTTGAATTTTCAGAAAATTTCATTTTAAAATCTTTTAAAATTTAATTAATTCCTAAAATTTATCTAATTAAACTTTAAATATTTGATTATTTTCTAAAATTTAAACTTTCTTCTAAATATATACTTATTAGAATTGAATTACGAGAATTGAATTATTTAAATAGAATAATTTATGTAAATTAATTAATCTATATTAATAAAGTTCGTGATCAGGTAATCTGTTCGCAGTTTGAAGTTGTTTGCTTTTTTTTACCCAACTTTTTTAATAATTTTTTTTTGGAATTAATAAAATGTCATAAAAATCATTCGAATTCTTGAGAAGAATCTTACAATTTATAAAAATAATTAAATTGTTTTAAAGCATTTTATCTTAATTGTTGAAAATAATTTAATGCTTTGAAAGAATTTTTAAAAAATTTTCAAAATAACTGTATTCAATCAAAAACTTTTATTAGATATTTTTAAAAATAATTCACTTTTTCGGAAGAATTACATCCAAATTTATGAAAATAATTGAATTTAATTAATATTTTTAAAAATAATTGTTTACTTCCGAGAAATTTTACTAGAATTAAATTAAAAATAATTGTATTCCATTAAAGAATTTTATTATTAATGGATTTATTATTAATTGAATTCTTACAAATAATTTTATTAAAATTTTTCAAAATCCTTAATAAATTCTTTTGAAGAACTTCTTTGAATTCTTTTTAAATAATCAATTTTTTTATAATTTTTATTGAAAATTTTGAAAGTAATTTAATTCTTGCGGATAATTCTACTTTTTTAAAAAATAATTGAACTGTTTCGAAGAATTTATTAGAAGTTTGGAAAATAAATGAATTTTTTCGAAGAATTTATTAGAAGTTTGGAAAATAAATGAATTTTTTCGAAAAATTGTAATAAAAGTTTAAAAAAATAGACATAATAAAATTTTTATAAACAAATTGTGTCATTTTTTAATTGTTAAGAAAATAATTTAATATTTTACAATAATTTTCTTGAAAATTTGGAAAATAATTGAATTTTTGAAATAAATTTGACAGTCAATCTTAGAAATAATTGAATTTTAGAGATTAAATCACTTTTAGAATTACATTCAAGAGAATTGGATGATTGCAAAAACTTTACTAAATATTTGAATTGTTTCAATGAATTTATGTAAATTTCAGAGAATAATTAAATTCTTTCGTAGAATTTTATTAAAATTGTATTGAAAATAATTGAATTTCTGCGAAGAATTTTACTATTTCTAAAAATAATTTCATAAAATAATTCTTTTCAAAAAACAATTGTATTTATGGATAATTTTTAAAGATGAATAATAAAATTCTCTAAAATAGAGAATTTAGATTAATAAATATTTAATAAAATATTAATCAACTACTTTTCAAGGACATAATTTTTTCAGAATTTCCAAATTAAATCTTTAAAATTTCAATCATTTTTGTAAAATAAATATTTAAAAACTTGTTATTTATTTTTTAAAATTTCGAAATACTGTCAATGTAAAGTCATTGGAAAAAAATGAAATACTGAACTGCAAGTCTTCCAGAATTAAATTTTTTTCACAATTTATGAGTAACATTACGTAAAACTTTTTATTTTTAATCAAGCTAATAAATTACGTAGTAAGTAATAAAAATTTAATTTTTTCAAGAAATAAATAAATATCATTTATTTGAATATTCAAAAATTAAAAATTTTTTTAACTTAAGAGAAATTCAATAATAACTATTAAATAATGATATAATAATATAATTTTTTGAAGCAAAGAATTGATTTAAAACTTTAAGAGAGACTTTATATTTTACAAATAAAATTACAATTAAAGTCACTAACTTCCTCTGATTATTTTCGAAAAATTTAAATAAAATTCTTTAAAAGAATTTAATTATTTTTAATAAAATGTAAAGAAATTTCAATTATTGCGAAATTTTGAATTACTTGTTTATAAAAATTCAATTATCTTGAGACAATAGAATTGAAAAATTATTAAAATCCTATTTCCTATGAAAATTCTATTTTGTTCAAAAGTTTCTAATGAAATTCTTTAATCAATTTAATTATTTTCAGTTGAATTTCACAAAATTTTTATTTATTTAATTATTAAACTAAATTAATTTCAATTTCCGGGTTTTCTGCAGTTAATAGACGCTTTGATAAGTTACATTTTTTTTTACTAAAAAGTGTGGTATTTTGTTCCAATGTTTGGAAGAAAATTCGGAAAAAGTCTAAATTTTCTTAATTAAGAAATAATACCTATTTCGTTTAATTCCGAATTTGAATAAATCGTTGATTTCTTACCTGACCGGTGGTATTTGGTACGGCTATCACATTGCCGTGACTTATTACTCTCTGGGGAATGGAAGCATTTAAAGAGATCCTTCTTGGCTGTGACTTCTGCGGCGCTATGTTCACTGGATTGCTATTCAATAAACTGATAATTGCAGCATTGTTCGATTTTGGAGGAGCTTGCGCGTTATTGTTCATGGCAGCTGCCGCGGCAAACGCTGTAAATAAAACAATGATAAACAAATTATTAATTATTATTATTATTTTTTTTAACGACGTAAATTAAAAGAATTGAATAATTACTTTGTTGTTAAAAGTAATTAGCAGTATATACCTGCGACTTGTTGTTGATATTCCTTAGTTGAATTCATGAGTGAATTGACAATAGCGCTTATTTCTGGATTGATCGAAGGATTTTTGAAAGAATCTTTATTCGAACTTTGGCTCGTGTCGACAATGTTGCTCTGCGTACCAGCTTGCAGTTGTGCTTGCTGAAATAATGTAACACAATATTCATTAAATCTCCTTTTAAACGTTTTTCCTTTCAGAATTTTCAGAGCAAAAAATATATTAATTGTTTCATTAAACATAACATTAAAAATTAATTTGTCTCTTCAAAATAAAAATAAAAGAACACTTTCTCTTATTGCAGTAAAAAAAATCACTTCCCCATCTATTTATTTATTAAAATTCAAGAATGGAAAGTTGATAATTACAATATTGACAAATTAATAAGAATTAAGAAATGTAAAATTCTCTCACCAAAATTGGAACATTCGTGGTTGCATTATTAATGGGAGTGGGCTGCTTTTGTTGAAAGACAAAAATTCCAGATCCATTGCAGGGAGTAGGATCAGTGGAGGCCGACATTGTTGATGCGTCAATTTGTACCGGAATTGGTGCACTGGGTCCTCCATTGGCGAGAGGTTGAATCACCGCATTTACATTACAAATTGTATCCAATTGAGGTATATTTTGAATAACATTCGCTGCATCGGAAGAAGTGAGATTCACTTGCGCTGACGTTGAGGCCTCCATAGCTGCCTTCATGGATGTCACTTGTCCAGCCAAATTATTCAGCTGGCCTTGTGCGCGCGAAAGAATCTAAAATTTTATCAATACAAACAATCATTCATTCATTGTTCGAAAAAATATTTATCATCGAACAGAAAATTACCACCGATTTGAAAGGACTCAGTTAAGCGGAATTTTCAAATCTAATTCAATAAAAAATATCGAAATTATTGGTATTTTTAAAATAAAAAAAAAAAAATTGTGGAAAATGACATTTTCCCAACTATTTTGTTTGAAAACTTTTCTTTAACTACTGCAGAATTATAACTACTTTGTAGGTTATCTAAAAATACATTAATTTACACAATATTTAATCACTTCCATTTTTTAAAAGTAAGTCCGCCATATTGGATCCGCCATTTTGAATTTTTAAAAACTAACCCCAAATTCGTAATCAGGGACCCAAAAAACCCCCGAGTAAGAAGTTTTAACTTAATTTGACAAATTTTCGAAAATATGTACGCCATTTTGAATTTTCAAAAACTAACCCAAAATTCGTAATAAGCGACCCAAAAATACACGGAGTAACAAGTTTCAAGTCAATTTGACCAATTAAAAAAAAATAAGTCCGACATTTTGAATTTCCAAAAACTAATCCCAAATTAGTAACCAGCGACCCAAAAAACCCTGAAGTAACAAGTTACAAGTGCAAGGTTGCCACAAATATTTAATTTTATTTTTCTCTGACTTTTCCCTGATTTCCAGACAAAATTTTCACTTTTTCCCTGACACTAAAGAATATTCTGATTCACTCTAAAAATTATTAGATAATAATCAAGAAAAAATGTTCTATTACATTTACTTAAAAATTTCATTAATTGTAAAATTATTCAAAAACATCAATAACATCTTTTTTAAATAAATATTTAATCATAATTATTTTTCCGTAGGAATTAAAATTCTTCAAAACATTCAAATTCAAACCTTTTTAAATTGAACAACTTATAAGAATATTATTACAAAACATTTTTCAGAATAGGTTAATTATTTACAAAAATCTTTAAAAAATCCTTCGCAAGAATTCATTTATTTTTACAAGCAGTAAAATTTCTCCAAAAAATTAAATTATTTAAAAAAAAAAAAAAATTGGTAACAATAATTCAATTACTTTCATAAATAATAATAATAATAAATCGATTATCCGTTAATTCATTTTTAAATCAATTTTAATTAGAAAACTCTAGAAAAAATCAATTATTTAAATTAAAAAATAAATAATTTATTGAATAATAAAATGTTCTTTGTTAAAATTTAATTCTCATAAAGAATTTTATCAATAAATTTTTAAATATATGAATTTAATTTCACAAATTTTAATAAAATTTTTAAATTTTCTTAAAACTTCCAACGAATAATTGAAATTTGGAGAAGAATTTTATTATTTATAAAGTTACTTGGAATTTTAACAAGAATTTTTTTTTAATTTTCGAACACAATTGGATTTTTGTGAAGAATTTTATAACATTTTAAAAATAATTTAATTCTTCCAACGAATTTTATTCAAATTTATAAAAGAACTGTATTTATTTGAAGAATTTTATTATTTATATAAATAATTGAATTCTTACAAAGAATTTTATTCCAGTTTATAAAAATAATTGAATTTCGGTGAATAATTTTTTAAATAATTTATATTTTTCGAAAAATTTTATGAAATTTTGTATTTTAAATAATTGAATTCCTGTGAAAATTTTATTACTTATGAAAATAATGGAATTATTTTGAATTCATTCATTAAAATTGACTTTCTACGAAATTTTGCTAAGAATTGTATTAAAATTTTTAAATATAATTGAATTTAGAAGAAGAATTTTTTTATTTACAAAGATAATTGAAATTTTGAAAATATTTTTTTTTTATTTTTGGGAATAATTGAATTTTTGCGAAGAATTTTATTAATTTTGAAAATAATTTAATTCTTCCAATGAATTTTATTCAAATTTATATGAATAATTTGAATTCTTACAACGAATGTTATTCAAGTTTATAAAAGTAATTGAGTTTCCTTGAAGAATTTTATTATTTATAATTATTATTTATAAAAATATTTTTGTATAATTGATATTTTTCGAAAAATTTTATTAAATTTTGTATTTTAAATAATTGAATTCCTGTGAAAAATTTTATTACTACTTATGAAAATAATTGAATTATTTTGAAAAAATTTATTAAAAAATGAATAATTGAATTATTGTGGAATTCTGTCAAGAATTTAATTAAAACTTTTAAAAATAATTGATTTTTAATAAAGTATTTTATTATTTATAAAAATAATTGTAGTTTTGATGAGAATTGTTTTAAAATTTTTTAACATATATGAAATTCTGCGAAGAATTTTTGTAACTTTTAAAAATAATTGAATTTCTGTAATTATTTGTAACTTTTCTAAAATCTAATTTTTTTAGTATTTTTAACTAAAATTCTTTTATCAATCTAGGATTTATGAAAATTGTAAAAATTATTCATTAAATAATTTGTAAGTCACAATTTATTATAGTTATTATTAATTTTATTTAATTATTATTTGTGACGCAATCTGAAGAAAGGGACCTTAGAAGCAAAAAATTATAGGTTATGTTTGCAATTTTTGAAATAAAAATACAAAAAGAGAATCAACTGACAATGTAAATTATTGATGTTTAATGTTCTTCATTACAACAAAAATATTTAATAAATACTGATTTTAATTTACTGTAAGTAAAAAGAAACTTTTAATTAATAAAAAAGTAACACTAACATAACCTTAAAGTGATTTGCTTCTAAGGTCCCTTTCTTCAGATCGCGTCACATTTATTATTAATTATTAATTCCATGATAGTTTTTCGAAATTGAAGTTATTTAAAAAGAAATTATTGTCAGAAATAGAAAAAATTGAAGGTTTTGTATTAAAATTTGTGGTAATTTCATAGTTTACGAGGCAAAAAGAAAAAAAATTCAGTTTTCACATGAATTTTAAAAATTCAATTTTTTTAGTACTTTTAGTAAAAATCCCTGACTTCCCTGCCAAATTTTACTTTCCCTGACCTGTGGCAACCCTGAAGTGAATTTGATCAATTTAAAAAAAAATAAATAATATATAATTATAATAATTGAATTTTCAAAAAACTAATCCAAAATTAGTAATCAGCGTCACAAAAAACCCCCGAGTAACAAGTTTCAAGTCAATTTGACCAATTTTCAAAAATATGTCCGCCATATTGAATTCGCCATTTTGAATTTTTGTGAAATATGAAAAATCCGACTTGATATGCTCTCCTAAGGTGAACTTGGTTACTAAATTGCTTGACTAGAAACCTGTATGCTTCAAAGATTCAATATATTGTAAATTTATTACCTAAGGATTAATTTTTTATGAGATATTTTTGATAAACGTACCTGTTGCTCCACGTGTTGATTCTGCTGAGCCTGTTGAGCCTGCTGAGCTTGCTGCAATTGTTGAGCCACCAATTGAGCCTGTTGAGCCTGGAAAATAATTCGATTCTAGTGATAAGTGAAGAAAACACACCAATACACAAATATTGTACTTTATTTTCAAACTGATAACACCAAAAGGAGGAAAGTTAGTAGCAAATTTCTTTTTTACCTGTTGTTGACTACGTTGCATGCCTGGGGTGCACGTAACTCGAGGAACCTGCCCCGGCACAACGTGTTTTATTCTCACATTCTTTTTTCCTTCTTCAGTGAAAATTTCTGTAAATTGCTGAATATACTGGGTAGCCAGGACTCTATTACCGAGTGTGAATCTAATTCAAAAGAAATCAGACAATTAAGAAATGTATATCATTTCTAGAGCTCCTTCTAGAGTGGGAAGTTTGAGTGAGTTTAAGGGAAAGTAAAAGAAAATACCTGCAGGACGATCCATTTTTTTCTCCCTCTCGATAATCTCTGTCCACATAGAGCTCTCCCAGGTACTCGAAATTGGAAAGTCTTTGTAGGATTGAGAGCTTTATGTGATAGATTCGTCCTTGGCCCCTTTCAGTCTCTAATATATATTCTTCTACAAGTTGCGGCATGCAGTCTTTCGTTTCTCGCGGTCGCTCCAGCTGCTTCGCGTATCTGATACGCAAATACAATAATTATAATTTTTACATACAATTCGCCACGTACAGGAGTAGATTAATAATTACCCCTACCGATAAACAAAACAAATTCTAGTTTTAGAAAAATTAATTTCACCTTAAGACTTCAAGTGGTGAGCTCGGGGGCAAAAGAGGAGGATTGGCAAGACAAGGCGTTCGACAATTGTGAGCTACTGGTGTTCCATTCTTAACACGGATCTTTTGCATTAAATCCTGTATCGTAAAACCTTCGGGCTGTGACAATTGCTCCAATTTCCTCTTGCGATTTACCGTTACCTGAAGTAATATAAATCAAAAAAAGAACATTAGTACAAAAATTAAATGTTCTTGGTGAAAATTAGAAGGATATAAAGAATCATAAAGAACCTGAGAAAACTTTTTGGCTTGGCGCATTAATTGATGGTCGGTAAGAAGGGCTCTTGACTGTTGAAGTCGAGTTGTTGCCAAACTGGGAATTGGATTTGGGTCTAAGCATAGAGGACCTTGTGTAGCTGCCACCAAGTGCGACTCGAGCACCAGTCTTTCTTCGTGACTCCATTCTCCATTGCTCGTCAGTGTTGACACGTCCGAAAGAACACTCTGTGTACATTAAAGAGAAACAACTTTTCAGAACATCCTTTCCTACTTTCAAGTAAGGTTGAAATTTAGAAAAAGAATAAATTAAATAATGTAGCTGGAGACCTATTGCCAGCCCCGACCCACAAAAACCCAAAATCCTTCTTTTGAAGTCCTTAGTTAAACTTAGGTCTTTCTCTGCGGATCTCCTACGTCAATAGTTAAAATCTAAAACTATTTTAATGTTAAAGCGGAATTTACAGCACACACCTTATCTTTGCGTAATTTAAAGTATCACATGATACTTATTTCTTCAGAATTTCGTTCCTTAAGGCGATGTCAAGATCAATATGTTTCTTCCACTGAAGCTTAATGGAAAAACTCTGATCGACTTTGACACACCCTAAAGGTGATGGATTTTTCATTAAAGTCCAATGAGAGAAACGTATCGAACTCGAGAACGCAGACTTCCTTTTTTCCCTTCCCATAAAATCTGCTGGCGAAACAATTGCAAGGACCTGCACAGCACTCGTAGATACCGTCTTCTAAGCAGAGATGATACGCGTCGTTATCGATCTCTGAGCCATTAGTAACTTTTCACAGATGGTTACATATCTGTTGCTTCTAAGGGTGGAACTCTGATGATGAGTAAAACATCATTGAAATGGCTATTTGACCTATAGGGACACAAGGCCAACAACCAACCAACATGTTAGCCTGGACGACACTCGTCATCAGTCTGCGTTTAACCTTCCATTCAACTCAACACCCAGATATTGTCTCCTCCAGATTGATCTCCTAACCGTCTATAAGCCTAAGCTGAATAAATATAGAAACAAAGCATGCAAAAGAAAATGACAGAAGCTGTCTGTGTTCTTTTCTTCTTCACGCCCTTTTCTCCTAACCGTATTCATTCTGCTTTGTTCTTATCATGATTCGAGGGATATTACAATCAGATCTACTTGTGACCATTGGCTAACGATCAATGCCATGAGTAGACTCATGATCCCCCATCCAGCATTTTTTATAAAACATTTTTTAACGCAATATAAGCTAGTAGTCCTTTTTCATAGTCATCTAACCCTCTGTCTACGCTGACTTATCCTCACTCTAGGGCTTTTGAATGTAATTCCCATAAGCTTCATCAGGCGACTCAATGGTCGGTTTTTGTCGATAAGGAATACTTGTAAGGTGGAGGATTAATAAACTATTTATTAATGCTTTTGCTTTCTCATCAATAAGTTTAAATTCAATCACCAGACATAATCCTAAATGATCATGAATCTATATAATTATAAAAACATTAGGTACTACTGCTGTGCTGTTTATAATGATCTTACAGATGAACTCAATGATAAACTTGAGAGACTTCTCAACTCATGCATAAGATTTATTTTTGATTTGAAAAGTGATGTGCGCATATCTCCTTACCGGGAAAGACTGGGATGGTTAAATGTCAGGAATCGGCGATTATTATTTATTGGATGTTTAACCTATTTGATTCTTAGTACTAAAAGACCTCTTTATTTATTTGATAAATTTACATTCAGAAGTGAGGTTACTTCCAGAGAACTAAGGAGTCCTAATGTTCTTAGGATACCCCTTTGTCGTACTGAACAATATAAAAACTCATTTTTTGTCACTGCTGCTGATCTGTGGAATTCTCTTCCATGCTCGATCACTAGAGCGGATAGTATTCGTATTTTTAAATCAAAACTTTATAAATATTTAATTGCTATTAATAACTGATTTTTGCTGTTTTTGGATGGTTTCTTGTTTTACTTTTTCTGTTTGTTTTTTATATTAGAATTTATTTGTGTTAATTTTTTATTATTCTGTTTATGCTTGTTGAAGCGATTTCTACTGCATATTATAAGTAACCAAAAAGTTTAGAACTAAAATGTTTAGATGTAGGTTTAATTTTTATATGTTAATACTCATTGAATTAAAGTTTCAGATCATGCGACTTCATTTAGTAACATGAATACATATCTGGATATAATCCTTTTTAATGTGATTCTTTTAATGTCTAAAATTCTTTTCGTAATCATTATAATTCTGTATTGTTTATATTATATACAAACATATTGTATTTGTTGTAAATCAATTGTTGTTCTCAAGGTTATCCTGGGACAAAATAAAGAAATTCTAATTCTTATGTGTAGCAAGGCATTTTGTTACTGAAACGTTTGGAGGGTATCTTCCAAGCCTTCCAAGGAAATTATATCTATTGTTGGTCACTATGTGACAAGTCTAAGGCGTGATAAAGAATCATCACGACGACTATCGGCAAGAGACGTATACCAATTTTCCATGGGACCAGACGAAGATAGAAAGACCAGCATCTCAACTGATTATAAGAGTCGCTGATAAATCGTTTAACATAATTTCTCTATTCGCTCTTCTCAATGTTGTAGCATCAACGTAGGTCCTGTGTGTATTTTTCCTTATCATGCCATGTTTACGTATCCTTATTCATTCTTCGTTGGTCTTTAGACGAAGAAGTTCTTATTTATTATGTCTTAGTGTAAGAGAGAAAGATTTTCGTTAATATCTGAATTACGCTTCAAATTTCATACTTTTATCTATAAACTATAAATAGTTTTCCATATAATGAAGGGAGAAAGACAATATTATCTGGGTTCACGAAGTTAATCCTCATTTACAAAGGCTATTGTCAAAGGGTTCCTATTGTTTATGGAAATCCTTCGTAGGGTCTAATGCAGGCAAATTTATATAATAGCAAAATCACTTTACTATGAATCAGTGGACGTGTGAAGAGGACACTCTTATATATGTCGTTCAATGAGCGCTCGATTGCACTCACACTTGGGGTTAATTCAAGTGAATAACTTAGTGAATTGGTAAATAGTAATACTAGAGTTACAGTAATATTCTACGTTTCTAAAATTTTGTTCTAACATTATAACAAACAATTTATTAAGTCATCTTTAGTTCCTAGTGTTATTGAATAAAAAAATTTAGGCTGTTATTAAGATCTAAAAATTTTTACTTATAATTTAGAAGTTGGGTCATTCCAGCGAAAATCGTCTAGAGCTGGCTGCTCGATGATTTTAAAAAATGCTGTAATTAATATATAATATTCTTCAATACAATTAGATTATCCTTTGGTGGTTTATAGCTCTAAATATATTTTACATCCATTTAAATAATTTTTTTAAATTTCTAACTGGTTATGAAGTCTAACATAACCCACTTTTCGAAAACTCAGTATAAATAACTAAAAACAGAATAAAAATACTGCTTTTTATTTTAAATATATATACTTTTGTTAAATACAGCTAAATAAACGAAAATTATTTGAAAATAACTCACCAGAACATTTAGATCAGTATTTTTTGTACTTGCACAGTATAATAAACATCATTTTCTTATTCTTATATCTTCTGTGGAGAAAAAGGAATCTTCACAAAACCTTTTAGACTGGATTTGTTTTAAAATTATAAATTTATTTTAATTGAAATTTCCTTGGGACCTCGACTAATTAATTATTTAATAAATATGAAAAATTATATAAATTTAACCTGATTTTCATTGAATTTTAGTTTCAATTACCATACTGAAGTTTATCAACTTATCGTTCGTTTAAAGAAAACAAACTTCAGTCTAGTCATTAAAACAAAAATTTAATGAAAATAAGGTTAAATTTATATAATTTTTCATATTTATTAAATAATTAATTAGTCGAGGTCCCAAGGAAATTTCAATTAAAATAAATTTATAATTTTGAAACAAATCCAGTTTAAAAGGTTTCGCGAAGATTCCTTTTTCTCCACAGAAGATATAAGAAAAAGAAAATGATGCTTATTGTACTGTGCAAGTACAAAAAAATACTGATCTAAATGTTCTGGTGAGTTATTTTCAAATAATTTTCGTTTATTTAGATGAATTTAGCAAAAACATATATATTTAAAATAAAAAGCAGTATTTTTATTCTGTTTTTAGTTATTTATACAGAGTTTTCGAAAAGTGGGTTATGTTAGACTTCATAACCAGTTAAAAATTGAAAACAATTATTTAAATGAATGTAAAATATATTTGGAGCTATAAACCACCAAAGGATAATCTAATTGTATTGAAGAATATTATATATTAATTACAGCATTTTTTAAAATCATCGAGCAACCAGCTCTAGACGATTTTCGCTGGAATGACCCAGTTGTTTATAAATAATCGGATAAACGGCAAAATTGGAAACTGGTTATATTGGATAAGTTAGAAATTGGTTGCATTGGACAAAAAAAGTTCAAAATTGGATAAACGGGATGAAAGGAAAAAGTTGATAATTGGTTAAATTGTATAATAGGGAACGTTGGAAATCGGTTTAACTGGAAAAAAAGGCAAACTTGGAAATTGGTTAAATTAGATAAAGGCAAAATCGGAAATTGACTATAATTGCGTTAAGCAGGGTGTCTACTATTTTCATTCAACAAAATTACCGGTTTTTCCCGGTTATGGCCAAATTTCTTCCAGATTTTCTTTTTCTAATAAAATTTAAATTTGATTTCGAACATAAATAAATAATAATTTTAATTGAAAATTTGGAAAATAATTTTTTTAATTCTTTAAAAATAATCTTGTTTTTTTATAATTATAATTGGAAATTTTCTTTTTCATGTTTATTACAATTCTATTGATAATAATAATTGAATTTCTGCAAAGAATTTTACTATTCACAAAAATAATTGAAATCCTTCCAAAGAATGATATTATTTATGAAAATAATTTAAATCCTGTCAAGAATTTTATTACAATTAAAAAAAAGCAGAGATAATTAATTATTTACTTAATAAGTAATAAATATTAAATTTGTTTAAGAAATGATAAATATAATTTGTTTTAACATTCCGAAATTTAAAATTATAAAAATTTAAGAGAAGTTCAATAATATTATAACAATTGAATAATAATAGAATAATATAATTTTTAGAAGCAAAAAATTGATTTAAAACTTTAAGAGAGACTTTATATTTAAAAAATAAATTTATAATTACGGTCACTAACTTCCCTTGATTATTTTCGAAAAATTTAAATTAAACTTCTTTCAAAGAATTAAATTATTTTTCAAAAAAAAAAATGAAAAGAAATTTCATTTATTTCAAAAATTTTCAATTATTTGTTTAGAAAAATTAAATTATCTTGAAACAATGTAATCGAAAAATTTCAACAATTTTATTTTTCAGAATTTAACAAAAAAATGTGCGAGAATTGAATTTTAATAAAAAATTTAAAGTGCATATAGTTTTTTTTAAATTAACTAATAAAATTTTTAAATATTAATCTTCGCACTAAGAAACATGAATTCATTAAAATGTGACTATAAAATCCAATTATTAATTAATTATTAAATTAAAACACTTTGAAAATTTAATTTGTTAAAAAGTTTCTAAAGAAATTCTTTAACAAATTCAATTACATATTTTCAGACGAATTTCACAATATTATTATTAACTCCACAATTTTTTAAAATTTATTTACATATTCTCAGGGCTCGGATCGTCTTTAAAACTCAAAAAACGTCGCTTTAGTCGAATAAATTCACAACAAAGGTCACGAAAAGTCGCATAAAGTTTCCGAAAAAGTCGAAAAAAAGTCGAATGAAAGTTTAGAAAAAAAATGCCGAAAAGGAAACACGAAATTGTCAAAATTGTAAAAAAAATCACATTTCTCGCCAACAAATACTTTAACATCAAACAATCTGGAATAACATTTAATAAAATTCAATAAAATGCATGGCAAAATTTTAATTAGGTATTTTTAACATTTTTTTAAAAAATCTGTTCAAAATTTCAATTATTTTTATAAATAATGTAATTGTTTTCCAAAATTCGACTATTTAAACAAAAATGTAATAAAATGCCTGTCATAATTTCAATTATCTTTATAAATAATAAAATTCTTCTCTAAAATTCATTTATTTTCAAAAGTAATAAAATTCTCCGCATAATTTAAATTATTTTCAAATTTTTTTTAACTTCTCGTCAAATTATCATTATCTTCATGAATAAAAAAAATTCATCATGGAAATTTAATTATTTTCAAAAGTTCTGATAAAATTCTTTGCAAAATTCAATTATCTTTAAAAGTAAGAAAATTCTTCGCAGAAATTCAATTAATTTTCAAATTGTTTTACATTCTTCCCAAAATTTCAACTATTTTTAAAAATATCAAAATTCTTTTTTAAAATTCAATTATTTTTAAACAATTTAAAAAAAATCTGTTCAAAAATTCAATTATCTTTATAAATATCAAAATTCTTCATCAAAATTCAATTACTTTTAAACATTTAATAAAAAATCGGTTTAAAAATTCAATTATCTTTATAAATATCAAAATTCTTCATCAAAATTCAATTACTTTTAAACATTTAAAAAAAATCTGTTTAAAAATTCAATTATCTTTATAAATAATAAAATTCTTTTCTGTATTTCAATTATTATCAAAGAATTTTAATAAAACTCTTGTCAGAATTTCAATTATTTATTTATTTCTGTACATTTGTAATTATCTCTATAAAGAATAAAATTTATCCTAGAAATTCATTTATTTTCAAAAGTTCTGATAAAATTCTTGGCAAAATTCAATTGTCTTAAAAAATAAGAAAATTCATCGCAGAAATTCAATTATTTTCAAATTTTTTTAAATTCTCCCCACAATTTCAACTATTTATATAAATATCAAAATTCTTCTTTAAAATTCAATTACTTTTAAACATTTAAAAAAAAATCTGTTCAAAATTTCAATTATCCTTATAATTATAATAAAATTCTTCTCTGAAATTCAATTATTTGCAAAGAATTTTAATAAAATTATTGACAAAATTTTAATTATCTTTTTAAATAAAAAAAATCATTCTAAAAATTCAATTATTTTCAAATTTTTTTTTATAAAGTCTAATAATATAAAATAATAATTTTGTCACTCGGTCATCTTTAATTATTATAAAACACGAAGACATCGATTGCTCCGAGTCGAAGACTCGAATGGATCGATTTCTTCATGTTTTATAACAATTTTTTTATAAGTAGTTTAATTTCAAAAAGGTTTGAATTTGAATCTTTTGAAGGATTTTAATTCTTATGGAAAAATAATAATTAAATATTTATTTAAAAAAGAAGTTATTAATGTTTTTTTGAAAAAATTTGAAAGAAATCTGTAACTAAACTTATCAGAACATTTTTTTGACTAAAACTTTTTCCTTTAACTTTAATTTTCTGAAAATTTTAAAAATTTCAGTCGCATTTTATTAAAAAAAACTCAAATAAGTCTATTAGTCGCATCTTTTCACAAAAAAGTCGAAAAAAAGTCACATTTCCTTAGAAAAGCCGAAAAAAGTCGAAATAACATATTTTTAGTCGAATTTCACAATATTTCTATTAACTCCATAATTTTTTAAAATTTATTTACATAATCTGTTTGAATTAGTGCCTGACTTTTACTATCAAATTAATTTTTTTAACTAATTCAAAGTTAGAGAAGAATGTAAATGTCTATAAAAATTGAAATAAAAAGTAATTTAAAAAAAAATTAAAATAATAAAACTTTTTTTAATTTTGGTGAAAAAATTCCGGGTTTTGTATCCCGGTTATTTCCCGCTTTTCCCAGTTAGTAGACACCCTGGTTATAACTGTGCGAATTTAATATGTAACGTGTTTTTGTGATGTGGCTTCGCCTGAGGATGATGACAATCCAAATCATCGAAACGTTGCTATCTTTTTAATTATTTGACATTAATAAAAAAGATGACATAAAACCAATATGTCTATACTTTTACCTTCCACGGATCGAAATTTCTACTTACTTCTAATAAAAAAATTATAATTTCGTTGATACCCATTTATGTTTGTTTGTAACCCATTTATGGTCCTCAAGGACTGCGGGTTGTGAAAAAAAATAAATAAATCCCAAACTTGACGAAGACTCTCCACAATCATAACTATTTTGAGATGTTTTTTCCATAATTCTTTCTTAAGAATGAAATGCAAAAAAACAAGGTAGGACCAAACCACAGTGAGGTCACATTGTTTTTTTATTTAATGCAAAAAGTCACTTTCTAAATTTTAAAACAGCAGCATAAATACCTGAGTCGTAGGTTTGAGTAAAACGTGATGAATATCGGGTTTTGTGTGATGTCTGCGATAATCTCGAACCTCGGCAATTATGCAACCGTCGTAGAATAAATGAGAATGACTTGCTTCCAATTGCTCGGCCAGCATTGCCGGTAGCTGACCATTGTCAATACAAGAGAGAAACTCTCCTTGCTCGTAACCCATTAGCTGAGTTTCCGAAAGCAGAGCATTCTTATCGTATTGATTTCCTTTATCGCTATTTTAAATGAAAACAAAATTCAATAGTTTCAGTTTTAAGTAAGGGATACTTTTTCTTTTCACTCGAAATAACTCACCTATTTCTTACGCCTAATGAGTATCCTTTGTTGCTAGCATACAAATTAACAATCAGCGTGTGCAAACTTTCACGCTGGACCAATCGTCCCAAGAGATCGCATTCATTTTGAAGATTTTTCTATTATTGAAAAGTTTTTATGAAAGAAACATTAATGATACTGAAAATTGTTGGAGGAATTGCGTTTTTTTTCTAATGATTGATTCTTACCAGAACTGAAGCCGGAGTTGCATGCGGTACTTTCGATAGTTCTTCAAAATACAGTCTAGTAAGTTTCGACTGGATAGTATGTTTAGAATAACTTTGCTCCTTCTTGTGGGCAGATGGCAGTTTGTCTCCCATTAAACCATGACCCGGAAATGAGTCTTTACAGGTTTTAGAAACCTGATTAATTAATTCCTGACAAATAGAAGCAAACGAAAAATTCAACAATTATTCCAGACTAATATTACGATGGTAGAATTTTTAAAACATCAAATTCTTATTTAACCGTAATTAAAAATGTTGAAAAAAAATCGGCCAACTGAAGAGACGCTTGTACGTCCGAAATTGTTCCGAAATTAAAAATATTGCAATGAAAAAATTCTTTAAATAACAAAATTGTCGATGAAAAGTCTTATCGTACATTAAATTTCGTAAACTTAATGAAAAGCAGTGATTAATTTGGGTTTTTTTTGGATAAATAATAGGAAAAATAGTTTTCAACATAACCTAGAAATACATTTAAAAAAATTTATTGCGCAGACTCAAGAAATAAATCGACATCAATGGCAATCGAATATCTCGAGTTTGCGCAGAAAGTATCGCAAGCAAAAATCATAAATTGGAACTAAATTTCTTTATTTTTGACAACTAAAAAAACTGTGTTGGAGAAAATAAAAATTGGAATAGAAAAGAATTTAGAAGTCAGCCATTAAACTATTTTTGCTTCTTATTCTTTCGAAAATGTATGAAAAAATAAAATTTGAAAGTAATAGAAAAATATTTTACCTGTGCCTGCCTACAAGCATCTTCCAAATTGGAAGAGGTGGCGATCATCTTATCTCTTCTTTATTCAATATACCTAATGTCATATTTCATGCAATACTTCTTTCCATTCTGCAACAAAAATCACTCATTACATCTGAAATAATCAATAAAAACTGTTTTTAGTTTCGACAAAATTTTCAACTAAGAAATTAGGGTAAAAATAACACAAACATAACCTTAAAATAAATTTGTGTCTTAGGTTCCTTCTTTCTTCAGAACACATAAATAAAAAAAGTTTTTAATAAAAAATTTAATTTCTACGCAATTAACAAAATCAAATTATAAAATTTTATGAATATTTATTTCTTAAGATAATGACAATTTCTGTACTTAAAAAAATACATTATTTAATAATTTATTTATTCATAAAGTAATTAATAATTGTCTATATATTTTTTGTCAACTAAATATGCTACATACTGTTTTATTTATAAATGGAATAAATATATTCTTATTCAGGTTTAAATAAAAATAAGTAAAAAATAAAAAAAGTATGTACCTAGATAGAATAAAAAAAATTAACAAAATAGTGACACAATTTAATAAATAATAGATAAATTATTTATATAATAAATAATAATAATAATTAATAATAATAATATAATAATTATTTATTTTTTTATATAAATTATATTAATTTTAATTTAATGAATTTCTAATTAAATAAACAATAAATTAGAATAACAATAATTTGATTTTTTCAAAAAATTAAAATCGTATACAATTCAAAAATAGTTTTCTAAATTTTGTTTAATAAACATCTTCTTCAAATCAACTTTTTTTTTATTAATTTTCTAACAGTTTTTCGAGAATTTTAATTTTATAGATAGAAAAATTGTTACATTTTGTAATAATTACAACTCTAACTCATCCTCATTTATATTTTGTATAGATATATATGAATCCAATGAAATTTTTATAAAATTTTCCGACATATTAAATCTGCCATTTTGGATTTTTTTAAACTGACTTTAATTAATATTTATATAATTTTCAAGATACTTTTAAAACTATTTCTCTAGTTTCTTTTCAAATAACTTAAAAAGTATAAATTTTTAAGCCAATCCGAATTAATTTTTATTATTTCGTCCGCCATTTTGTATTTTTAAAAATTAACATCAGATTCAAAATCAGCGGCACTACAAACCCTTGACTAACAATTTCCAAGCGAACTTAAGCAAATTTAAAAAAAAAAGTTTCACCATTAGGGAGCTATTTTTTGAATGAAAAATGAAAATAAAAAGAAAAAACTAATGCATATTTTTAAAGGACTGCTCTATTGTAAAAAATAAATATTTTAATATATTTTTAATGAAATAATTAAAAATAAAAAAAAATAAAAATTTGATTTTCAAAAATTTAATAAAAAACTTTTCCAAAAATATTGTATAATAAATTATAGTTATTATAATTATAATAATATTTTTAAAGCTAATTTTTATTAATTTTCATTTGACAATGTTTTTCATTAAATTTTTTTAAGAATTCAATTTATTTTTAAAAAATTTGGAAAAATAAAATTCTTCAAAATTTGTTTTTTTTAAATATTAATGAAAATTTTTTTAAAAATTATTTTCCATAAAATTTTTGAAAAGTCGAAAAAAGTCGCGTTTTTTAAAAATAAGTCGAAAAAGCTTTTTTAAATTAATTTTTTTAATTTAGTAAAAAAAAATTCAAAACTTATTTATTAGATCTCTGTGTAACTAATAATTATTTAAGAATAAATTAATAAGTAAAAATTATAAATTATTTAAAAATATATTTATTTATTTTATTTTATTTATTTTTTTTTATTTATTTTTATTTTTTATTTTTTATTTAAATGGAACAAACCCTTTTATTATTATTATTATTATTACTTTTATTGTTATTACTATTATTATTATCATTATTATTATTATTATTATTATTATTATTATTATTATTATTATTATCATCATCATCAAACAATAACATTGTTATTTGAATAATGGTAGTAAAAATGAAATCGATAAACATTTCTTGAAAAAACCATTAAAGTGTTTCTCCTTTTCGAACAGCTGATCTTGAACGGTACAAAAATATACCTTGGTTTTCTGTATCAAGGTGAACGGAAAAATTCTTTTTCACAAAACTCGAACTCATTAAAACTTATTTTTACTTTAAATTTTACCAAATTCATTATACATTTGGAATTTAATTATTTACGAAATAATTTACTAAAAGAAAACAAAAAGCTAAACCTTGTTCACACTCGATTGTTGTCACATTCATTGTCTAAGCATAGAAAACAAGATTTGTTAATTATTATTGATAAAAAAAACAGAAGAAAACTAGTGTAAAATTACTGTAAATGAAAAAAAAACTATTCACAAGTTGACAAAAAAAGAATTATTTGGACAAAACAAAATTGTATTGCTTACGAAAAAAGAAATCAAGTGACAAATAATATTCGATAATATTTCTATAATGAAATTAATATACGAAAAGAAAATGTTCACATGTAAAAAAATTTTAATCTCTATATTAATGAAATTTTTTCTTTTTCTACGACATCAATTTAACTTAAGGCGAACAAAATTTATAAACAATAAAGTTCGAAGAAAATAATAAAAACTTTCCCAAAAAGCAATTTTTCAAAAGGAGATTTAAAGAGGAAATTCTTTTTCTCGCATTATTTGTAAATAAAAATACAAACACACAATTTTTTCCAAGAAAAATGAAAATTTAGAAGAAAAACTAAAAAGTTAAGAATCAAAAATAAGTGCAATAACTTTTTTTTCTTTATCGAGATGAAGCTTCTTGAAATCTTATCTCATTTGGCATCGGTAACGAGGAGGCCACAGTAAAAAAAATTAGAGATGAAAAAAAAGAACAAAAAAATAATAATAATGAAATTCCCCCTCGAAAAAAAAGGTGCTTAGAGTTTCCAACTTTTGAATAAAGTTCGTAAATTTTCATTTTTGAGGATTTCTATTTATTAGAAAAAGAAATATATTTTTTTTTTGCAAAAGGAGCGCATCTGTCGAAACGTCAAAACATGGGAGGAAAAGAGAGAGAGTGAGTGAGAGAGAGGAGGGGGGGAGTGTCTTAAAATGAGGTTATGTGAAAGTTTTAATTATAAAAAATCCCATTAATCCCAAGAATAATAAGAATTTAAAGAAATGAATAAATGTTCGCAATAATTACCTTGATTGTGATTTAAAAACAGTTGGACGACAAACATTGAACATAAAAATATTCACAACAATTTTTCACACTCCTAACCTCACAGTGATCGATAAACAATTGGTATTTTCAGTAACAATAATTTGTTACTTACATCCAAATAATATCGCGGCACTTATTATTTATTTTTTAATAAATAGTTTCTTAAGTTCAGAAATGTCATTTTCGTGCACAAGTAACCTATTATACAAACACCACATCAGGCACAAACTGCTAGATGGAAAAAGTACAAGCACACAAGAAATATACATATATACACACATATGTGTTTCTTGATTTTCACATTTTGATATAATTTATTAATTCATTCGTTTACCGTTGGCGCTGCAGGCGTAAAGTTTATTTTTCAGCGCCAACTGTTGGGGGATTAGTTTTACTATTTGGGAAACTTTGATTCAATGCAGAGATGGCTGGATCGGTGGTAATACGCAATTAACTATCGTAATTGGTATTGTATTTACAGTATTTACCATAAAAGTGTTTATTATTATTAATTCAAGGAAAACGGATTTGAAAATTTGGTTCCTGAATGTTATTTCTATTAGGCTGCGTTCACATTACTATTACATTTTGTTCATTGTACTATTGTGGACTCAACCTAAAGAAATTCCAAAACATCCACTTTTTGGATGTTTGCTATGAGCAAAGCCAATTAAAATTAGATAAATTTCTTCTCGTTTCTGAATATAATAATGCAAAATACAACAGTATACAAGCACCTTAAAAATAAATTTGTCAAATTGTTCCTCCTGCCCATCCCTGTTGGTTTTGTAATAAACAAAGAAACAGGTGTGCTTGCACCTTCAAATTGGAAACATCAGAGGTTTTCCATTGTATACACACACGACACACACATAAGTCGAACATAACCTCAAATTCAAGGAATTAGCCAAAAAATGTTTTTGTTTACGTTTTAATTTATTTAATTTATATAAAGTGGTTTTCTTAGTAAAGCCCAATATTTTTTTACGAACTAAGGAAATTACCTAATTATAAGTAAGTTTCAAAATTTGTAATTATAATAATTATCGTAAATTTGAATAATAAAAGTAATAAATATTGTTAATTTAATGTATATATTTGTCCTGAATAAAATATGTATATATGTCAATGTCACATATAAATTTTCCATTTTTCCATTCTCCAAAAAAATCACAATGTTTATAATATAGTTTAAAAAAAAAATGTGCATATATTAAAAATTTATAATCACTTATTAATTAAAATTCACTTACTTTTTATTGTAAATCTTTCTTACTTTTCATTTAATTTTCATAATTTTTTAATTTTTATTGCGACTGAAAATAATTGTAATATTTGTATCATTATTATTCATGTATTTTCAATTTTTTGGTTTGTATCTGCTTTTCAATTAATTATTTTATTCATAAACAATTAGTTATTTCTCAATAAGGATTTTTCACAACGAAAATTTAAGTTTTAACGAATTTTAATTATAAATAATGAGTATTTTATTATTTTCTTAGCAAATTTCTTTTTAAATAACAAAAATAATCGCTGTTATTTTTTTAATGTTTGGAAAAAAATTAAAATATTTGATTTCGTATTTTTTAGGAAATTTTGCTTTTTTAATAGAATATTTTATTTCTGTGTTATTTTTGTCATTAATTTTTAAATATAGAAAATAAATTTTTAATTGTAATTCATTAAAAAAAATGAATACTTCTGTAATAAAGAATTTTAATTAATTGTTAAGAATGTTTATTTTATGATAATGATAATTTACAGGTAATTGAAACTGTAAAATGGTCAACGTTCCCACTGATCATGGACTTCAAGCTGACATTATATTTGTAATTGAAGGCACTGCTGTTAATGGTG
Source organism: Leptopilina drosophilae (assembly GCA_032873175.1). Classification (NCBI taxonomy): domain Eukaryota; kingdom Metazoa; phylum Arthropoda; class Insecta; order Hymenoptera; family Figitidae; genus Leptopilina; species Leptopilina drosophilae. Next base: position 9,021,381 of record CM065484.1, read on the forward strand.
CTTATCTAAATGATCTTAAGACAAATTATCTAATTCCAACATTAGAGTAAGTAAAAGTGACAAATTTCATCTTTTCTTTTGTATATTTTTTTATTGAAAAATAAATCTTACATTTTTGTGTCAACAGATACTTTAGTCAGGGAACAATAGAAGACCGAGAATATGTACCAGAGGTAAATTTTTCTATTTTCAAAGATCAACTTCAATTTTTAAATAATTTCGGATCCAAAATTTAAAAAAAAAATCATATCTTAACTAATTACTATTATTTATTTATTTACACAATTATGTCTTACTTTTAAAAATTTTAATAAATTCTTCACAAAAATTTCAATTTTTTCAAATTCAATATTCGTCGAAATTTGCAGAAAATTCAATTATTTTCACAAATAATAACATTCTTTGTGGAATTCAATTATTTTCAATACATTTTAATGGATTTTCTCAAAAGAAAACAATTATTTAAAAAAAATTTAATTTAAAGAATTTTAATTCTTCAGATGAATTAAATTATTCTCAATCTATTTTCAATAATATTCTCCAAACGAATTATTTTCTAAAATTGTCAATAAAATTCAATACAAGAATTAAATTATTTCACACTCAAAATAATAAAAACTTTAAAAAATTGCAAAAATTTAATTAATTTTTGTATTATTCAATCTTAAATAAAAAAAATTGAAATTTTATTAATTTTAGAATTCCAAATATTTAATAAAAGAAATTATCAAAAAATATTTTTAAAAATATGTAACTTCAAATGGCGAACAAAATTCAACGATTATTAATATTGTTTAAAATTTTAAAAGGTCTCAAATTGAAGTTTCAAAAAATTTTAATAACTAAATATTCTGATGAATTTAATTTTTCTTTGAATAATTTTATAATAAAAAGTAATAGAGATGATGATTTTAAAAAATTGAAACAATTGCGAATTTCGTTAAATTTTATTCAAATAATAAGAAAGTATAAAAATACGTAAATATGTATATTTTAAAAAAATTTATTTATATATTATTTTTTCTTAAAAATTTAAAGTATTTAATAATTTTTTATTCAACAATTCTAAAAAAACTGATTTTTGTAAGAATTTTAATTATGATTTTTAGAAACAATTAAATTTTTTTAAAGATTTTTCATTTGATTCATCTTAAAAATAACTGTTTCTGAAAATATTTTTTAAAAATTGGAATTGAAATGTATTTTAAAACCAGAAATTTGACGACAAACCGGAAATTTTTTCACCAAATTAAAAAAAAAGTTTTATTATTTTAATTTGTTTTTAAAAAATCGTTTTTTATTTCAATTTTCATAGATGGGAAATACAAAATATAATTTTTGTGACTGCACTAAATTAAATTACTCTTCTCTAAATTTTATTTAATTAAAAATTATTAATTTGATAGTAAAAAATCAGAGCTGATTCAAATAAAATATGTTAATAAATTTTAAAAAAATGATCTAATTAATAGAAATTTTTTGAAATTCATGTGAAAACAATTAGATTTTTAAAGAATTTCTTTGGAATCTTTTTAACAAATAGAATTTTCAAAGTATTTTAATATAATAATTGATAAATAATTTAATTTTATAAAGAGTCACATTCTTATACATTCGTGTTTCTTAGTGCGAAGATTAATAATTAAAATTTTTATTAGTTAATTTAAAAAAAACGATATCCCCTTCAAATTTTTTATTAAAATTGAATTCTCGCAAATTTTTTTTTAAATTCTGAAAAATAACATTTTTGTAATTTTTCAATTCTGTTGTTTCAAGATAATTTAATTTTTCAAACAAATAAATGAAATTTTTTGAAATAATTGAAATTTCAGTACATTTTTTTTAAATAATTGAATTCTTTTAAAGAATTTTATTTAAATTTTTCGATAACAATCGAGAAACGTCAGTGACGGTAATTACAATTTTATTTTAAAAATGTAAAGTTCGTCTTAACGTTTTAAACCAATTTTTTGCTTCTAAAAATTATATTATTCAATAATTATAATCACTGAACTTTTCTAAAATTTTTGAATTTTCAAATTTCTGAATGTGCAAGTAAATAAAATTTATTTATTTCTTGAGGAAATTAAATTTTTATTACTTATTAAGTAAATAATTAATTATTACTGCTTATTATTGTCAACAATTTGAATAAAATTCTTCGCAAAAATTGAATTATTTTTCAAAATAATGGCATTTTTTTAAACGATTCAATTAATTTTATGAATAGTCAAATTCTTTGCAGAAATTCAATTAGGCGAAAATATAATTTTAATAAAATAGAAAAATCAAATTTTCGATTCTAATTATAAGCGGACAAGATTACTTTTAAAAAATTGAAACAATTCCTTCTTTAATTCATTCAATTTTCAAATTTTCGATTAAAATTATTTTAAAAAAAATTATTTTCAAAAAATTCAAAGAATCTCGTCAAAAGAATTTAATTATTCATAAAAATTGTAATAAAAACATTTGAAGCCATTTGTAGATTTATTAATTTTCGAAAACAAAATTTATAGTTGATGAGAAAAAAAGCAGTGCAAAATTATGACAAAGTCATGAAAAAATCGAGAATTTTGTTAAACGAAAGTAGTAGACAATCTAAATAACTGAAAATATTTAAAACTTGAAAATATGATTTTTAGGTAAATCTAGTCTTCTCATTAATTTTTTAAATTTAAAAAATTTTTTTAATTTAAAATTTATATTTTAATTATTTAAATTTTTAATTTAAAATTTATATTTTAATTATTTAAATTTTTAATTTAAAATTTATATTTTAATTATTTAAATTTTTAATTTAAAATTTATATTTTAATTATTTAAATTTTTAATTTAAAATTTATATTTTAATTATTTAAATTTTTAATTTTAAATTTATATTTTAATTATTTAAATTTTTAATTTTAAATTTATATTTTAATTATTTAAATTTATTTAAATTTATTAATATTTTACAGAACACCTCAACATTGTACGGAGTGGTCGTTTATCATGCCGCGGATTGTTTACCATCTCCCTGTACGGGAACACTCGGTCCTTACGCAAATCCCCACAAACTTTTACTTGCCTTGGACAAATTGGAGTATGTTTCAAAATAATCTCTACAATTTTACCAGATTTTTTCTTATTGTACAATTTTATTTACAGAATGGTGGGCGGAATGGGTGAATCGCATGCAAATATAGCCGAGGGCTTAGCGACTGCATTGCAATGTTTTGAAGATCTACAAGTGCGACGAGAACCAAACACTGCTGCCCAGAAACATTGCATCTTAGTCTGCAATTCCCCTCCTTATCTCACTGTCGTTCAAGAGTCCTACAAATTTGCAAATCACACTATCGATCAACTGGCTCCTCTCCTTCAGGACGTGAGTTTAGATTTATTTATTCTCATTCTCCAATAGAATTGATAATATTCATTGCAGTTCACAAGATAATTTTATACTAGATAGTAATTAAGCATTAGTATTTACGGGGCTCGGATTGTGCGACTTTTTCGACTTTTTTCGACTTTTCTAAGGAAATGTGACTTTTTTCGACTTTTTTTGTGAAAAGATGCGATTAATCGACTTTTTCGAGATTTTTTAAATAAAATGCGTCTGAAAATTTTTTAAATTTTCAGAAAATTAAAGTTAAAGAAAAAAGTTTTAGTCAAAAAAATGTTCTGTTAAGTTTATTTACAGATTTCTTTCAAATTTTTCAAAAAAACATCAATAACTTCTTTTTTAAATAAATATTTAATTATTATTTTTCCATAAAAATTAAAATCCTTCAAGAGATTCAAATTCAAACCTTTTTGAAATTAAACTACTTATAAAAAAAACTTGCTTGTTATAAAACATGAAGAAATCGATCCATTCGAGTCTTCGACTCGGAGCAATCGATGTCTTCATGTTTTATAATAATTAAAGATGACCAAGTGACAAAATCATTATTTTATATTATAAGATTTTATAAAAAAAATTTGAAAATAATTGAATTTTTAGAATAATTTTTTTTATTCATAAAGATAATTAAAATTTTAACAATAATTTTATTAAAATTCTTTGCAAATAATTGAATTTCAGAGAAGAATTTTATTATTTATAAGAAAAATAGAAATTTTGAACAGATTTATTTTTAAAATTGTTTAAAAGTAATTGAATTTTAAAGAAGAATTTTGATATTTTTAAAAATAGTTGAAATTATGGGGAGAATTTAAAAAAATTTTGAAAATAATTGAATTTCTGCTATGAATTTTCTTATTTTTTAAGACAATTGAATTTTGCCAAGAATTTTATCAGAACTTTTGAAAATAAATGAATTTCTAGGATAAATTTTATTATTTATAGAGATAATTACAAATGTACATAAATAAATAAATAAATAATTGAAATTCTGACAAGAATTTTATTAAAATTCTTTGAAAATAATTGAAATACAGGGAAGAATTTTATTATTTATAAAGAAAATTAAAATTTTTAACAGATTTTTTTAAAAAAATGTTTAAAAGTAATTGAATTTTGAAGAAGAATTTTGATATTTTTAAAAATAGTTGAAATTGTGGGAAGAATGTAAAACAATTTGAAAATTAATTAAATTTCTGCAACGAATTTTCTTATTTTTTCAAGATAATTGAATTTTGCAAAGAATTTCATCAGAACTTTTGAAAATAATTAAATTTCCATGATGAATATTATTATTTATGAAAATAATGATAATTTTGCCAAGAAATTAAAAAAAAAAATTTGAAAATAATTGAATTTCTGCAAAGAATTTTATTACTTTTGAAAATAATTGAATTTCTAGGATGAATTTTATTATTCATGAAGATAATTACAAATGTGCAGAAATAAATAAATAATTGAAATTCTGACAAGAATTTTATTAAAATTCTTTGAAAATAATTGAATTACAGAGAAGAATTTTATTATTTATAAAAATAATTGAATTTTGAAGAAGAATTTTGATATTTATAAAGATAATTGAAATTTTGAGAATTAAAAAAAAAATTTTGAAAATAATTGATTTTCTGTGAAGAATTTTATTACTTTTGAAAATAATTGAATTTCTAGGATGGATTTTATTAAAATTCTTTGAAAGTAATTGTATTACAGAGAAGAATTGTATTATTTATAATAATAATTGAATTTTGAAGAAGAATTTTGATATTTATAAAGATAATTGAAATTTTGAGAATTTAAAAAAAATTTTTTTGAAAATAATTGAATTTCTGCGAAGAATTTTCTTACTTTTGAAGATAATTGAATTTTGCAAAGAATTTTATCAGAACTTTTGAAAATAATTGAATTTTCGTGATGAATTTTATTATTTATGAAGTTAATGATAATTTTGACGAGAAATTAAAAAAAAATTTGAAAATAATTGAAATTCTGCGGAGAATTTTATTACTTTTGAAAATAAATGAATTTTAGAGAAGAATTTTATTATTTATAAAGATAATTGAAATTATGACAGGCATTTTTTTAAAAAATGTGAAAAATACCTAATTTAAATTTTGCCATGCATTTTATTAAATATTATTCTAGATTGTTTGTTGTTAAAGTATTTGTTGGCGAGAAATGTGATTTTTTTTTACAATTTTAACATTTTCGTGTTTCCTTTTCGGCGTTTTTTCCCTAAAATTTCATTCGACTTTTTTGGAAATTTTTTGCGACTTTTTGTGACTTTTGTTGTGAATTTATGAGACTAAAGCGACTTTTTTTTGAGTCTTAAAGACTGTATTTAAAATTTGAATGAATAATAATTTCCCCCTCTTTTTGTTTCTTTACAGAGAAATATTAATCTCTCAATTCTCTCGCCACGGAAAATTCCTGCTTTATTTAAACTTTTTGAAAAAGCTGGCGGTGATTTGCAATCGTCGCAAACGAAGAATTACGCGAAAGATCCACGTCATTTGGTTCTATTGAGAAATTATAATTTAAAAGAACGTCCAGTGAGTCCAATTAGTGGCGCGGGTCATGGAACGGCGCCGAGTGCTGCTCAAATTCCATTGAGTCCACTGCAGAGTAACGACAGTCCAAATACAAATCAAGCTGCGCAAAATATAGTGCAACCATCGCAAAATCAAAATGCCGCTTTTAGAAATCAAGCGCCGCAGAATATTGTCTCGGTACATCAGCCGGGAGCGCCGCCAATGGCCGCACCAATGAGCGCCGGAAGACCGAGTTTCAATCCACAAATTAATGCACCACCGAATTATCATCCATCGAGTATGAGTGCAAGGGCGACACATAATTGGCGAATGAGACCACCTGGACCTCCATTCATTGCACCCAGTGCAGCACCTCCGGCTAGTACTCCAGGTAGTGCACTATTGGCGCAACTCAACCAGCCACCTTCCTTGGGTCTCAATATCTCTCCCTTCGGACAACGTATGGATGGTAATGATATTTGCATTTTTCTTACAATTATTTTAGTTTTGCTGAAGTCGCGCTCTCCAGAAAAAAGAAGAACACGTAACAAAATCTTCACCTAGAACAACTACAAATTTCACAATATTAGCGAAATTTTTAGTTATTGCAACGAATACTTTCGCTATTTCAACGAATGCTTTCGTTATTTTAGCGAAAGTTATCGTTGTTCCAGTTAAAGGTTTTTTTCCGTAAGGAAGCAATAAAATTTAATATCATTTTTTTCAAGTTCTTGAGTCAAAATACAGAAATTACAGAGTAATCGCTGGACCGCAAAATGACAGAGAATTTTTTTTTATATTAAAAAATGTTTTATTAGAAGTAAACACCGATATTTTAAACTATAGGGTCAAATTTTCTCAAAAAAAAAATCAATGCTGGCATTGGGTTTGGCAATTTTTCTCTGAAATTTTTCGGTTTTACTGTAAATTACGGTTTAAAGTAATTTTTTTCAAAAATTCATAACTTTGAGACTTTTCAATCGATATTGTTCATATTTATGTGACTAATAATTATAATACCGACAATTTTATTGCAATTAAAAAAACAAAAAAAAATCAAACATTTTCCTAAAAAAGAAGTTAGAAAAAATTTGGATTTAATTTTTTCGGACAAAAGCGTCCAGTGATTTTTTTCTCTAATAGTTGGAATTAGAAAACTATTTTCAAAAATATTATTATCAAATTCTTTCTTCAATTCAATTCTTTTCAAAAAATATTTGGAGTTCAATTATTTTCAATAACTTGTATTTTCATGAAATTTCGCGAAAAAATTCAATTATTTTTTTTTAAATTGATAAAATGAAACCACAATTCAATTATTTTCACAAGTAAGATAATTCCCACAGAAATATTCAATTAATTTAGAATTGCATTTTAAAAAAACGAAAATATCAATTATTTAACAAAATTTTTATACGATTCTTCACAATAGTTTGAATACGAAAAGCAATTCAACATTTTTCATAAATATAATTAGTTAATAATAATAATAAAATACGTGTAGTTCCGGTAATCTGTTCACAGTTTAAAGTTAGTTGTTTGCTTTTTGTCCCTTAACTTTTTTAATAAAAAACCATAAAAATTATTAAAATTCTTGCGAACAATCTTATAATTTATATTAAAAATAATTAAATTGTTTTAGAGAATTTTAACATAATTTTTGAAAATAATTTAATGCTTTGAAAAAACTTTTTTTAAATCTTCAAAATAATTATATTCAATCAAAAACAAATTATTAAATATTTTTAAAAATAAATGTATTCTGTTAAGAAATTTTATTAAAATACTATTAAAAATAATCGATTTTCTGCGATTAATTTTACTATTTAAAAAAATAATTCAGTTTTTCCCAAGAATTTTTGAAAAGAATTGAATTTAATTAATATTTTAAAAAATATTTATATTCTTACGAGAAATCTTATTACAGTTAAAAAAATAATTGTATTCCATTAAAGAATTTTATTATTAATGGAAATAATTGAATTCTTGCAAAGAATTTTATTAAAATTTTTCAAAATCCTTATTAAATTCGTTTGAAGAACTTCTTTGAATTCCTTTTAAATAATCAATTTTTTTAATAATTTTTATTGAAAATTTTGAAAGTAATTGAATTTTATGAACAATTTCTTTCAAGTTTTTTAAATAATCGCTTCTGTTAAAAATTATAATTAAATACTTTATTGTTGAAGTTTATTAAAATTTGTTTTCAATATAATTGAATTCGTGTGAAAAATTGTATTATTTATAGAAATAATTTAATTCTTGCAAATAATTTTACTATTTTTAAAAATAATTGAATTGTTTCCAAGAATTTATTAGAAGTTTGGAAAACAAATGAATTTTATCGAAAAATTTTATTGAAAATTCGAAAAAATTTTACTGAACCCTTCAGTGAAATTTTATTAAAAAATTGACATAATAAAATTTCAATTTTTTTAAATACTATTTTAAATTAATTAATCCAAAAATTCAATTATTTTCATAAATCAAGTTTTCCACAAGAAATCAATTATTTCGAATAAAATTTTGAAATTTTTATTATATTTTGAAAAAATTAATTATTGTAAACAATGTTTTATAAAATTCTTCACAAGAATTCAATTATTTACATAAATAATTCTTCGAAGGAATTCAATTGTTAAATCTCTAAAAATTCAATTACTTTGAGGCATTTTAATAAAATTCTTTGCAAAATTCAATTATTGTCATAAATAATAATATTTATAAAAAAAATTCAGTTATTTTTAAAAGTAATAAATTTCTTCTTATAAAATCAATTATTTTACAAAAATCGAATAAAATCATTAGCAAGAATTTAATTATTTTTATAAATAATAGAATGCTTTTCAGGAATTCAATTAGTTAAGAAAAAAATTAATAACATGCCACATAGACATTAAATTATTCTCAAAAGTTTTAATATAATTTTTTGTAAAATTTAATTAGTTTTCAAAACTTTTCGCAATTCAATGATTTTCAATATCTACTTTTTTCATAAAATTCACAAACAGAATAAAAGTATTTAAAATTTTTTTATAAAAATCTTCGTATGAATTCAATTCTTTTTATGAATAATAAAAAGTTCTCAGAAATTCAAGTATTTAAAAATTTTTTTAAAATTCTTTGCAGGAATTAAATTTGTTAGCAGGATAAAGAAGAAGTACGTCGGTGAAGTTCGCAACGTTTATTGTAAACGTTTGAAAGCAAAAGAATTATTTGCCTACCAAAAAGAATAAATTTTTTTGTTAACAAATATTTTGTTTGTAAATCATTATTCAAAAAAAATAAAGGCACTATTTTCTTTACAAATATTTATAAAAATTTGCTTTAAAAAATATTTTTTTTAGAAATCGTTGACTATAAACGTTGTCAACTTCACCAACGTGAAGAAGTAAATATTTTTGATAAAAATTAGGAAAAATTGATTTCGCTATTTTGTATATACTTTCAAAAATTGACAGCGACCCAAGAACCCCCCCAAATTATAAGTTTCAAGTAAATCTGAACAATTAAAAAAAATCATTCGCCATTTAACAAATTTTGCAAATTATTATTCCAGGCAGCGCTGGTAATGCAATTGCAGCGAATGCTCAACAACAACAGCAACAACAGCAGCAGCAATTATCACAACAGCAACTACGAATGATGATGCAACAGCAGCAGCAACAACAACAACAACAGAATCAACAGCAAAATCAACAGACAACAATGGGAATGCAGGCTCAACAAGCGCAAAATCAAACAGTTACACAACTCACAGTCGCTGCTGTGAGTCAACCTGCGCCAAATCAAGGACCACACACAGTTACTGCGCCGCAAAATCCTGGTTCACAACCGACTGGCACCCCTCAAGTTCCACATCCTCAGGCTCAGGTTCGTCACAAAAACATTCATTTTATTTTCCTCCAATTTCGATTTTTTTAATAAATTTTCAATTTTAAGTTTGTATTTAGTCTGTAGAAAGCTATTGAATTCAAAAACTTATTGCAAATTGACTGGGACCCAAAACTAATGTATTTACTTTGGGGTCTTTATGACCTAAAGAAAGAAGAAATAAAAAAATATATGTGACGCGATCTGAAGAAAGGGACCTTTGAAGCAAAAAATTATAGTTTGTTTTCAATATTTTAAATGAAAATACAAAAATAGGATCCATTGTCAATTGGATTCATTAATGTTTAAGTCTTCACTACAACTGAAATATTCAATAAAAACTGATTTTAATTTGCAATTACAGGTTGTCTACTAACCGGGAAAAACCGTGAATTATCCGGAATTTTTATTCAAAACCGGGAATTTTTTCACGAAAATTAAAAAAAGTTTTATTATTTTAATTTCAGGGTTGCCACAGGTCAGGGAATTCAGGGAAAGGTCAGGGAAAGTAAAATTGGTCAAGGAAAAGTCAGGGATTTTTACTAAAAGTACTGGAAAAAATTGAATTTTTAAAATTCATGAGAAAACTGAATTTTTTTCTTTTTGCCTCGTAAACTATGAAATTACCACAAATTTTAATACAAAACCTTCAATTTTTTCTATTTCTGACAATAATTTCTTTTTAAATAACTTAAATTATCATAAAATTATTAATTAATAACAAATAATAAATAAATAATAATAATAAATAATAATTTAATAAAATTAATTAAAACTATCATAAATTATGACTTATAAATTATTTTATGAATAATTTTTACACTTTTTAATAAATACTAGATTGATAAAAGAATTTTATTTAAAAATACTAGAAAAACTAGATTTTGGAAAAGTTACAAATGATTACAGAAATTCAATTATTTTTAAAAATTACAAAAATTCTTCACAGAATTTCAATTATGTTGAAAAATTTAAAAACAATTCTCGTCAAAATTACAATTATTTTTATAAATAATAAACTACTTTATTAAAATTCAATTATTTAAAAAAGTTTTTAAAAAATTCTTGACAAAATTCCACAATAATTCAATTATTCATTTTTTAATAAATTTTTTCAAAATTATTCAATTATTTTCATTAGTAGTAATAAAATTTTTCACAGGAATTTAATTATTTAAAATACAAAATTTAATAAAATTTTTCGAAAAATATCAATTATACAAAAATATTTTTAAATATAATAAAATTCTTCATTGAAATTCAATTACTTTTATAAACTTGAATAAAATTCGTTGTAAGAATTCAATTATTCATATAAATTTGAATAAAATTCATTGGAAGAATTAAATTATTTTCAAAATTTCAATTATATTAATAAATAAAAAAATTCTTCATCTAAATTCAATTATATTTAAAAATTTTATTAAAATTTGTCAAATTAAACTCATATATTTAAAAATTTATTGGTAAAATTCTTTATGAAAATTAAATTTTAACATTGAACATTCCTATTATTCAATAAATTATTTATTTTTTAATTTAAATAATTGGATTTTTCTAGAATTTTCTAATAAAAATTGATTTAAAAATGAATTAACGGATAATTGATTTATTATTATTTATGAAAGTAATTGAGGAGCAATTTTTCAAAAGTTGATAAATCCGTTTTAAAAAAAATTGAGATAAACACATATTTAAAATATTAAAATCATTAGAAATCCATTTATCGCTGTTAAATTTAAGAAAAAAAATTTATTAATACAGAATTTTCAGTTTAAAAAATATTTTTGCCTAACCTTGATGATTTTTAATTTCTATCTTTTTATTAGAAAAAATTATTAAAACCTATAAATTCCCTATTACAATAGAATTTAATTACAAACATAGCATTTTAAATAGAAAAAATATTTTAAAAATGAATAATTTATTCCATTTTTTCTACATTAAAGATAATTTTAATGGTTATGTGAGAATTGTCATTTGTTTAAATTTCTCGAAATGACAAAATTTGGATTTGTTAGGTTTTGAAAACTTACTCCTCAATTGAATTATTGACACGAATTTTATTACATTTTTTAAAAATAATTTAATTTTTATGAGAAATTTTACTGCTTGTAAAAATAATTGAATTCTTGCGAAGGATTTTTTTTAGGATTTTTGTGAATAATTAACCTATTCTGAAAAATGTTATGGTAATTTAAATTATTACAAAACATGAAGAAGACGATCGCCTTCTTCATGTTTTGTAATAATATTCTTATAAGTTATTCAATTTAAACAGGTTTGAATTTGAATGTTTTGAAGAATTTTAATTCCTACAGAAAAATAATAATGATTAAATATTTATTGAAAAAAGAATTTATTGATGTTTTTGAATAACTTTACAATTAATGAAATTTGTAAATAAATATAATGGAACATTTTTTCTTGATTATGTAATAATTTTTAGAGTGAATGAGAATATTCTTTAGAGTCAGGGAAAATGTGAAAATTTTGTCTGGAAATCAGGGAAAAGTCAGGGAAAAATAAAATTAAATATTTGTGGCAACCCTGAATTTGTTTTTAAAAATATTACTTTTTATTTCAATTTTTATAGATATTTATACTCTTCTCTAACTTTGAAGTAGTTAAAAAAAATTAATTTGACAGTAAAAGTCAGGCACTAATTCAAACAGATTAGGTAAATAAATTTTTATAAATTATGAAGTTAATAGAAATATTGTGAAATTCGATTGAAAATGTGTAATTGAATTTGTTAAAGAATTTCTTTAGAAACTTATTAACAAATAAAATTTTCAAAGTATTTTAATTTAATAATTAATAATTGGATTTTATAGTCACATTTTAGTGAATTCATGTTTCTTAGTGCAAAGATTAATATTTAAAATTTTTATTAGTTAATTAAAAAACACGATATGCACTTCAAATTTTTATATAAAATTGAATTTTTGCAAAATTTTTTTTTTTAATTCTGAAAAATAAAATAGTTGAAATTTTTCAATTTCATTGTTTCAAGATAATTTAATTTTTCTAAACAAATAATTGAAAATTTTTGAAATAATTGAAATTTCTTTACATTTTTTTTTTGAAAAATAATTTAATTCTTTGAAGGGATTGTAATTTAAATTTTTTGAAAATAGTCAAGGGAAGTTAGAGACCGTAATTATAATTTTATTTTTAAAATATAAAGTCCCTCTAAAAGTTTTAAATCAATTTTTTGCATCTAAAAATTATATTATTCTATTATTATTCAATAGTTATAATTATTGAACTTCTCTTAAATTTTTATAATTTTAAATTTCGGAATGTTAAAACAAATTATATTTATCATTTCTGAAACAAATTTAATATTTATTACTTATTAAGTAAATAATTAATTATCATTGCTTTTTTTAAAATTGTAATAAAATTCTTCACATGAATTAAATTATTTTCATAAATAATATAATTCTTTGGAAAGATTTCAATTATTTTTGTAAATAGTAAAATTCTTTGCAGAAATTCAATTATTATCAATAGAATTGTAATAAACTTGAAAAAGAAAATTTCCAATAATAATTATAAAAAGACAAGATTATTTTTAAAAAATTGAAAATATTATTTTCCGAATTTTCAATTAAAATTATTATTTATTTATGTTCGAAATCAAATTTAAATTTTATGAGAAAAGAAAACCAGGAAAAAATTAGGTCATAACCGGGAAAAACCGGGAATTTTGTTGAATGAAAATAGTAGACACCCTGTAATTAGTAAACAGAAACTTTCAAAGAAGAAAAAAGAAACGTTAACATAACCATACAGTGATTTGCTTCTAAAGTCCCTTTCTTCGGATCGCGTCACATATTCTGAAGCAATCTAGATATTTTTTAAATTTGTAGAAACTTATTAGAATTCTAATAAAATATATCAATGAAAACCTCATTTGAAACTTGCATAGAAAACATTTGAATCCTTTAAATGATATTAAGTTTAAATATTAAGTAGATATTAAGATATTAAGTTTTAGTTTATTAGACTAATTGTAAAATATTGTCAATTTAGGCCAATGTTGGTAATGTACAACCAATGGTGATGGGCACTGAACGCAGAATTATTTGGCAAGGTACTTTGGAGTGGATTGAAAAGAACAAAAATCCAAATGACACGCAGAAGATAAATAAACATGTGCCTTGTCAAGTGTCTATTCAACCAAAGGAAGGAGAAATGGATTTGTGAGTATCTTGAAAAAGGAAATTAATAAAATCTTATGGAAGATCTCTTTAATGAATATGTAGGGCTCGAACTAGGTCCAAAAATGTTTTTCTAAAGTCCGTAAATATCTGTTTTCTTTTTAAAAAAGTCACGTAAAGTTCATAATTTAATTGAAAAAAATTTAATTATTCTCAAAAGTAATAAAAATTCTTAGCAAAAATTCAATTATTATATTTAAAATTTTGTTTTAATTTCCATGGAAATTTCATTTATTTTTATAAATCATAAAATTCTTCCCTGAAATTCAATTATTTTCAAAAAATTTAATAAAATTCTTGACCAAATTTAAATTATACGAATAATTTTTATAGGAATTCAATTATTTTCGCAAATAATAAATTTTTCACAGGAATACAATTATTTTCAAACACAATTATTCATAAAATTTCCAAAAAGGCAGTTATTTAAAATGGTTTTTATAAACATTTTTTGCTAGAATTCAATTATTTTTGAAATTTTTAATAAAATTCGTTTTTTCAAAAATTTTTCTCAATTCTATGGTTTTCAATATCTAATGTTTTAATAAAATTTTTCAAAATAATAAAAATTTCCCAAGAATTCAATTATTTAAAATTTTTTTTGCAATAATTCCATTATTGTCGTGAATAATAAAATTTTTTCAGGGATTTAATTATTTCCATAAATAATAATTATCTTTTTGGGAATTCAATTATTTTGATAAATAATAAAACTTATCGCAGAATTTTAATTATTTTTAAAATCCAATTTTAATCAAATTCCTCGGAAAATGGAATTGTTCCTAGAAAGTTTATTTAAATTCGTCAAAAGAATTCAATTGTTGAAAAATTTGATCATAAAATTCTTGAGGAGAATTTTATTAAAAGAAACATTCAATTATTCAATATGTTATAGTTATTAATTTTTGCATTTAAATAATTGAATTCTCGTAGAATTTTCTAATAAAAATTTTTAATGAATAATGAATAATATATTTTTATAAATAATAATAAATTTCAGCTAAACTTTTAGATAATAATTGAATACTTGAAAGCATTATTGCCTGAATTTTTAGAAATATTAATTGAATACTTTCACTGGTTTGAGCCCTGAATGTGTGTCGCGCTCCGAAGAGCGCCTAGATCTTTTTAGGTAATTACTTAAGAAGCAAAGTATTTTAAGGTTATATTTGTGTTTCTTTTACTTGAATTAAAAGTGTCTGTTTTATTTTCTAAAACTAAAATCAATTTTTATTAATTTATTTGAATCACAATGAACACTTAAACTTCTGTAGATTATATTGATAGTTGATTTCTTTTGTGTATTTTTATTCTAAAAATTTTAAACATAACCTACAATTTTTTGCTTTTTAAGTACTTTTTTTCGGAGCGCGTTATATATTAATAATGGATTCGCTCAGAAAAAAATTGAGTGATAAAAACAATTTTTTTAATTAAAATTTTCACCCATTTTAGGAAAACAGATAATTGGCCTTCGAAATTGCTAATGCAACTTATGCCAAAAATGCTATTGGGAACAATTGGAAATTCTTATTTGAAAAATTCAAGGTCTGTTAATTTTTATCCAACTCCCTGCGAAGCTCTTGAATCTCTCATTAAAGTAATGTCTACTGGCTTCGTAAGTATTCTCATTCATTATCAAATAAAGAAATATTATTTTCACTTTACTAATTATTATTTTAACTTCATTATTTACAATTTTTTGTTTTTACTTCTAGGCGGGATGTGTTCATTTTAATACACAACCGGCTTGTGGAATAAAAGTACTCTTACTTTTATATACAGTAGATAAAAGATCGTTTGTTGGTTTTATACCAAATGATCAATCAGGTTTTGTCGATCGTCTACGAAAAGTCATTCAACAGCAAAAGAACACACAAGCACTACGTCATCAGTCACAGGTAAGATGGCTTTTTTCTCAAAAATATTAAATAAATTAAATAAATAATATTAAATCGCGAACAATTTAATATTATACACTATCTGCGGTAATTGTGCAACCAGAGTGTCTACTAACCGGAAAACCGGGAATTTAATTTGACCGTAAAACCCAGAAATTTTATGCCAAACCGGAAATGTTTTCACCAAATTGAAGAAAGTTTTTTTTATTTTAATATGTTTTTAAAAAATCGCTTTTGATTTCAATTTTCAGAGATATTTATACTGTTCTCTAAATTTGAATTAATTAATAAAAATTAATCTGATATTGAAGAATCAGTCACTGATTAAAATACAGTAAATAAATTTTTGAAGATTTTCATTAGAAACTTTTTAACAAATAGAATTTTTAAAGTGTTTTAATTTAGTAATTGATAAATAATTGAATTTTATAAAGAGTCATATTCTAATATATATTCGTGTTTTTATTAATTAATTTAAAAAAAGATACATATTTAAAATTTTTTAATAAAATTAAATTTTTGCATAGATTTTTTGAAAATTTTGAAAAATAAGATTTCTGAAATTTTTCAATTCTATTGTTTCAAGATAATTGAATTCTTTTAAAGAATTTTATTTCAATTTTTTAAAAATAATAATCAAGGGAAGTTAGTGAGCGTAATTTCAATTATAATAATTAAAAATCAAAAGATGGAAAGTTAATTTGTAAACTGTGTGTAAAAAAATGTATTAAATATGTAGAGTTTTAAATTGATAGCTTTCTTCAAAATTAAATTTTGAATATTATTATTCAAAAATTGTAGAAAATTAATTGAATTTTGGAAGACTTGCAGTTCAAATTTTTAAGTATTTTAAAATTTTAAGTTAATAAAGAAAAATAATTAGATAAATATTTATTTTACAAAACTTATTGAAATTTGAAAAATTTCATTTGAAAATTTTTAAAAAATTAGGTCTTTAAAAAATAGTAATTAAAATTTTTTTAAGAAAAAGGTACTTGAATTCACAATAATAATTTTGACAAATTGAAACAATGGGAAATTCTGTAAAATTTTATATTTTAAAGAATATTATTTTTCCCTCTTTAAAAATTGTCTATAAATATAATTATGTTTTTGAAATTATATCATTTTATAAATTTACAAAAATTATTCTGTTTAAATAATTCAATTCTCGTAGTTGAATTCTGATAGGAATTGATTTAACAAAAATTTCATTTAAATTTTTTAAAAAATGATTGAATATTTGAACCGTTATACCAGAAATTTTAGGAATTTATTAAATTTGAAAAGGTTTTTAAATTAAATTCTTTGAAAATTTAAGGGAAGCAAAAGTTTTAAAGTCTTTAAAAAATTATGAATAAAATTATTTTTCTTTAAAAATTATTAAAGTTTTTCAATAATTTTATTCATAAATTCTAAAAAAAATAATTTTATTTTGGATGAATTACAGTTGCAAATTTTGAAAACAATTATATTTCATGAGGTTATTTATTGAAATTATTTGAAATTGTAATTCCTTGGGAAAAATAAATATGAATAAGTTTTTTAATTTTTGTTTAACAAAAAGTATTAAAGTTTTGAAAAATTTAATTCAGAAACATAAAATTGTTTCTTGAAAAAATGAAACTTAAATTTTTTTAAAATACTTTTATTTCCGAAAATAACTTAAAAATATTGAAAGAATAGAAAATTTTTCCAACTTTAATTGAAATAAATATTGAATTTTAATTCAAGATGCTGTTAGAAATATTTTGGCATTTACTATAAGAGTTGTTTAAGTAATTAAATTTATTAAAAAACCGTAAGAAAAATTATACTTTTTAAGTAATTAAGTATTTTCATTAAATTTGGAAAAGCAGATTTTGAAAATAAAACTGGAAAAGCAGATTTTGAAATTAAAACAGGAAAAGAAAATTTTACGCGCGTTCAGTTTTGCTAAGTTTTATAAATAAAAATAATAATAATAATAATAATAATTTTATAATATAAAATCCCTCTGAAAGTTTTAAATAAATTTTTTGCTTTTAAAAATTAAATTATTATTCAATAATTGTATTTATTAAACTTTTCTTACATTTTTCTAATTTCCAATTTCTGAATGTTCAAAAAATTATGTTTATTTATTTCTTGAGCAAATTAAATTTTTATTACTTATTAAGTAAATAATTAATTATTACTGCTTATTATTTACAAAAATTTTAATAAAATTCTCAAGAATTGAATTATTTTCCAAAATAATATAATTTTTTGAAACGATTCAATTACTTTTATAAATAGTAAAATTCTTTTCAGAAATTCAATTATCATCAATATAATTTTAATAAAATTGAAAAATCAAATTTTCAATTATAATTATAAACAAACAAGATTATTTTATAAAATTGAAAAAATTCTTTCTTTAATTCAATTATTTTCTTAATTTTCAATTAAAATGATTAAAAAACATTATTTTCAAAAAATTTAAAGAATATCGTCAAAAGAATTTAATTATTCATAAAAATTCTAATAACAATTTTTGAAATCCTCTGTAGATTTATTTATGTTTAAAATCAAATAAATTTTAAGTTAATGAGAAAAATTATGACAAAGTCGGGAAAAACCGGGAAATAACCAAGAATTTTGTTCATCAAAATTGGTAGACACTCTGTTGATATTAAACTTGAAAAATGTAATAACTAAAATTTTTTCTTTTCTATTATCAAAAAACTGGTAAAATTCTGAAAAACACATCTTTAAAAAATGGGGTTTCTATTAAATATCTGATTGAGAAATTAACATTGTCTTGTCGTTAAGGTGTCATTTTTTTAGAATTTCATCAACTTACAGAAAAGAAAAAGGAAAAAATTTTAGTTAACTATTTTGCAAGTTAAAAGTTATTTATTCATTCAAAGTAGAATTACCACCGGTAGAGAATGTCAAGAAGGGTAATTTTATAATTTTTGTTGTTGATTTGATAATTAGACGGGTGCTCCGCCTGGTGCAAATGCGATGCAAGGTGGAATGCCAACTAGTGGCATTTCTCAGGGAGGAATTCTCATGTCACAAACGAACACAATGGCAATGGGTGGCGGTCAAATTACGCAGAATGTTGTTACATCGAATCCACAACAGAATTTAGTTACTTCTACTGGACCACCAGGTCAAATAAGTCTGCAGGTATGATTTTTATATTTAAATCTCTTTAACCCCTTGGTAGTCAACGAGTTTTCCACTGTTTGGGCCAAGAGTGCGTTGACAAATTTTTTAAAGGATTTTTATGAAACTTGGCATCCTAAAATTTTTCGTTGATTACGAATCTAGAGTCAGTTCTTCAAAATCCAAAATGGTTGATCCAAAATGGCGGTCGACAAAATAAGAAATTAATTCAATCAATTTTGAAAATTATTGATAGAAAATTAAACTCGTTAAACAATTTTACTAGAGTTTTTTGTAAAAAATAAATTCTTTTAAAGAATATCTTTCAGTTAATTAATTAATATTATTTATGAAAATAATTTTTAGCTCTAAAGAGAGAATTAAATTGAAAATATAAGAATAATAAGAAACTTGTTTTATTCACTTCACAAAGTTGACAAAAATTCCGTTCCATATTTTTTATTTTCCTGACTTTTTCCTAATTTTCATCAAAAATATTTACTTTTTTCTCATCCTGCTAATAAATTGAATTTATGCTACGAATTTTATTATTCATGAAAGAATTTTAAATAATTTGATTCTTGTGAAGAATTTAAAAAAATATTTGAAAATAATTGAATTTTCAATGAAAAATGTTATTATTTATAAAAATAATTGACCTTTTCAGAAGAATTTAATTATTTACAAAAATAATTGATTTCTTGAATTTTCTTCAAATATTTTATTATATATTAAAATAATTAAATTCTTGCAAAGAATTTAAAAAAAATTTTTGAAAATAATTGAAATTTTCTGAAGAATTTTATAAATTTTAAGAAAAATTAACTTTTTTTGAAGAATTTTATAATTTATGAAAATAGTTAAATTTTTTTGGAATATTTTTCTATTTTTATAAAAATAATTGAATTCTTGCGAAGAATTTTTTTTTAAATTTGGAAAATAATTGAATTTTTTTGAAAAATTTTATAAATTTTGAGAAAAATTGAATTTTTTGAAGAATTACATTTTTTCTAAGGTTTTTGTAATTTATGAAAATAATTGAATTCTTTCGAGAAATTTTATTAATAATTGTTGAAAAAATAATTTAATTACTTTCGAAGAATTTTATTGTTTATAATAATAATTTAATTCTTTCAAAGAATTTTATTAATTAGGTAAATGATTAAATTCTTGCGGCGAATTTTTTTAAAATTGATGAAAATAATTGAATTTTTTCCTAGAATTTTATCATAAATTTTTTTGAATAATTGAATTCTGTGTGGTTATTTTATAAAAATAGTAGATATTGAAAATCATTGAAATGTGAAAAGTATTTAAAGATAAGTATATTTTACAAAGAATTCTATTAAAAAATTTGTCTATAATTGAATGTTGGTGAAAAATTTTATTAAATTTTTTTTTGAAAATAATTGCATTTTCCAAAAAAACCTTCTATTATTTATGAAAATAATTGAATTCTTGCGAACGATTTATTAGAATTTTTTAAAATAATGGAATTTCCAAGAAGAAATTTATTACTTTTAATAATAATTGAATTATTGTGATGAATATTGTTATTTATGAAAATAATTGAATTTTGAAAAGAATTTTATTGAAATACCTAAAAATAATTGAATTTTCGGAAGTAATTTTTTTATTTATCGACATAATTATGTCGATAAATAAAAAATGATTTAAAAATTTAATTCATTTAAAAAATTTTTTATTAAAATTATATTTAAAACAATTAATTTCTTTCGAATACTTTTATTAAATTTTTGAAAATAATTAAATTATTGCAGAAAAGTTTATTAAAATGTTTAAGAAGAATTGAATTCCTGTTGTAAAGTTTATTATTTTTGAAAGAAATTGAAATGTTCATAAGAATTTTATGAACATTGTTTTAAATAATGAATTTTTGAAGGTTATGAAATTTTTATTAGTTCAAATAATTGAATTATAACTGAATTTTACGATTATGAAAATAATTAAATTCATGCTTAGAATTTAATCAAAAATTTTTTTAAAAAAATAGAATTTACATGAAAAATTTTATAATTATTAAAAGTAATTGAATTATTGGAAAAAATAAATTGCATAAAATTTTGTTAAATAAAATTGATTTTTTTCAATATTAGCGAATTAAAAGTAGTGGAAATTCTCTAAAAAAATATTGTTTATATTCTTTGTTCGGAAAGTTAAATACCTATATATAGTCAATAATTTTTTTACCTTCTCTATTCTTTAGAATAATTAAAATTTTCGTAATGAAGTTTTTTTTTAATTTAGGTATCAGATAACAATTTTTTGAAATTCAATTTTCCTCGTACAAGAAAGTTTAATTATTTTCAATTTTGAAAATCTGATGCCAAATTTGAAATTAGTATCGAAATTTGTTGAAGTTTTTTTATATACTTTAAAGTTTAAAAATGTGATATATTTTGAAAATTTAATTCTAATTAGTTTTTCAGTTATGTGTCATAATAAGTATTTCTTTAAAAATTACTTAAATTAAAATAACTTGAAATTGTTTACAATAAACATTGCAGCACAAAATTCCCGCGCGCTTGCGCGCGGATAATGAAAAATTAAAGAAAATCTCAGTAAATAAAAATTACATTTACAAAAAAATGCATGATGTTAGAAAAAATTCTGATGATCGTATTCTTTCGACAATTGTGTAGAATGCGAATATGGCTGGTGGACAGCAAGTTGGTGCTGGAGGAGGAATGATGGGCCAGCAGAGACCCCAATTCGACGAGCTGGGAATGGCTAGACAACAGAATCTTTTAAAAATACAACAACTTCGACAAACTCTCGAAGCAGCACAACAACAGGAAGCTCAATATAAATCTCAATTAGAAATCAATGTACGTATTTTATTCTACTTTTTATTTTGCTTCTTTCTATTTGCTTTCATTTATTTTTTTTTTTTATTTCTAGATTCAACAAAGTCTCGATGTATCGCAACAACAAGAATTACAGTATAAACAGCTCGAGGTAAAGTGTATTAATAAAATTTTTCTCCTTTTTCTAAGCAATGATTCTTATGTAATTATTCAGAGTTGAATTCATTATTTTCGATTGATTAGTTTTATGTAATTATTTAGCAAGCGCAAAGGGGACTCAATCAGTCGGGTATGGCTGGACAACAAGCAAACGCTCAACGCATGATGAGACCTGTAATGACCAATAGTCTTGGACTTCGGCACTTATTGCAACAGGTAATTTTAATTAATTAACTTTAATTTACTAAAATTGGAATCTCTTGTACTGCGAGACGCTTTTTATTCAAAAGTAGCAAAAATTCGCGCGCGGCTAATTTCTTACGTACTTTTTTTTATTATAAAATTGACAATTTTAAAAAGGTAGAATTTAACCATCTTTAATTAAAAATTTTTTCATAAAAATAAAATATGAATTGGAACATAGATTTTTGATATTGTAACCACAATAAGACATTTTTATTAAAAGTATTGAAAGAAATTAAATTTCTAGAATTCATAAAAAAATTCTGAATTTTTGTGTTTTTTGCTATGAACTTTTCTACAAAACATTCAAATTTTTCTATTTCTGACAGTAATTTAAATTAAATTTTTAAATAAAAATTGATTAGTAATTTTACTTAAATATTTAATATTAATTAAATATTAATAAATATTAATTGACTTTTCAAAGAATTACGTTTACAATATTTTCAATTTTAAATAAATAAATAAATTAAATAAATAGATAAATAATATGTAAATAATAAATAATAATATATAAATAAATAATTTTAATAAATTTATTTCAAAATTTTAAAGAACGTAGATTTTTGAAAAATTTTAATAATTCAAATTCTTCTTGAAATTAGTTAAATTTGTCAATATATTTAATTAATTATTAAAAATATTAATTTATATAAAAAGTTTCTTTAAAAACGTTTTAGAAAATTGAATTTTGGAAATGTTAAAAATTATTCCAAAAATTGAATCCTTTTCAAAAATAATAAAATTCTTCTTACAAAAGTTCAATTATGTTCAAAATTTAAAAAAAAATCTCCTCCAAATTCACAGAATTGTTATAGAATTGTGATTAAATCATTCGTAAAGTAAAACTGAAGAAATATTTCAAAAACTTCAATTCATTTAATTTTTGAAGACACAAATATGAAATTTTATTCAAAGTTAGCGAAGCTGTGATAAATTTGGTACAATTTTTAACGATATTCATTTTTTTTACTAAACAAAAAAATAGGCATAATTTTTAATTTATAATCATAAGTAGCAAAACTGCACGCGTGAAATTTACTTTCCCATTTTTTACTTTCAAAAATTGATTTCCAAATTTAATGAAAATTCTTAATTTCTTAAAGAATATAATTTTTTTACGGTCTTTCATTAAATGTAATTATTTGAACAACTCGTATAGTAAATGCCAAAATATTTCTAACAGCATTTTGAATTAAAATTAAAAATTTATTTCAACAAAAGTTGACACAATTTTCTATTGTTTCATTATTTTAAAATTATTTTCGGAAATAGAAGTATTTTAAAAAAATTTTAGTTTCATTTTTTCAAGAAACAATTTTTCGAAATTTCTGAATTAAATTTTTCAAAATTTTATTTATTTATTTATTATTATTTATTTTATTTATCTATTCAATTTAAAAACATATTCATATTTATTTTTCCCGAGAAATTGAAATTTCAAAAAATTTCAATAAAAAACCTCATAAAATATAATTATTTCTAAATTTTTCAACTGTAATTCATCCAAAATTCAATTTTTTTTTAGAATTTATGGATAATATTATTGAAAAACTTTAATAATTTTTAAAGACAAATAATTTTATTCATAATTTTTTAAAGACTTTTAAACCTTTGCTTCCCTTAAATTTTGAAGGAATTTAATTTCAAAACCTTTTAAAATTTAATGAATTCCTAAAATTTCTGTTACAACTGTTTAAATATTTAATTATTTTTTAAAATATTAATTGAAATTTTTGTTAAATTAATTTTTATCAGAATTCAACTACGAGAATTGAATTATTTAAACAGAATAATTTTTGTAAATTTATAAAATGATATAATTTCAAAAACATAATTATATTTATAGACAATTTTTAAAGAGGGAAAAATAATATTCTTTAAAATATAAAATTTTACATAATTTCCAATTGTTTCAATTTATTAAAATTATTATTGAGAATTCAAGAACTTTTTTATTTAAAAAATTTCAATTAATATTTTTCAAAAACCTAATTTTTTAAAAATTTTCAAATTAATTTTTTCAAATTTTAATAACTTTTGTAAAATCAATATTTATCTAATTATTTTTCTTTATTTGCTTAAAATTTCAAAATACTTAAAAATTTGAACTGCAAATCTTCCAAAATTCATTTAATTTTCTAGAATTTTTGAAGAATATTATTAATAATTTAATTTTTAATGAAGCTAACAAATAAAAAAAACACTACAAATTTAACACAATTTTCTACACATAGTCTATAAATTAACTTTCCATCTTTTGATACATCAATTTTAACTATAAAACAATGTAACTACAGGTAAGAACAGATTATGTCGAATTTTCTATATTAGTTTAAAAATTTCCTTCCTAAATATTTTTGGAAAAATTTCTAAAATGTTTTCTACAGCGTATTTAATTGAAGAATTTTCAAATAATCGAAATTTCGTAAAATTGAATTTGAAAATTTTCAAAAAAATTTTCCAGAAATTATTTTAAAAATAGTTGATTTAGAGAAGAATTTTAGTTAATAATTTAAGAATATACAAATTGAATTGAAATTATGAAAACAGTTTTCAAGAAGTACCAGTAAGAATATTCTTTACATAAAATTCTGATAATAATTTTATAAGCTGTTTAATTTTAAAAAAATATGAATTTGAAATTTTTGAAAATTTTAGTTGTGACAAAAAATAATAATTAAATATTTATTAATGTTTTCGAATAATTTAACAATGAAAGAAATTCGTAAATAAATAAATGTTAATGTTTCTGCAGCAGCAACCACAATATCGACAAGTTGTTGGAATGCAGCAGCAAATGGTGGGTCCTAGAGGACAAATGAATGTGAGACCAATGGAACCAGGAAATCCTCAGGGTCAACAATTTGATGATGTTTCCAATTACGATTTTCTCGGTTAAAAGTTTTTATTTATTAGTAGCTTCCTTCTATTTTTATTATAAAATAGGTTTTTATCAATTTATATACAGACATTTATAATAATGTAACACATTATAAACTTTCACATTAACTACCATGTATATGGGTTATAAACGACAAAAATTAATTTTCCAAGCCTACTGGACTAAAGTATTACTCTACTTTAAAAATGTGTTTAAGAAATTTTTGTTTTATCAATTGTTAATAATTTTATGTATTAGATACGGCAAACAGATGAGGCATTTATGCTAAGTAAATTAAAAAAAAAACTTTTTATTGCATTTCACACGATTTTCTTGTTGTTTCTAACAAATAAAGTTATATTCCTCATTACCCTACTAAAAACAAAGTTACAAATAGTAATTAAGTAATGGAACGTTAGAAAACTGAGGTACAAAAATTGGGATTGTGAATTAGAGATTAACGCAATTTTTTCCTTGTTTCGAAAAAATTCTTATTTTATTATTGAAAATCATGTTTAATAAATAGAAAGTTATAAAATTTTCAAAAATAACTTTTAAATTTTGTAAAAAACAAAAATTCATAAAAAGTTTTCTCTTTTATTTCTCAACGAAGAAATTGGAATTGAGAAATAAAAATAGTGTAAATATTTTCTTTTTTTTCTAGAAAAAGCAGAATTTTGTTTAAAAAATGGTGATTTAAAATAAGAGTTATGCAAATTTTTTTTTGTTTTCTAAAATAAACTCATAATTTTATGATTAAAATTATAATTCGGAAACATAAAATATGCAAAATGGGTACATATTTTCCATTTTTGAACCATTTTCGAATTTTCCTAAAAAGAAAATAAATTTCAACCTTTGGAAATTCAAACAAATAAACATTCGAACATTTTGCTATTCGAACAAACGGTTATTTTAATGGTGATCCACAGTGATTGTCTTTTAAAAATGGCTGCTTGAACGTAACAGTAATTTAAAAATGATTTTTCTCCTAATGCAAAGACTCATATTGCAAAATCGAAAAAAATACAAGATATCCTGAATATTTTATCTTTCATTTGCGTAGAAGAAGTAAAAGATTTATTTACATTTGCAACGACAGGAAGTAAAATAGGAAAAAGTTAAATAAATGCGCAGTACAAAAAATTACCGCCAGAGGACAGCACCTAATAGACACATCAAATTTTCTCATATTTCTTCTTGACGTCATGTATTATATTGGATTTTTAACTTCTTATGCGCAAATGAAAGAACAAAAATTCAGAATGACTGGTGTTTTTCCTGTTTTTGCAATAACTGTCTAAATTAAGAGAAATATCCTTTCGAAAATGACAGAGATATATTTGTGTTCTTTTCTATCTCGTGCTCGTTCGCGAACGACTCTCGCGAATCTATATCTTTGTCCTTTTCTATCTCATTCTTTGCGTTTGCAAAACAGTTGTGTTTAGGCCTTTACGTTTATCTTGACGCAGTGCAAATTTCAGTGCGGTAACTACCGCTCTCTGGTGAGAAGCGTGGAAACAATATTTAAAGTCCATTAGGTTTTCAGTTTTCAAATCTTGAGACTTGAGATACTGAAAAAGATATTTCAATTTTATTAAAAGTAAGTGTAAATTAAAATATTTTGTTTTCTATAGCTTAAAAGTAGTGTTATTATTATAGCAAGTGCTAAAATCGTTGTACTATTAATAACTAATTAATTTGTGCTAATTGACCAGAAGTATATTCTAAAATATAATAAAAATAACCTCAAATTACACAAGATTTGTATAAAAAATTTCCTTTACTGAGATCGAGAAATCATTTCCCGTAGTTTTTGGTGAACCAACGCTAAACATTTTAAATCTAATCACGACATGATTTAGATATAGAAGTGGGAGGTAAAAGTCCCAAAAATCACGTTTTTGGTAGTTTTCGAAAACTTATCGCGAGTAAATCCGACGTGCTTAGCTTGAATCCTCTATATGTTTCTATATGTTTTTCACTCGTGTCAAGAATTCAAAGTCAGAATTATCAAATCGGCTAAAAATATTGAAATATTCAAGAAAAACAAGTTAAAGTCAAGAAACTCAACTTTTTCTTGCAAAATTGTAGGGTAAAGTCTTTTGAAAAATACTGATTTTATAAATCAACATCAACCTTGGGTCAATCCATTTTATTTCAACTAAAGTGGTCGTCAACTAATTTAAAAAAATTGTAATATTGCGCAGGAATAATATTTTGATATTACTAAAGTCACAAAATAAAATAATTTTTTCAAAATAATTATATATCTTTTGTAAAATGTGAATTTAAAATTTAAGAGATGCTAAAGGCTGTCAGTTTTATGCCAGTAGAAAATAATATATAAAAGAAATACAATTGTGCCGCGATCTGAAAAAAGGGACCTTAGAAGCAAAAAATTATAGGTTATGTTTGCAATTTTATAAATTAAAATACAAGAAAAAATATCAAATGTCAATGTGAATTATTTATTTTTAAGTCTTCATTACAACTAAAATATTTAATCAATACTGATTTTAATTTGCAATAAGTAAAAAGAAACTTCCAAACAACAAAAAAGTAACTCTAACATAACCTAAAAGTGATTTGCTTCTAAGGTCCCTTTCTTCAGATCGCGTCACAATTTAGTACAAAAATATAGCAAAAATTATTGGCATTTGTTAAGAATGTTTGAATTTATTATTATAAATTGATATAAGCATTTAAAAATATAAAATAATAAATAAAATATTCTCTTAAAGTGCATTAATACTAAAGTAACCTAATTTTCGGGTTTTTATTAAATCGGTCCCAGTTCAGAAATTAGAATTTTTTTGAAAAATAGTACATTTTTAAAGTTTAATGAATGTAATTTCTTTAAAGTTGAAGATAAAGTAGCATTGATAATAATAATAAATAACCAAGTTCAACTTAAAAGAAGTTACATTCATTAACCCCTAAAAAACATACTATTTTCAAAACAATAATAATTTTTTAAATTTGCTCGAATTTGATTATTCCTGAAAATCCCTTTTTTCCAATTTTCTCCAAAGAAGTTGACGCATTCGAAAATCGTAAAAATGGGCCAAGTGGCGATTTTATTTTACATATAATTTTTATTTAACGAGAAAATGGAAGAAAAATTTAATCTAAAACTGAAAGTTTATCACAAATTATTATTTGCTAACTATTTGCTGACGCCAAATAGGTTTGAAGGATTTTTGTTCTTTAAATTTTTAAAAATCAACAGAAAAAATGATGCTAGCATGTAAAATTTCTTACGAGAAAGTAAAATTTCAAAAAAATATCTTAAGGGGGTCCCATAGTCGATTGGATTTTTGCATTAAGCTTCAATGGGAAATTCGCATCGACTTTGACACCGCCTTAAGTAGCGTTAACTGGGTCTATTGTGTGCACACAAGATTTTTAATGAATAAAATTATTAAAATGAATTATTTCAATCTGTTATTTTGTTAAATAAAAGTTTTATTACATGACAATAGGGGTCACTAAATGTTATTATTTAAGTCACTGTCAGTTAACAGAAAAAAATTCCTAAAAACGGAAAATTTGTGTAGAACATTTTGAGAACGGCTGAACGACTTTTAATGACTACAACTAAGACAAAAAAAATTTTTTCATTGCCCAACTCGTAGGAAACCTTTAGATGAATATCACACAACATATGTGACGCGCTCCGAATAACCTAAGAAGCAAAAAATTTGAGGTTATGTGTTTAATTTTTCAAGTAAAAATACAGAAAGAAAATCAATTATTAGTATAAAATTATTGATCTTCAAGTCTTCATTAAATCCAAAATATTCAATAAAAATTAGTTTCAAATTCAAACAATTAAAAATAAACTTTTAGTCAAGAGAAATCTAACACGACCCTAACCTATAATTCGTTTGCTTCTTAGGTACCTTTCTTCGGAGCGCGTAACATATGTCAAAAGTACACTGCAAAAAATGGCGTCTAAAAATGAGACGTTTAGACGTTTATAAACGTCTTATTTGAGCGTCTTAAATGAAAAACATAACCTCCAAATACATGCATTTTAGAAGGCAAATAAGACGCTTATAAACGTCTTAGAAGTGACCACGTAAACGTCTTAAACCAAGACGCTCTTTTTTTACAGTGTAAAAGACAAAATAGCCCCAGTTGACGGTGGTTCATAAATGACCTCTAATTATAACTTTAAAAAATTTTTTTTAGATGTCATTTTCAAAAGTACCCGATACACGTTTCTCATGGATGTGCAAATATATTAAAGAGACGGATATTAATAATTTACGTGAACAAAGCTTTTATTCACCTCAGTTTTCTACTTCAGAAGATTTAAAAAGAAAATGGTGCATATGTCTTTCTATAAGAAAAAATGAACTTCTGAAATCTTACAGTTGTTCTCGTTTTACACCAAAGTATATGTCAGTCGTTGACATAAAATTAGTTTGCAATGAAAATGTCTTTTATCGACTGGATATGAAAGTTAATGTATCAATTATAAAAGATTCGAATAACAAAATATTTCAAAGTTTCATAATCTCCGGAAATGGAAGAGAATTTGGTTGTGAGAATTTTACCGATTACAAAACACTGATAAAAATGCTTCAAAATGATTACGATAATGGCGTTGAGTCATCAAAACTTGAAATAATGGTCGAATTCTTTTCCAAAATTGAAGAGGATATTAAAAGTTTGGAACCATTTACAAATTCGGAGTTTCTTAGTGACTTTCAAATTTTTGCTGAAGGGGAAAAATTTTACGTCCACAAGGTTTGTATTAGAATTATAGTTCTTAGTGCGCTATAACGTAGTCTAAAACTGTTGTTTCTTCTATAGATTGAATTTATTTTCACAGATTATTTTGGCAAGAAGATGTCCATATTTTTACAAAATATTTGAACAAAATAAATATGTTAAAGAAATTGTTCTTGATGAAATAAAGTCAGATGCATTGAGGATAATTTTAAAATACGTTTACTCTGAAGAAACGATAAATGAAGTCACATCTATGACTGAGGATGTCTTCTTTGCCGCCAATTATTTACAAATGGAAATAATCAAAACTGAAGGTGAAAATTATTTCAAAAAAATGTTATCACTAAAGAATGTTGTTTCCATTTTGTCAATGTCTATCAAATGTTCTGCAAATTCATTGAAAAAGCATTGCTTGCAGTATATTGTAGAAAATTTTAATTATCTTGGCGAACATTTTCAAAGTCTACAAATAACAGAGTCACGTAGTGTATTATGTATATTGAAAGAAATTTTCAAACAATCGGAATCGCAGGATTTGATCATAACCAAAAGAAATAATCTTCTCTTCGAACTTGTTGATGAAAAGAAAATTACAAAGAATGCTATTTTAGAAGATTATGTATCATTTTTCAATGATGAGAGATTTAGTGATTTTACGATTTATGTCGGAAATGATGTCAAATTTCAATGTCATAAAGTAATTTTATCAGCAAGAAGTTCTCAGTTTCTTCGCTTATTCGCTATGTTTGGCGACACAAATTCTCTTCTGATTAGTGATATGGAACCTGATGTCTTTAGCGAAGTATTGAGGTAAATATTAATAAAGGTTATAGCCGGTTATGTATGCGATAAAAAGGACCCCACACGGATAATTTCTTTACCTATAAAACGTGTGTGAATAAAATTTAATTCTTAAGCATAGGTGCATTAAAATTGTATACTTTTAAGAAGCGTTAGCTAGAATTTTAAATTTCAAGTTGGCGGACTAAATATAGCGTTAAATAGTGAAAGTTTTCGTCAATATTTTTCAAAATACCAAAATGTTATTGACTTCGCCTGAATGTTATCACTCTGGGATATTTGGGGTCGCTGATTGCAAATTCGATGTTAATTTAATAAAAATTCAAAAAATTATTCCTAATCAAGTAAATGATTAGTCAAGTTAAAAGTACATAATCCGTGCGGGATCAATTTTACCATGCGTAATTAAAAAATATAGCTATAGCCTTTTAATCTTATTTTCGACGGCTTAGTAATAATTTTTTTCAGATACATTTATACCGGAGAAGTTAAAAAACTCGAGAAACATGGAAAAGAAATTTTTCTTACTGCCAAAGAATACGCTTTAGAAGGTCTAATGGAAGTATGTGAAACATTCTTAGCAAACAATTTAACGAGTGACAATGTTATGAATCTAATTCAATTTGCAAACGCAAACGATTCTATTTTGCTGGTTAGAAGCTGCATTAAATTTATTGTCGAAGATATTATTGGAAATCAGAGAAATTATGTGAATTCTCTCGACACATTTCTTGAAAGTCATAGTAATATTTTGTACGAAATATTAAATACTTTATTCAAGTACGCTTCAATCGAGTCGAGGAAAACAATTCTCTGATGTTTATTCGAGATTTTTTTTTAATCAAAAGAAAGAATAATTTTATTCTATTGTCACATTATTTAAGGAAGAGGTCTTAAACTATCTAGTTTTGTACAATTCAATGTCATTTGATATATGATTCAAAGTTGTTTTGTAGACACATTTGTAATGTATTATTGGATATTTTTTCTTTGGTACTTTTAGCATAGCAAAAGTATTAATATTTAAATGAGTACATATTTTTTAATAGAGCAAAGTTTTTATATTCTTAAAGAGTGTCTTCATTGAACTAAAAAATAGATACTAGAGATCTATATCTATATCTTGATATCTAGTTGTAAGAGAAGTATCCGACTGGTATGTAGATCCCTGTCCAACACGAATGTAAGTAAGAATTATCCTCTAATGTTACTTTTTGTATCTCCCCAACAGGTATTTGAAGGCATTGAAGTCTCCAAAAAAGATATGATTTAGGGAGTTAGGGAGTACGCTGAAGATGCCCATACATGAGTTAGGAGTCGTCCATAAACTACGTTACCAATTTAAGAGAAAGGGGGGAGGTCCAAAAATCTAAAAAAAGTGCATTTAACAAAATGGTGACGGAGGAGGGGGGAGAGGGTCAAAAAATTGGTAACGTAGTTTATGGACGACCCCTTAGGGGGAATGTTTTTTTCACCTTGTGGAGCATATAAACATGATACTTAAATTATTATTCAACTAGCTAAAATAACGCGCGCTAAAGCGCGCGTGAAGTTTCTTTTTCATTGACATTAAAAAAAAAAAAATTTCAATTATTCAGAAGAATTTTATTCAAAATCACTATTTTTCTAAATATATTCAGGAAAATCACGAAAAAGTCAGAAAATTTTGTCAAATGTACAGAAACAATATTCAATTTCGAAAATTCTTAAGAAAACTCTAAATGTTATATTCCTCATTATTGAAAAGATTTTCAATCAAACTTTACCAGATTTTAAATACAATTCAGGTTTATGAAAAACTTTAATAATTTCAAATTCTTATAAATTTGTTATATTTTTACATTTCATTCATTATTAAAAATAATAATGGATTTATGGATGAATTTTACTTAAAACACTAAAAAAAAAAATTGAATTTTGGAAAAAAAATTATAAATGATTGCAAATACTCAATAATATATAATATTATTATTTATGTTCAATGATAAAAAAAAACATAATGATTAAATTTTGGTGAAATTCTTTATGAAAATTGAATTTAAGAAACATCCAATTAGTATTTAATAAATTGTTTATTTTTATAGTTGGATAGTTGATTTCTTGTAGAATTTTTCTAATAAATTGAAAAATTAATTTCAGTTAAAATTTTGGATCAAAATTGAATATCATATTCAAAAATATTTATTTATTAGAGAATTCTGAGAGAATTTATTTGTTGGACCCTGGAAGTAAACATTTTCTTAAACAATTGAGCTTTATCAAACAAAATTTTTTTTTTAAATAATGAAATGAATGCTTTTGAAAATTTGTAATGAATTTTTTTTATAATTGCATTTTAGAGAAATTTGATGAAAATTACATATTAAAATAATTGAACTTTGGAAATGGATTTTGTTGGTTATAAAGATAATTTAAATTTTAAAGGGAATTTTTTGGCAATTTAGGAATATAATTGGATTTTTGCAAAAAAAAAAAAAAAAAAAAAAAAAATTTATATTACGTTAAAAATAATTGAATTCATCAAAGTAATTTTATTGAAATTTGTTTCAAAATAATTGAATTGTTTTGTGAAATTTTATTGAAGAAAATACGTATTCAATTTTTTTAATATTCTCGTCGAAATTTCAATTATTTTAAAAATTGTTAACAAAATTTTTGGCAAAATTCAATAATTAAAGAAAATTTTTAATAAAGTTCTTTGCAAAAGTTCAATTATTAAAAAAAAAAAAATTTATTATTTGCAAATTATTATTATTATTATTATTATTATTTTAATATTATTATTATGTATTATTAATTACAAATTTTTTTTGTAAAATTTTTTTTCTCTTAAAAAATATTATTAAAAATCGTCAAACGAAAATCAATTCTTTCGTATTATTAATGTGGTAATAAAAATGTTATTAAAAAAAAAAAATATGGAAAATTTCCAATTTTTTTAAACTGAAAAAAAAAAAAAATTTGAGGAACTTTCAAATAAAATAAATGCGTGGACAACCCTGATCAAGTCTTTAATAAATTTCTCAAGCAAAACAAATAATAAAATAAAAATATTTCTGCCCAAAAAGGCAGAATAAGAATAATTCTTAAGACATTTAAATTATTGAAAGTAACTGAAAATATTATTAGAAATTGGGGTATCTAAAAAAATTACTTATTAAAATAAAAAAAAAAAAATTATTTTATTTATTTATTTTTTTTTACTTAAAACTTGTACTTTGTTTATAAATTGTCACTGAGAAGCAGAAAATATGCAAAATATTTTGTTATTTTAATTTCCCAACTATTTTTTTTAATTTAAAAAAAAAAAAAAAAATGAAAAGAATAATATCCTAGTCTTAAAATATTTGTTACATAGTGCTAATTTTTCTGGGAAAAGAGAGAAATATGGAAAAATATAATAAATAATTTTTGTAAATTAATAAAAATAGTTCAGTATTATTTGAAAAATAAAAATAATATTTCTAATAAAATAAATAAAAACCTATTATTAAATTTAAAAAGTAAGAAAAAAAAAAAATTATTATATATATAAAGAAAAATAATATTATCTATCAAAAATTCAAAACATATAAAAAGAAAAACAAAAGCATAATCATGACTAACTTCAAGTGTGGACAGACTGGACAGAATGAATGAATGAATACGACGATTATTATAGTTAATAATATAAAGAAAAATAATAGTATCTATCAAAAATTCAAAACATATAAAAAGAAAAACAAAAGCATAATCATGACTAACTTCAAGTGTGGACAGACTAGACAGAATGAATGAATGAATACGACGATTATTATAGTTAATATAAAGAAAAATAATATTATCTATCAAAAATTCAAAACATATAAAAAGAAAAACAAAAGCATAATCATGACTAACTTCAAGTGTGGACAGACTGGACAGAATGAATGAATGAATACGACGATTATTATAGTTAATTCTTAACTTTCTTTTTATTTCCAATCAGCTTAGGTAATGTTCTATGTTTTGTTCTTCTTTTCGTGCATCGTTATATACTTTATTATGTTGTTTATATAACATTTTTGTTTTTACAATTTAAATTTTCAATTGAGTAATTCCCACTCTTTTCTGTAAAACAGTCCTTGACATTTATTTTGAATAAATGTCAAGGATGTCATTTTTTTACATTTTACTAATAGAAAAAACTTTTGTTTGTTTTTTGTAACCTTAAATTTTACACTTTTTTAGAAGCGTTTTTTATCTTATAATAGTGGCTGAAACTTTGGAGTAAGGAACACGTGGTGGTGAAAATTTTCTCAAGTAAATGAATAAATGAACACAAAATATTTAATAAAAATAATAAGAATTTAATATAAGAAGAGTCACTTGAATAAGTTATTAAACTCAGAAATAAGGACGATTATTGTCGTACCAAATAAGTGAATATAAACAATTTTCTTTTCGACAATTTTTTTAAATTTAATTTATTTAAAAAAATTATAGACTGTCTTTAAGAGGTGTTTATATTATTTCCATAAATTTCTATTCAAATTCTTTCTAAGATGCCGTAAAAAACCATGTGCTTTAGACAATTCAACGTAAAAACCCCATTCTTAAATGGGTCGTTGAGTGACATATACAGCCAATTCCTTACACATGAAAGTACCACAATGGATAGCGGACGTTTTAAAATACCTTATAAACGAAGGATCAAGCTCTATGACAAAACAGTCATATAGCTGAACAGAATTAAACAAAAACGGCAAAATTTGTAAAATGAAGAAAGCTGTATATGGACTTAAAGAAGCTGGTCGAACTTGGCATCAACGTCTAAACTCAGATATGGGCGAATCTCTGGAACTTTTAACCTTTATGTCCCTCACATTATTTTCACTTAAACAGCCTAAATATAAAAACTAATGATTTTTAAATATTTACATGTTTTTAAAAAGAAAATAAGGATTACGATTTAACCATTGATTTAAATTATTTTGTTTATTTTTTCTATGTTTTTCTTTATTAAAGTTCACAATACCATTATTTTGCAAGTGTCACTTTCACTTTTTCTAAAAGTATTTTAACTGTTTAAATAAGATTTTTTTTGGAAAACACGTATTTTACTGTTATAAACTATTTAAAAATATCTTAAGAATTCCATAAACAAACTTAAAAAAAATGAAAAGTAGAAATTATAAAAGATATAATCTTCTAAAAAGTGTCCCTCAGTTTTTGTGTCGCTGGTCAAATCAAAATGGTTTTATAAATTAAACATTAAAAAACTCAATGAAAAAATTTGAAATAAGAGGCACAATTGAATTGTAATTCAAATTTTATGTGCGTGATTTTTATTTTTATTTTCAACTGTATTTTAATCAAAATAATTGTTGGATACTTGTGATACTGGTGTAGTGCGAAAAATATGTCGCTGGTCAAATCATTAATTTCTCCAAAGTTTCTTATTTAATTTGCTCCAAAATTGGGGCACATATTGCTTTAGATGTATTTAAAACTGTGCATATGTTTTTATTTATTCTAATTCTCATTTAATTATTTTTTTGACGTGGATATTCAAATTGTCGCTCGTCAAATATGTCGCTTGGTCAAATCAATCGTTTTCCAATCAATCTGAAGTTTCGCATTTATTTGTTCCATGTTATTTATCACGAAGTAACCAAAAATGTAATAAAATGTGACAAAATGAAAGAAAATCAAAGAAAAGAAAATAAAAAGCAAGAAAAAGGAAACGCGGAATGGAAAATTTATCAACGGAAGGCACTTAAGTAATATTTATTTATTTTTTATTAAACGTTCATGAAACTGTTAGTGTTTTTTCAAGGTTATATAAAGATCCTAGATATTTTTTCAAAACAATTCAGCCAATCAAATAATTAGAAAAGTTCATGTTACTAATTCAAATAATTATACGTAAAAAATTTTCATTAATTTTTTTTATTGTAATTTTGTCCTTATTAGTTGTATTAGACGTTTATTATATTTATTTTCATGTTTAATTATGTTTTTGTGATACTGAGAAATAACTTACTTAAGGCGGTGTCAAAGTCAATTGGATTTTTGCATTGGGCTTCAATGGGAAAATCGTATCGACCTTGACATCCCCTTAAGTGTAGGAGATAAAATGTTTATGTATATCTTGTTACAGATTTAGATAACCTAACATTATTTTCTTTCCAAAAATTTATATTTTAAAGTACAAGGCAACCAAATAATGGTTGTACAATAATAAAAATGAACTTTATTTTGGTAGAAGATGTAATACCAAAAATATCAAAATTGTGCACACAAAAATTTTTTTTTTTTAAATTCAAATTCAAATGTTAAAGTTTCCAGAGATTTGCCCATATACGAAACTTTGGATTTGAACCATCAACTTCATATTCATGCGTATACCTAAACCGTAGTGAATCCAAATTAATCATTGTCATCCCTGTAAAAAAAAGTATTGGGAGGTACGGGATTCCGCATTGCGAGTGCCTGCTTGTCAATGCTTACGTGAAGCTTTTATAATGAATAATAAATTATGTAATTTCATATAATAACAATTCCATCCTTTATTTTTAACCTACATATTAAAATAATACATCTTTAAATTAACAAGTCAGTTATTAATCATTTAAATGAATATTCTCGTATATTCTCATAAATTCTCTTTTCTTCGGTAATTCACCACAATTTTCTTTCTTACCTTCTCTGGTTTCAGTTTTACCGAGAATTTTAAAACACTACTTCTATATGAACGAGTGTAAAGGCCAACGCAGAATAGATCTGTAACCGGAACCGCAATCGTAACCGTAAGCGTAAGAATGAGTTAGAGAAGGATAAACAATACACCTATCCTTCTTTAACTCATTCTTACGGTTACGCTTACGATTGCGGTTCCGGTTAAAGATTCTATTCTGCGTTGGCCTTAATACGTACGAATATGGTTTCCCGAAAGAGGCCGAGCAAAGTGAATAAGTTAATTAAT
The DNA here is from genome assembly GCA_032873175.1 of Leptopilina drosophilae. Lineage (NCBI taxonomy): Eukaryota > Metazoa > Arthropoda > Insecta > Hymenoptera > Figitidae > Leptopilina > Leptopilina drosophilae. Next base: position 9,059,039 of record CM065484.1, read on the forward strand.
TTTAGTTTAATTTTAAAGTTATTTGAAAACATCAGTAACTTTTTTTAAAAATAATAATTATTTTTTCCCATAAGATTTTACGTAATTAAAAAAAAATTTGAAATTAATTGAATTTTGTATGAAGAATTTTATTACTCTTTATTTAATTATTTTAATGTAAACGGGCATGATCATCGCTCAAATAAGTACTATTAAAACAATTTCACATAATTAATTGACCGCATTGTTGCACACTACTAACATAAAAAATTTAAGTACGCATCTTCCCAATGTATTTATTAATTGACACTAAAAAAATTTTTAAAATAATTTAATATATTCTGCCATCATTCGTATGTATTGACAAATTTAACTAATTTTAGAAGAATTTTAATTTTTAAAGTTCTTCAAAAATCTGAGTATTAAAATTGTTAATTAAATTCCTTAAAAATTGAAATGTTATGAAATTGTAAAAATGCAACTTTTTTAAAACAGAAAAATTAATATTCATATTTTATTCTTCTTTGTGTTTTTTCTATATGTCAAATTCTCTTCTACCTTAATGGTCGCATGCGACATTAACCATTCGACATTTTACGCATACGAGAATTGTCGAAGGCTTTCGAGAATACGGCCCTGGCCACTTGAAAATTTCAACAGGCCAGTAAAGAAGAAGAAGAAAATCTATCGAGAACGCAAAAGTGTATAGAGAAAGTTGCACCTTGCACGAAAAAATGGCTGCTCACAGATTATGCACCTTTCAATGAATCATGTAAAATACATTATTAATTTATAAAATATAAGCATCGTTTTGGTCGCAGTTTACATGAAGTATTTTAATAATTGTAAAGTTTATGAAATAAGTACACACAAGCAGTGAAATGGTGGGAATAGCAGAATATGTAAATGCGTTAGAAGCATTGGATATTTCCGATATTTCTAATGAGTCAGAAGAAGAAATAATGAAATAAATATTCAATTTTTAATGCAATATCTATTTCACTTTGATGAGGAAGAAGAAGATGAAGGTACGTATATTTTTGAGGAGTAAGTTTTCAAAACCAGATAAATCCAAATTTCGTCATTTCGAGAAATTTAAACAAATGACAATTCTCACATAACCATTAAAATTATCTTTAATGTAGAAAAAATGTAATAAATTATTCATTTTTTAATACTTTTTCTATTTAAAACGCTCTGTTTGTAACTAAAGCCTATTGCAATAAGGGAATTTAAAGGTTTTAAAATTTTCTTCTAATAATGAAATAAAAATGAAAATCATCAAGGTTAGGCCAAAATATTTTTTAAACTGAAAATTCTTTATTAATAAATTTTTTTTTCTTATATTGAACAGTGATAAATGGATTTCTAAAAATTTTAATATTTTAAATATGTGTTTATCTTAATTTAAAAAAAATGGATGTATCAATTTTTGAAAAATTGCTCCTCATTTGTAGATTTTCTATTATTAACTAGAAAAAAGTTATTAACATCAACCTAACCTAAAACATTTGTTGTGTCTATTATGACTTAATAAGGTTTAATTATAATTTATTATAATATAAAAGCATTTTAATATTGAAATTTAGTAAAATTTGTTTTAAAAAAATCCTTTCACTTCTTGTAAAAATGTAAAAATTTGATCATGCAGTTATTTGCCATATCTGTACTTTAAAATAACATATATATTATATTTTACAGAAAATAATGTGCAATTGGTTGAACCTGCCATTAATGGAGTTCAAAGGATTAATCGTGTGAAAATTGTTAATTATGTTGAACATGTTGTACGTAATTATATAAACCATGACTTCATAATGCATTTTCGATTGTCTCGTCAAGTGGTAAACCAGTTAATAGTTCGTTTTGAAATGTTTCCTGGGTTTACCAATTTAAGAGGTAAAATTATATTATTACAGTAATCAAATTAACAGGTACTCTAAAAAATTTTCTTTTCGCCAATGATCTTTCACATTTTTTTTATTTTTGGAGTGTCTGTGGGATTTAAACCAATAACATCGGAAAAGCACATTTTATGCTACTTGTGGTTCGTTGGACATCAAACTTCTTACAGAGATGTTGCAGATCGTTTTGGAATAAAACTCAGTTGCTTATATAATATTATTACAAGAGTTACAAATTTTATTCTTTCTCTAGTTCCAACAATTATAAAATATCCTACACAAAAAGAGAAAGAAGAAACAAAAGACTTCTATTTCCAAAAAAAAGGTTTTCCTGGAATCATAGGTACATGTTAAAATAAAAAAGAAAATCTTGTTTTTACAAATATTTATATTCAAAATGTTTTAAGTAACATTACATTATTTTCTTAGGTTCCATTGATGGTTCACATATCAGAGTCGATAAGCCTCTAGAAGACAAAGATTCTTATATCAATAGAAAACATTATTTTTCTATTCAATTGCAAGGAATTGTTAATCATAAAAAACAATTCATTGATGTGGTTGATGGCTATCCAGGATCAGTTCACGATGCTCGAGTTTTTCGCGAATCTTCGTTTTACAATGATTTGCCTCAAATTTGTGCAGGTACTTAAAAGATAATTAAAGTACCAATTTTTAAATAAAAGCTCTTTTTACTTTTGAAACTGACATCTTTTGAATTACAATTACATTGCATTTATTTGCAGATGGCGAATATATTCTTGCTGACAGTGCTTATCCCTGCTTAAAAAATGTTATGGTTCCATACAGAGATAATGGTCATTTAAATCGAGCACAAATTAAATTTAATACTACGTTAAGTTCATGCCATGTTACGGTTGAAAATGCTTTCGCAGACTTGAAGCAACGATTTCGTCAATTATATCATTTTAAATTACGAAATATTGTTAGAATGGTTTTAGTAATTCATGCTTGTTGTGTTTTACACAATTTAGCAAATGTAGATGATTTGAATATTTTTGAACCTCCTATTGAAGATGATTATCCAGATCCTGCAGCTGAGAATTTCGAGCGAAATGAGCAACAATTTTTCAATAATATTCCTGAAAATGGAAAGGACCTCCGTGACGAATTGTGTCGTCAAATTGCATCACGTCAAAATTGAGCAAAAGAAACATAAGTAAAGACTCAGAAATCTGTAATATAGTTAGGTTTTATAAATAAAGAAATAAATAATCATATATATATGTGTCACGCTCTGAAGAAAGGTACCTAAGAAGCAAAAAATTTAAGGTTATGTTTTTAATTTTTCAAGTGAAAATACAGAAAGAAAATCAACTATTAATTAAAAATTATTGATCTACAAGTCTTCATTATATTCAAAGTTAAAAATAAAAATTGGTTTCCAATTCAAATAATTAATATAAACTTTTAATCAAGAGAAATCTAACACGATCCTAACCTATAATTCGTTTGCTTCTTAGGTACCTTTCTTCGGAGCGCGTCACATATTATAACAAAATAAGAATTACTTACTAATAATTTTATATAAATTAAAAGTCACTAAAAAATGTATCATAACTTTATGTTCATAAGGTAATTCCAAATAATAAAAAAAATCTTTTTTAACTAAGTGTTTAATAGTAAAAGAAAAATCAGTGAGGCTTTTAGCAATATAGATATGTTCCCTTATATCTATAACGCAAACACAATTCATCACATACATTTGAAAATGGCAACTTTTTCTATTTATCGTATCACAAGTGTATCTTATCTTAAATTTATTATTTTTAATCATGTTCTGAATTCTTTTTCTGAAATATAATACTTTTTTTAAAAAAAGAACAAGAAACCCCAATTCAAGCAATCTTACAAATATATTAAATATTTATGTTTATACCTGATTTTAATACAAAAAGCGATTAAAATGAGGTTATTTCAAACCATTTCATCATTTTTTTTATTGTAAAATGAAACTTAAAAAGTTCAAACTTACCTTCCCAAACACACGAACAATTGCGTCACTTCTGGTAACGAGAACGCCGTAGTGTACACTTTTGTACAAAGTGTAGACTACATAGTGCAGCTAGCGAGAATAAACGAAGTTCATTTGTAACATACCGACAATGCAGATCTAAAATGGCTAAAAATCTGCAACGACCGTTTCTTGGAAAACATAAGATATTATGACCTATAAATTTGACAAACTCACTTTTTAACATAAATACACAGGATGAGTATTTTATTTGTTGTAATTATTGAAAAAAAATTATTTATAAAAAGTTAAATATGAGCAGTTTCCAACAGCCTAAACTGCAACGACCTTTTCTTGAAAACAACAAAATCAAAATAACTTTTCCATTTGACAAACTTAATTTAAATAAAAAATACACATAATAAGATTCATTCTATATGAAGACAAGAATATAAAACTTTAATTTATGTAAACTATTTTGTATAGAAATTTGCAACAAGAAGAACTCATCTGACAGATGTTTAGTGATACATAGAACCAAGAGATGGCGCCAAAGGTACCAAAACTGACAAATTTTCATTATTTTTAACTTTAAATTAACAACAATGGGACATAATGTCTACTTTTCGAGTGGAAAGTCATTAGTGATAAAAGATACACAATGGGAGAAATATATTTTAGGCAAATTGTTAAAGAAAAAGTAATGTTAGTAAATTAAATATTATGTGCTACCGAACAGTTGTCACTTATACACTTTGGAAAAAATAAAGTTTTTATTTATTTCTGAATGGCAAATGAGTCTCATCCTGTGTATTTTCCTACTAAATTAAATTTCCCAAATGAAAAAATTATTTTGTTTCGTTGTTTTTGAGAAATGGTCGTTGCAGTTTGAGCTGTTCTCAAAAGACCTGTTACAGGAAAACTGTTCATATTTAATTTTTTATGAATAATTTTTTTTCAATAATTACAGCAAATAAAATACTCATCCTGTGTATTTGTGTTAAAAAGTGAGTTTGTCAAATTTATAGGTCATAATATCTTATATTTTCCAAGAAACGGTCGTTGCAGATTTTTAGCCATTTTAGACCTGCATTGTCGGTATGTGGGATCCCCGATTAGATAATAATTCGAACACATTTAATTTCTATAGAATATGGAATATGTAATATTGCTTTTCAGTTCAGTTACATTTAGGTTAGTTATAAATTCGGCTATCATATATTTTAATATTCACATTATTGAACGACGATATTCGACAAAATAAGTTTAATTAAATTTCGATTTTTTAACTTTCGACAAAAAAATAAATCGACCATTTTTAAATTCTGTCAATTATTGTTTAGTGAAAATAGAAATTACGTCAAATATTAATTCGAGAAAATAATTTTCTTAAATTTTGTATTCGATAAAAATTATTTCGTAAAGTTACAGATTCTACGTTTGTGAATTCGACATAATAGCCATTATGCTTTTTTCATTCTGATACAAATGGGAGACGCATGATTTTCCCCTAATCGCCAAGTGGTCGAATGTTCAAATGGTCGAATACCAAATCGTCGAATCGTCATTTTATCGAATGCTAAACACATCGAATTGTCAACTGGTCGAATGCTAAAAACATCGAATCAGCAAATGGTCGAATGTTCAAAACGTCGAATGGTCATTTCGTCGAATGCTCAAAACGTCGAATTGTCAACTGGTCGAATGCTAAAAACATCGAATCGGCAAATGGTCGAATGTTCAAAACGTCGAATCGTCATTTCGTCAAATGCTCATAACGTCGAATCGTCATTTCGTCGAATCCTCATAACGTCGAATCGTCAAATGGTCGAATGCTCAAAACGTCGAATCGTCAAAAAGTCGAAAAATTTGTTTGATGTAAGTTAACATTAATTTAAACCAAGCAAATTTTTCGATTTTTTGACGATTCGACGTTTTGAGCATTCGACCATTTGACGATTCGACGTTATGAGGATTCGACGAAATGACGATTCGACGTTAAGAGCATTCGACGAAATGACGATTCGACGTTTTGAACATTCGACCATTTGCCGATTCGATGTTTTTAGCATTCGAACAGTTGGCAATTCGACGTTTTGAGCATTCGACGAAATGACCATTCGACGTTTTGAACATTCGACCATTTGCTGATTCGATGTTTTTAGAATTCGATCATTTGACGATTCGATGTGTTTAGCATTCGATCATTTGAGAATTCGACGTTTTTAACATTCGACCATTTGACGATTCGACGTTTTGAACATTCGACCATTTGACGATTCGATGTTTTTAGCATTCGATCAGTTGACAATTCGACGTTTTAAGCATTCGACAAAATGACGATTCGACGATTTGCTATTCGACCATTTGAACATTCGACCACTTGGCGATTAGGGGAAAATCATGCGTCTCTACAAATGGATGCAACCCCCCGTTTTTCTCTCTGTACTTTACACCCTTCACAACCCTGACGATAGAAATTTACCAAAATTTACGTCAATAGTTACCTCTCCCTTGTTATGATCACAAACTTCTTTGTTCAGCACAAGCATGATTTTACAGTGAGGCGGGTAAATTGATAAACAAAGAAACATGTATCGAGTATTGTAGAAAAGAATTTTTGTATATTTTAGTCATTTTTAATGGTCATCAAAATAAATAAAAGAAAAAATGAGTGACTCCGAAGATGAAAGTTCTGATAGTAGCTGTGATTTCCTCGTGCCAGCAGAGAAAATCAATTTAAATTCAAGTTTCTTTCAACAAAAAGCCGTGTCAAAATCTAACCTCAAAAGCCCGGTCAAAACAGTAGAAACAATAAAAAGTTCATCATCCGATTCAGACGATGAACTTGAAGACTTTAAAGCAGAAGATGTTGATAATGCCCAATCAGCTGAATTGTTCTCACAAATTTTAAGTAATCTCGAGAAGGAAAAGAATCTTGAGAGTCAAAGAAAACAAGAGTTCGAATTGAAAAATGTCGCGAATAAAGATGGAAAAGAGGAATCTTCGAAAACAAAAGGGCTCACAAATGAAATTAGCGAACTTTTACTTCAAGGTGAAAGCAGTAAGGCAACCACAAGTTATGGTAAACATTTTTCTTGTTTTTAAATAAACCCACACAGCACCGAAACTTTCATAAAAATTTATTAAAGATTTGCTTGTTTATTTCGAAAAATTTACTTGCAAAGTTTAGTTAAAATTGTGTAAAGATTTAAATGTCCCACTTCAATAAATTGTAAGAGTGAACCTTTTCTGAGAATTTAAAAAAATGTTCGTCTATGTCTATATAGCGAAATTTAAAAAAAATTTTTTGGCAGGAATATTTTACGCTAATTTTTTGCTTGTAAGAGAGAAATCAAAAATTTAATTTAAATGTTCAGGAAAGTTTTAAGCTAAATTCGAAAGAAAATTTGACGATAAATATTTATTGAAGTGGAACATTTAAATCTTTACACAATTTTTACTAAACTTTGCAAGTAAATTTTTCGAAATAAACAAGTAAATATTAAATAAATTTTTATGAAACTTTCAGTGCTGTGTGTGAAAACATTAATAATCTTATTAAAATAGTTTTTGATTTCTCCAAAATATTATTTAACAAAAATTCTATTAAAGCAATTTTCTAAATTACATAAATTTTTCATTACTAGAATTTAATTGAGCATAATTTTGTTTAATACAATCTTTATTTGTCATAATGTTAATTAAAAAAAAATTTTTTTTATGAAATTTCAGGTCAGATTCCTCATTTAAAATAAATTTTTCATAATATTTATTATAATTCTAAAAAATTAATTATTTAAAACAATGTTTATGAAATTTTTATAAAGAATTCAATTTTCAGAAGTAACAAAATTTTTCACAGAAATTCAAATTCTTTTTAAACATTTTAATGGAAATTTTCACAATAATTCAATTATTTTAATAAATAATAAAATTTTTCACATTAATTCAATGAATTATTTTCGAGTTTTTGAATAAAAAATTTTTAATGCAGTGAATTATTTTAAATACAATTTTAGTTAAATTTAGTGAACTCATTTAATTATTCTGTTAGATTTTAATAAAATTATTGTCAAGAATTCAATTATATTTTTATCAATAAATTTTTGGAAGAATTTAATTATTAAAAATAAATAACAAAATTATTCCCGAAATTTTTTCAAGTATTTTCATAAATTATAATATTCATCACAATAATTCAATAATTTTTTAAAGTAATATATTTCATCTGGAAAATTTAATTATTTAAATTTAAAACAATCTAATAAAATCGTTAGCAAGAATTTAATTATTTTCATATATAATAGAATGCTTTTTAGGAATTTAATTATCTTCAAATAAATTTATTCAAAATGCCACACAGACATTCAATTATTCTAAAAAATTTGAATATAATTCTTTGTAAAATTTAATTATTTTTAAAAACTTTTCATAATTCAATGATTTTTAATAGAAACTATTTTCTTCAAATTTCCAAACAGAATTTAATTATTTACAAATATTTTGTAACAATCTTTATAAGAATTTAATTATTTTCTATTTAATAACAATTTCTTATGAATTCAATCATTTAAATTATTATTATTATTATTATTATTATTATTTTAATTATTTAAAATTAGTCGAAAGAAATGAATTATTAAAAAATATATATATTTTCATATTTTCTTTGTATAGTAATTTGCTATTCCGTGAACAGAAAATGTCGCCTTTTGTTTTTATATATAATTCATGTTTTAATAGATAACTAGCGCGCGGAACGTTGTATTTAATTTGATACTGTTATACAAATTACAAAATTTTTTATTAACAAACATAAATTTTTTAAATAATTTCATAATCAAAATTTTAAAAAAATCACTTTTTAAGTACAAAATTATTTATTACTGTTCATATTGTCAAAAATTTTATTGAAATTTCACGAAAGAATTTCAATATTTCCTAAAATTTTAACAAATCTTTCTAAATAAAAATAATTAAATTATTTTAAATAGTATAATTTTTCGCAAGAATTCAATTATTTTTAATACAATTTAAAAAAAATTCTTCTCCATAAAATTTTAATTATTTTTAAAATGTTTAATTAAAATTATTAAAGGAACTCCATTATTTGACAAAAAAAATCAAAGAAATTCTGCAAAAAGAATTTAATTAGAATTTTTAAAAATTTAAACAAAATTCTCCCCGAGATTTAAGTTATTTTCCTAAATAGTGGAATTTTGTGAAGGAATTCTATTATTATTAAATTTTTTGATAAAATTTTTTGCAATAATTCGATGATTTTCAATATATTAATTAAAAAATTTAAAATATTTGAAAAGAAAAATTACAAAAAAGTTAAGAAACAAAAAATCAAACAGCAACTATAACAATTATGATTACGAATTAAAATTACAATTTATATTCTCATTCATTATAAATTAATCAATAATCTTTGTCAACTATTAAAAGAATACAATTGATAGTTAATTAAAGATATACAATTTTTATTCTTAATTATTTTCAGTATTAAATTTAAGAAGAAATAAGAGAAAAAAAGTTAATTGAGCCAAAACATTTATCATCTATCTCTAAAAAAATTAAATTTTTATTAAAGATTATGTTTAAAAAATTAAGAAATTATTCCAGTTTTTTCATCTTTTTTTAATAACATTTAACATTTTGTTAAATAATTTTCAAATTTTGTTAGAAATAAATAAAAGAAATTATAGAAATTCGATTTGTCCGACAAAATGTTTTTGACAACACCTGCTTTGCTTAATTTTAGAAATTAAATTTAAATGTTAAATATTTTTTGTTTTAAATCCAATATCGAATTTTCAAAAATTAAGTAGGACTGGTAACTGGATGCAAGTTTCAGTTTCATAAAAATACTTAGCTTTTAAAATTCTATTTCTAAAGTTAATTTATTATTAAAAAAATACTAAATAATTAATTCTTATTATCTATTAATCAATACTGATTAAAAATATAATATTTTGATTTTGTTAAAAAATTTTGACAATAAATAGAAATTATGCAAAAAAATACTATAAATTTTGTAAAAACAATATAATTTTCAAAATTAATTACAAAATAGAAGTTTAAAAAAAATGTTGATGGAGAAACATAAATAGTTTAAATTACTTTATTTTTTCTTCGTTTTTAAATACAGAAAAAGAAATTATGCAAATTTTTTCATTAATTTCTAGATTAAACTTAAAATAAATTGGTTTTTAGAAAGTTAAAAAATTAAATCTTATTAAAGAAATTCTTCAAATGAAATTAAATATTTTGTTCTTTAATAAAAAAATGTGAATTGTGAATAGACATGATTATTATATGAGAAAGTACACAAGCATTTTTTTAGCTAGTAAAATATAAAATATCTTTACATACATAAAAAAAGAAAAATTGTAATTATTACACAAATTCTTCCTACACATTTTTTGTTATTAATTTAAAATAGAAAAAACATTATTGTTAAAAATTGTAATTAAAAACGAAAATTTCATAACTTTTTATTTCCAAAGAAACTAATAATATTTAAAATATAAACAAAAAATAATTATAAAATTTCTAAATCAACATTATGAAAATTTCTTACCTTATTTTATAAAAGCAATATCTATTAACCTTTTCTCTAAATAAACAATAAAAATTGATATTGACAAATCGAAAAACCAAAGTGTTTTGAAAAAGAAAAAAAAACAAAAGCATATACAAAAACTAACTTCATACTGCGAACAGAATGAATGAAAACCCACAGAGATTAATATACTTAATTTACACCAAAATTTTCAAATTTAATATATATTTTTTTTAGAAAATTTTAAATATCTTTAGGAAAAAATCCTTATAATTTCTATTTGTTAATTAAAATCTTTAACTAAATTATTTTTAAATTTTGCTAAAAAGTTTGCATAATTTCTACTTTTTATTATAATTTTCTAACGAAATCTCAAGTTTTTTTTTTAAAGAATTAAAAAATTTTCTTAAATTTTGTTTTTTAACCGTATCTACCTATTGATCGTGATTATAAAAATTTAGTATTATTACAAAAAAGTAAATTTTGAAAGTTACCTTTATTAGAAGACAAAATTATAAAATCACCTTTATTAGAAAAAAGTTTTTTAGAAATTCACCTTTATTAGAAAAAATTTTTAGAAAATACAAAACATAAGAATGAACATTAAAATATTTGAAGAAATTATAATTTAAATCTTTTGAGTTAGTTATTTACTTTAAAGTTGGAAGTCATTAAAAAATTTTCAAGAGTATCGAACGCGGAGAAAGCAGTGATTTTGATTTTTTTTAATAATGAATTGTTTTATATTTTAGGATTTCTGAAAAATCTGTGACAATAAATCGAAATCACTGCTTTCTCCACCTTGGATTCTCTGGCAATTTTTTTAAAATGGCTTCTAATATTAAAATAAACAATTAGCAAAAGAAATAACTATTATAAACATGGAACAATATAAATTAAATTTATTAAACTTTTTCTGTGGAAGGCAGGTAGACAGATTGCTACCGTGATAATTCTTTAAATCATATTTTTTTTAAACAGATCAACAAGCCGAAGAAGAAGATGAGGAAGAAGATGAAAAACCAGAAAACTCATCAGAGTACACAATTCCAAAGGAAGGTGTACTCATAACACTTCCAGGTTCAAGTATAATGCAAGAAAGAAAAAAAAAGAAAACAGATCTTGAAACAATTTTGAGAAACAAATTAAACCAACGAATAAGAACAACTCAGGTCTTAGTTCATAAGGTGGGATTACTCTGGTGGCTTGTTCATGGCTTTCTATTGAATCGAATGGCAAATGATCCGGAGACTCTCGCCATTTGTTTATCTCTAATAACAAAGAATGATTATCCAAAAGGAAGAGTTGATCTCGTCTACGTACAAAGAGTTACCACTTGGTTTAGTAAAACATTCACAATAATTTCCAAAACAGAGGAAAGACTCCTAACGACTTCTTCACTTTTACAAAGAATCGGAGAGAGAAAAGTTTACAATTATCGTGAATTAGTTCTTCTGTTCGTCGCTCTTTTACGTGCAATCGGTTTAAATTGTCGTTTAGTCGTCAATATTTGCCCCCCTCCTCTGAAACCGAAACGTGAACAATTGATTCCAGTGAAGAAAGAAGAGGGTGAAAAGGAGGAAAGCGAAAAAGTCGATGAGAAACAAAAGAAGGGGGAGAAATCAAAGAAAGGCAAAGCACAAACGAAAAAGGGCACAAAATCAAAAAGTACCAGCAAAGAAACTCAGAAATCGGAAAAACCATTATTAGACAATAGTCCCGAGGGTAGAAAAAATGCTCAAATTGAAGCGCGAAAAAAAGCGGCTGCTATTTTAAAGAAAGAAACGACCGATGAGAAAACTAAAAAGTTGAGTAAAGAGAATTTGAAAAGCAAAGCAAATGAGAATAAAAGTAAAGAATCGGAAAATGATAAAAGTAAGACTTCAGTGGCGAAACGATTGAGAAATCGTGTACAAAAAGAATCTATAGCAGTCATTGAAACAGATTCTGACTTTGATTCCGATTTTGAGCCGCAAATAAAGAAAACCGAAGCATCCGTCAAATCAAAAAAGAATCGAAAATTAATTTCTTCCGACGATGAGGAGAGTAGTGAAGTGAAAAAAGCCACTCAGGATATTTGGGTTGAAGTTTACGTAGACTCGGAAAAAAGTTGGATTCCCGTCAGTATTCCATCAGCAAAAATCAATTGCGCCAAGGAAATTTACGTAAGTTTATTGAAACACTTCAAATATAGAAATTAATTAAAAATTCCAAAGATCAATTAGTTCGAAAAATGGAAATAGTAATAAAAAAAGTTCTATGTTTAGGAAAAAGCTACGACTCCTGTATTATACATTGTTGCTTATAATTCTGAAGGAAAAGTGAAAGACGTGACACGCAGATATTGTCCACATTGGATGACGGTCACGAGAAAGCAGAGAGTTGATGAAAATTGGTGGGCTGAATCTTTGAATCCATGGAAAGAAAAAGATTCAGCAATATCGAAAGCTGAAGACGATTTGCTTCTCAAAAGGTAATTTTTTTATTTTATACTCTGCCATAAATAACAATAATATTAAATTTAATCTCGATTAATGACCATCAAGATTAGTGGATTTCTATAAATTGAAACAATTAAACGTTTCAGAGTTAAAAACAAATTCTTTCTTTCAGAATATATTCTTTAAAAAATTTTAATTTACAGATACAATTATAAGACTAATATACAAACACTGAATATAATTTGTTAAATATTCTTGTATAAAATACTGAAATCATAATTCATTTTTATTACTTAATTTAAAAGAAGGTAGACACTTCAAATTTTTTCATAAAATTGAATTTTCGCAAAGTTTTTTTTTAAAAATAATATTTCTCAAATTTTTTAATTCTATTGTTTCAAGATAGATAATTGAATTTTTACAAAGAAATAATTGAACAATTTTGGAATAATTGAAATTTCTTTACATTAAATTAAAAATAATTGGATTCTTTTAAAGAATATTATTCAAACTTTTCGAAAATAATAAAGGGAACTTAGTGGCCGTAATTGTAATTTTATTTTTAGAATATAAAGTCCTTATTAAAGTTTTAAATCAATTTTTGGTTCTTAAAATTATAATATTATTATATTATATTATATTTATTAAAATAATTCATTTTTTTAAAAAAACTAGAGTGCATTCTCTCATTTTAATGTTGATAATATATATTTAACAATAATGTCTGTTAATATTTTACATTTTCTTATAAAGAACAAAATTTAATTTCTTTTCGAGTATTTTTTTAATGAATGTATAAAAAATCATAGAAAATTCTTAATATTCATTAGATTTATTCGAAATGTCTGTTTTTTGGATATTTTTGCACAAGTTTAAGAAAGAAAAAGTTAATAAATTTATATCACTCCATCGCAATTTTTTAAAAATTAATTTTGACACTCGTATTGTTTTTAGGAATTATTTAGTATTTTAGACTAATTTCTATTTCTTCATTACAATTTTTTAACAAAATCAAAATATTATTATTTTAAATAACTACTGATTAATAAATAATATAGATGAATTATTTCGTATTTTTTAATAATATTTACCAAATATGTGAAGATGAAACTGGTACTCAGCTATCAAAAAATCAAAAGTAACCACAAAAATATTTAACTTTTAAATATAATTTCTAAATTTAGGCAAGTTATATTGTCTTTTATTTATTTCTAAAAAAAGTCGAAAATTTTGAACAAAATGTTATTAAAAAATTTTTAAAATGATCAAAATATTAAGTAATGATCCAAACGTTTATTATTCTTTGTTTGTACTGAGTATTGACAAAAATCATATTATATTCAAAAATATTAAAAGTACCGTGATAATTAATATTTTGATATAAAAAACATTATTTTCAAAAAATTAAAAAAAACTCGTCAAAAAAATTTAATTATTCATGAAAACTCTAATACAAAATTTTTCAATTCTATGAAGACAAATACTTTCTCACAGCATATATTCTATTAACATTTTTAAATACAAATACAATTATAAAACTAATATACAAACATTTAATATAATTTTTTAAATGCCTTGTATTAAACCGAAAAATTATAAAAATTATAGTTTTTAACTATTGAATCAAGTAAATTAAGTTTTGGATTTTTCAGTTTTTAGATCCACTGAACAGTAATATTTGTAGTGAACTGTATCGATTTTTATGAAACCTGATAGAAAATAACTTTGAAGACATGTAAATTAGTCTATTTTTTTACAGCAAAATAAGGTTTTGTAAATAAAAAAAGAAAAGGTCTTCCAATCACTTTTTTGACTCGCATTTGGAAAAAAATAAACTAAATGTTCATATCAATGTTTATAATTATCTATTATTAATACTACAACAAAAATCAATATTAATTTTTTCATTTTACAAACTTTAATTAAGAAAGAAGAGACTGATTCTATTTACTCCTAAAAACTAAAAATTTAAGGTAAATAGAAACAAATTTCAACAATATTTCTTGTAATAGAAAGAGAGAAAATAAGAAAAATCTGTTTCTTTTTGTTTGATCCACTGTTCAGAATGAAAAATTGTATGATTAAAAACACAATATTCTTATTGTTACTATTATTTTATTATAGCAAAAGTTTTACAGAAAACTCGCAGCAAAATAATTAAATATAAACTAGTTAAGAAATAAGTGACACATTTGCACATTGATTTTTCAATTTATTTACAGTGCAAGAAAAATTATGCGAATGTTAACAATGCGTGTGTTTCAAAAACATATTATGTTATATTGCATATATTATAAACAAATACTTATTTTATATATTTATTTATTATTATTATTTATTACTTTTTCACCGTCGGGAATAAATATCAGCAAATTAACAAATATACCATTCGATAGATTATTAAATTCTACGATTAATCATAAACACCTGGAAATTTTAAGAATTTAATTAATTTATTTTCTATAATTTTATAAAAAAAAAAATTAATAGAATAACATTTTTTAAACTCTCGCATATTTTTTAAAAATTTAAAACTTACACTGGTGTGATAATTGAAGTCTCATCTTTAATTTAAGAATAAAAGAAATAAATCTTATTCGGCGAGTGCGATATCATTATAAACGTCCGACCATCTTGTTTGTCAAATGCATTGAATTAGTCGATTTAGAATGGTTTTTGGGTGAAAATGCTGCCAGTTTATAATATCTTACAAACCGATTAGGATTTTTTAACTTTTTCGGTATTACATTAAAGATGAGATTTGATTGATCACACATATAAAAGTTTGAAATTACTTTTGCAATTTTTAAAAATATGCAAGAATTTAAGAAATTTTCAAAAAAAATTTATTTAAAAATTTTTTTTTGTCAAATTTATCGATTGCTGCAATCTGATTAAATTATTAAAATTTTCTGTCATGTCGTAGAATTTAATAATCTTTTGAATGGTATATTTGTTAATTTTCTGACATTTGTATTAACGAAAAAATCCCCGACGGCAGTTTAACACTACTGAATTCTAATAAACTCATAAATTAAAAATAAAAAAGAATAATTATGAACTAACTATAGGTTGGCGCTTTAAAAGTTACAATTTAGAATAAGCACAAGTTTTTTTAGAATCGCCTGTATCTTTTCCACCGTCGTACATACAATTTCAAACAAATCTAATTTTGAAAATGTTTTTTAAATAAGTTTCAAAATACCACGTTACAAAGTTAAAAGAATGATTCTAAGTATTTCAAAATTTTTTATCTATTATTTCGACTTCAGGAAGATTCCATAAAATAGAAAGAAAATATAATTGTCTTTTTAAACAATCAATCCTTGCAATCCTAGCCTTTGAATAAACCCAAGAACGACGGAAAATATTACCAGGTAAATTCGAATTATCGACGCATGTTTTACCCCTATATACATTCGCAATATTTTCTATTTATTCTAAAATCTAGTAGTATTTTTTATTGAACATTAGATAAAAGGAAAACTAAAATTCTAAGGATAATAAAATGCATTTACTTTACGCTTCTAATTAATAACAAACAAAATAAAAATTCATTTAATTTTTATATAATCATATATATATTTTTATATAATAATAATTTAAATTAAGGACTGGCTCTCTGTTTCTGAATTAGTAAATTTTACTAATAAATAGTAATTTCTACTCATTCATTAGTAAAATTTACTATTTGTAAAGCAAAAATTCAGTCACTAAATTAGATTAGTACACAATTTTGCTAATTCAAATTTAGATAGTAATTACAATAAAAATGTGGTCCCATGTCAGCGTTAAAGCTTTTTTTAAATATTTCTAGACTAGGTCAATACAATAAAAAAATTGTGACACTGTTAACAGTGTCACAATTTTTTTTGTTCCTTGACGAAATCCTGCAAACTCACTAAAATTTTCTGAGTGTAGTAAAAATCAAGAAAAAAAAGAAAATGTTACTGAAATAGACATAACATAATTATTACATAAGTTCTTACTAACAATTCCTTTTTGTAGTACTTTATTTCCTACAGTTACAGCATCGACGATAAAATGTATTACGCCGCCAATCGATAACGCTTATCGTTTCCATAATAAACGATATCACCGCAGCGGAGTATCCTATAACAAGCAAGTAACAGACGATCATAAGTAATTTTTCTTCACTGATTTCTTCCGGAGGTGAAGGCCCGTTGGACTGCTTATCAGCTTCGTTTACAATTTGATATAGTAAACCGTGTTCTGATGCTTTGAGTATTACTTCATTGAAGCGATCGAGAAAAGGAGATCCGTTTCTCGCTAACCAGCTCATAATAAAATAGGACACAGGTTCATGCAGTGTTCTGCCGCTGTATTCTGAATGCGTCTTGAATTCCTTTACAATTTTCTCAGTTGTGATACAAGTGACATTTGCATATTTCGTTAAGTAAGCCATACATTCCTTATCGCTATTCACAATAGAAGAATTCATCTTTGTGCCTAGTTTTCGAATGTAGTAAACAGGACTTGCAAGCATTGAATACATTGAAATAGGAGATCCTATAGGCGTTAGTGACGAGTTGGCGAGTTCTACGAGATTTGAAATTTGTGGTTCGGATCGAAAGGAAATGTCCAAGATCACTGAGTAGAAATAACCAGAGTAGACAATGCAAGACATCATGAATATACCAAATGCTATTCTCTCCGCTATCTTCTCAGGTTCTCTCGTGACAGACATACCCATTATAATTCGACTGATGTTGAACGACTGCCAAGTTTTCCTGTTAAATTTTAAAATCCAAGCTGCGATTCGAATTGTTACAATTACAACCGTGGTCGCAAGTAACATAAATATGAATTCCTTTGAAATAACAATTACTTTAGTGAACTTTGAAGTAATAGGAACCACAGCCATTGTATTTCTAAAGCCCACAATGCGTATCAGAGACTTTCTTAGAGAAAGAGTTTCTGTAATCCTCAAGTTCATCAAATTCAAGAACATTTCAACTTTTTTGTCGTAAATAGTCTTATTCCATGACTCTACACGCAAAGATACAGTTTTTTGAATTTTAATTGAAGAATGCATTGTCTTTGAAAAAATTCTTCCAAATCTCAAGTAGGGCATAAATTGCTCTTTGTTGTCATGTTTCATGATACCGATACCAATTGTTATTGATCTTCCATGAAGGTTTAGAAGTTTGTTTGGAAACCATTTGGTCTGGGCTGATACTTTGTTAGCGTTGTATGTTTTCGCAAAGAGATTGATTTCATGCAAAATAGGCAGTTTACCAGCTTCCAATGCCAAGAATGTTTTATTTTCTCTCAAGTGATCTAAAACTAAAATGTCTAGAAAATCTTTAAGCCAAAAATATTCTAGACTTTGCTTTATAGATTGAGTTTCTTTTTGAGAAATGAAGTTAATCAAACATTTTGGATACGAATGTCCCTGTGACAATTGTTTCAGTTGCATAAGTGTAAGAAAAACTTTAGCCCAAGTTTCACTTCGATCGCCATTAAGAATCATAATGAATAACGTCGTTCGTCTTGGTGGTCGTGCAGAAGGTGGAAAGTGTTCGTCTAAACTAGTGCGAAGTCTAGTGAAACTGGTACTGAACGATGGAAAACGTCGTGAAACATTTCTGATCAGATAGTCGGCGCTTGAACTTGTATTTTGGAGTAGATGATCATCAACGATAAACATTACCTGATGTAGTCTCGACTACCTCCTTAGGTACTTTATCAATCCCGGAGTGTAACTGCTACCGGCTTCCGCTCCAAGAATGACCACACCAAAAAATGTTAAACAGTAACCAAGATTTTTACACTTCATCGTTTAATGTTAACCTAACTAAACACGTTTTTATTTTAACGGTATTTAAATGCTATTTACTCTATTCGCCTTTCGAATATTATCTCTATTGTAGCTGAGATTTGAGTAAGTTCATGGCAAAATATGTTATGAAGTTAAATTTGAAAAACGATAGGATTTTTAAGCGTAAAATGTTAATGAAGTTTGGAGAAATGCCTTTGTAAATTGTTGGAAAAATATTAAAAATATGCTTTTTACGACTGGAAATTGCAGGTTTACATATTTTAGTGATCTTTATCTAGGTTACTATCTTTCTGAAAGACTAAAGCAAATATTTAATAGTGATAATATAAAAATCTGTTGTTTCAATAGTGTATAAGTATAGTGTTCATTTACAATCGTAACGGCTGCTTGTTTTTGAAGTGGTTCCCATAAATAGTAATTGACACTTCCCTTCTAAGGAAAGAAAGAAAATTTCCATGAACTTTAGAATTAATGTTACGTAAAAATAGCTTTTTCCAATCGAAAAATTGAAAAACATTGAATGTTGCAAACAATATCTTAAATGCTACAGCGTCTTAGGTTTCGACAATTGAATTTTATATTTTTAAATTTATTGGTGATTTACAATATTTTATTATTCACAGCCATACGAAACGTCTTTTTATGTGAAATGAACAATAAATTATGTTTTTCTGCATTTTTTTATATGTATTTTTGGGTGAATTATTTTTTTAAACGTAAGTTCTAATTTTAAAAAAATTGTAATATTCTGCAGGAATGATTTTAATGTTTCTAAAGCAGGATGTCCACCGGACCTTGAAACCTTAAAATCCTTGAAATGAACGTGAATATATTATTAAATAAGTATAATTATAATGAAATTAAATAAAAAGTGCTCAATTAAGTACTATTTTCGAAACATTGAAAATATCTTAGAAACTTTGAAAAAACAGGAAAATGGAAGCGAGTTTTATTTACGAGTTTTAGTCGCCACCCTCTGCGTAAAGTTATAAAATTAAAATATTTTTTAAAAGAAATGTTATATCTTTTGTAAAATATGAGTTTAGAATGTATGAAATACTAAAAACTGACCGTTTTCTGTGAGTCGAAAATAATTTAAAAGGCATACAATTTAGTAATAAAATGTTACGTCTAAATACATGAAAATGGGTAATTTCTGGCTTTTTACAATTTGGCTCGGTCCAAGCTCGAGCTGTCTCGAGATAATGAATAAAACAATAAATTAAAAAACTCTGCTGTTTCCCCGTTTTTAACTTATTTTGCACTGTGAAACGTGTTATAAACAGACAAATTTTAATGGGATTTTACAACTGCTCTTTTCCCCTTGCCTTATGAAATTAATTTTTAAACTTTTGAAGAACTGAAGAGAACTTGAGAAGACTTGAGGATTTTTATAAGACTAGACAAAGACTAGAGAACTTAGGAGGACCTCTGAGAAGGGGGTTGAGATTTTTCCTCCCTCAAGTTCAATTCCCCTTCCACTTTAATTTCATAAGTTTTAAAAAATTGGCGAATTTTTCTAAATTTAACATTTTCTATAAAGTTCAAATATTGAACATAATAGTGTTTGGATTTTCGTATAAAAATTATTTAAAAATTTCATTTATTAATATTAACCACTTAAGCATTTATTTACTAATAAATTTGAATTTTTTTTGAAGATTAGGGACCATTCATTAATTACGTAATGTCGTATTTACTCAATTTTCATCCTCCTCTCCCCCAAGTAAGGATACATAAGATTTCTCAAACCTCCCATCCCCCTTTTTACGTAAGATTTTACTACGAACATACTAAGAAAAAGAAAATTCTAATAAATGAAATTCAATCGTTTAAAAATTCTAACTAATGATTTCTAGAGATTATTCATGCGTCTCCTCGTAAGCATACCGTAATGGCGGAAATTTAAAGTTTACCTTAAGTTTACCATAAGTATACAACCCTATCCTTACAAACTATACGTGTAATCCACACCACAAACTTACAGTAAAATACTGTGCTATGTGGGACATTTTACTTTTTCTAAATTATATTTGCCAGAATTTTTATTCATACGAATACTTATGAGAAAGAAAATTTCTATAAATCTAAATTTCTTAAATATGCCATTTCGAAGATTTAAAGGATATGTTATATGAGTATTAGGGTATAAGTATTTTATGTCACTTAATAATTTCATTTAAATATTTGTATAAATGAAAATTCTGGCAAATATAATTTAGAAAAAGTAAATTTATGTGACATATAATATTTCGAAGTTTTGAAAATAATGTTAAATGGATATTTAGAGGATTAATAATTTTGACAAATAGTCATTTGGATTAACGAAATTTATGTCAAATTATTTTTCGACATATTAAAAGTGATGTCAAAGGATAATTCTAATATTTAAATATTAGGATAAAGAATAATTCGAATAATTAAAAATTATATTCAATAGTATATTTCGAAATACGAACATTATGTGAAATGACATTTTGATAAAAAAAATTTCGCTGTTTTGACAATTATGAAATTGTATTTTGGGGAATAATCGTGTGCCCGACATTTATATATTTTTCATATCCATGCTTTTTACTTACTATATGCCAAATTCAATCGATCGATGGAACATTTTTTCAATAGTCCGCTCGCACTATATTTTAGGTTGTACTTGAAAATACTGTAGTATGGTTTATTCTTATTAGAATTAACGGAAATCTAAAATTCATAGGAATAATGTCGAACGGCAACAATTTTCTTAAATTCTTCTGGACTTTGTCAATACAATGAAAATAATTTTGTGACACTGTTATAACCCTGACGAAATCCTGCAGTCTCACTAAAATTTTCTGAGTATAGTAAAAATCAAGAAGAAAAAGAAAATGTTACTGAAATAGACATAACATAAATATTACATAAGTTCTTACTAACAATTCCTTTTTGTAGTACTTTATTTCCTACAGTTACAGCATCGACGATAAAATATATTAACCTTACGCCGCCAATTGATAATGCTCATCGTTTCCATAATAAACGATATCACCGCAGCGGAGTATCCTATAACAAGCAAGTAACAGACGATCATAAGTAATCTTTCCTCACTGATTTCCTCCGGAGGTAAAGACCTGTTGGGCTGCTTATCAGCTTCGTTTACAATTTGATATAGTAAACCGTGTTCTGATGCTTTGATTATTACTTCATTGAAGCGATCAAGAAAAGGAGATCCATATCTCGCTAGCCAGCTCACAATGAAGTAAGACACGGGCTCACACAGTAATCTGCCGCTGTATTCTGAATGCTTCTTGAATTCCTTTACAATTTTCTCAGTTGTAATACAAGTGACATTTGCATATTTCGTTAAGTAAGCCAAACATTCATCATCTGTATTTACTAAAGAGTAATTAGCTTTTGAGCCTAGTTTTCGAATATAGTAAACAGGACTTTCAAGCATTGATTTAATTATTATAGGAGATCCTATAGGCGTTAGTGACGAGTTGGCGAGTTCTTCGAGATTTGAAATTTGTGGTTCGGATCGAAAGGAAATGTCCAAGATCACTGAGTAGAAATAACCAGAGTAGACAATGCAAGACAACATAAATATACCAAATGCTATTCTCTCCGCTATCTTCTCAGGTTCTCTTGTGACAGACATACCCATTATAATTCGACTGATGTTGAACGACTGCCAAGTTTTCCTGTTAAATTTTAAAATCCAAGCTGCGATTCGAATTGTTACAATTACAACCGTGGTCGTAAGTAACATAAATATGAATTCCTTTGAAATAACAATTACTTTAGTGAACTTTGAAGTAATAGGAACCACAGCCATTGTATTTCTAAAGCCCACAATGCGTATCAGAGACTTTCTTAGAGAAAGAGTTTCTGTAATCCTCAAGTTCATCAAATTCAAGAACATTTCAACCTTTTTGGCGTAAATAGTCTTATTCCATGACTTTACACGCGAAGATACAGTTTTTTGAATTTTAAGGGAAGAATGCATCATCTTTGAAAAAATGCTTCCAAATCTCAAGTAGGGCATAAATTGCTCTTTGTTGTAATTATTCATGAAACCTATACCAATTCTGATTGGACTTCCATGAAGGTTTAGAAGTTTGTTTGGAAACCATTTGGACTGAGCTGATACTTTGTTAACGTTGTACGTTTTCGCAAAGAGATTGATTTCATGCAAAATAGGCAGTTTGCCTGCTTCCATTGCCAAGGATGTTTCATTTTCCCTCAAGTTCTCCAAAACTACAATGTCTAGAAAATCTTGAAGCCAAAAATATTCTAGACTTTGCTTTATCGATTGAGTTTCTTTTTGAGAAATGAAGTTTATCAAACATTTTGGATACGAATGTCCCTGCGACAATTGTTTTAGTTGCATAAGTGCAAGAAAAACTACAGCCCAAGTTTCATTTCGATTGCCATTAAGAATCATAATAAATAACGTCGTTCGTCTTGGTGGTCGTGCAGTAGGTGGAAAGTGTTCGTCTAGGCTAGTGCGCAGTCTTGTGAAACTGGTACTGAACGATGGAAAACGGCGAGAAACATTTCTGATCAGATAGTCGGCGCTTGAACTTGTATATTGGAGTAGATGATCATCAACGATAAACATTACCTGATGTAGTCTTGACTCCCTCCTTAGGTACTTTATCAATCCCGGAGTGTAACTGCTACCGGCTGCCGCTCCAAGAATGACCACACCAAAAAATGTTAAACAGTAACCAAGATTTTTACACTTCATCATTATTCGTTTCTGCAAATTTAACTATACTTGTGTTTACTTTCACGTTATTGAAATGCCGTTTATTCAATATAATGTTGGAATCTTCAGAAATTTTGACTCAAGTGTTCGCTTAGTAAATTCTGTTTGAGCAAATTGTTAATAGGGAATGTTCTAAAGTTGTATTTAAAAATGCAAGTAATTATCAATGTGCAGATGTAACTGTAGATTAGAAAAAGAATGTTATTTATTTGAGTTTTACGATTGAAAAGTGGTATATAATTATATGTGGGTTTGTTTCTTCGATATCTCCCTTGGTTACTATCTTACTGAAAAATAAAGATTAACCTTTTGGCCTATTTTCAGCAATATTGTAATATCTTTCTTATGAATGTAATTGTTGCCTATTAATGCAATGGGTTACGATTAATAGACTGGGAGTCTTTGCAGCTTGTGCTTGATACAAATTTGAATTAATTCTAAGATCAAACTATTGTGAAACAACATCTTTAATAATATAATATTTACATATTTAAATAATATTTATTTTGTAGAATCTCTGTTATATGGACACACTGTAAGAAATTCTTATTGAAATTTCATACGACCCACGATGTACATAAAGTTACAACGGACCATCGTATGAAATTTACATTTTGATTATAAAATTCACGACTTATACGAAATTTTAACAGGAAACTATTCTGAGTTATATAAAATTGATACTTACATTGGAATTTACTGGAAATGTGTAAAAAGTATACCAAAATTTTGCATATGTACATAAAGTAGTACATATTAAGCGGTAAATTTAAATTTATTTATTTTATTTATTTAATAACATAAGTTTAATAATGTATTTAATAGAGAAATGAGTTAAAAATGTAATTGAAGACCTTTACGGAATAACGATCTATGGCACATTTTAAAATGCTTACAACTTTCAACTTTGAATTGCCATAAATTTTTATGGCAACCACAATATCTAATGAAACGCAAAAAATTATATTCTCTATTTATTTAATTACACTATTTCAGTCATTTAGGCTCAAAATTCAATAATACGTGCACATATTTTCATTACAATTGCATTTATGTCAAAATGTGACATTAATCGTTATTCCGTGGAGGTCTTCAATTAATGAATGTTATTAATTTAAATATTACATTTAGGTATAAGAATAAACAATATGAAATATGTGAAGGCTTTACCATGACAATTCTATGATTCCTTGTACAATGTTGACGTTTTAAATGTAAAAAACAAAAAAAAGAAAAAATTTGTTTCCATCGTAGTGTAACTATTGAGAGCATTTTTTAAATATTTCATTTTTTAGAAAGTTGATATTTTTTTTAAATTATTGAATTCATTTGACGAATTTTATAAAAATCTTTTTAAATTATTGATATTTTTCGAAAAATTTTCTGAAATTTTATTCGTATATTAAATAATTAAACTCATGTGCAAAATTTAATATTTATGAAAATAATTGAATTATTTGAAAGAAATTTATTAAAAAATTTTATAAATTATTGAATTCCTGTGAAACTTTTCCATGAATTTTATTCAATTTTGACAAAAATTATTTAATAATTTTGAATACAATTGAATTTCGGGAATTATTTTTATAACTTATCCAACATTCAATTTTTTTTAGTATTTTTACTAAAAACTTTTATCAATCTAGTATTTTTTTGAAAATTGTAAAAATTATTCATTAAATAATTTATAAGTCATCATTTTATGATGGTTCTTATAAAAGTTATTTAATATGAAATTATTGTCTGCAGTAGAAAAAATTCAAGGTAGACAAAAAACATTGATTTAAATAATCTCAAGAAAATTAATGGAATTGTTTCTGATTTTTAATTATTAAAATCAAATATGCAATATTTTTTCTAACCTTCCACGGCGGCTACTATACATGTTCGAAAACACACCACTGTCATTTTGTTGGTGATTTCATCTTTTAATAGATCAATTGAATGGTCCATTTGAAGAGAATAATGATAAAATATATACTCTTTTAATGCAAATATGGGACACTTTTTAAACATTGAATTTATAGTTGGTATATGTACTATGTCATTTAAAAATTACCTCTGAAGCTTGAAACTGAAGCTAATTTTAGTCAATACGTCTCTATTCATATCAGCTGGAGCTTGGTGTTCTTTTAGTATCACATATGCGGAATGTAATAATTCTCTTCTTGTCTCTGCAGTCTCGGAATTCTCCCCATCAGGATAGTCTTCTACACTCCAATTTACTGCACCTATTTTGGCTTGTGTTGAAAAAAAATGTTTAATTTTTCACTTTGTATTATGACGGTTTAAAAAACTTTGATAAATATATACGAATCCAACTCCAAATTTCTACTCATTCTTTTTATCTTCAAAAGTGTTAGGATATTTGTCGACAAGGTCTTTCACCACGGAACGGAAAACTTTGCACGGAATCGTTTTGCTAATCTTCCTCATTTGTAAAATAACTCTTTGTACAACACAAATAGGTGGAATTTCTTCAGGAATCCAAGATTCTGTAAGTCTCAAAAAAGTATACAAGTGTTTTTAAGAACACTGAGGTTAATCATATTAGCGACTTGTATTTTTCACAATTGGCAGCTATCAAAAAATTAATAAGAGAATTTTACATTCTAAAGCAAATTCTGACTGGCGACCTAAAAAATTCCAACTTTTGCAAAATAACGGTCACCCTACTGTACATTTACCATGTATTTTGAAACTGTAACAATCCAAGAAAGGAAAGTAATATTATGAATCATGTAAAAAGAATAACGATGAAGCGACAATTCGACAACCTTCTAAATCGTAGGCCGGACGAAAAAAAGGAAAAGCAGTAAACCCCGAGAAGCTTTGGTGTAAACAAACGCCGAGGAACTCAATGAAAGTCGAAACGTACAATCTCCTGGATTCAATGCATAAAGAGTTCTTTCGCTATTAATTGGCACAAGGAGAGACAAATTTTAGCACGCGTACAATTTTTCGGGATCATTACATTTATGAAAATTCAATATATAAAGGGCAAGCAGTTTCATTCAAGCAGAGAGTAATTTTTTGGGAATCAACTTAAACACATCGTGAAATATCGCTCTGGTGTACAGAGTATATCGTGAACAAGTGAATTATATCTTTAAATTTTAAATTTTGATACGAAGTATCTTAAAGTACAAACATTTTCCAAAAATATCAAATTGTAAATAAACCCAAGTTCCAACGAAAGTTTAATATTAAAATAGCAGTTCCAAGTTTCAACAAAAACTTATATCGAAATATAACAAATTTCGATATATATATATTCTATTCCCATCCAGCGCGACCGGGTTCAGAGTTGCTGGAGCTCTATTTGACAAAAATAAAATAACAAAAGATAGATGTTAATTTTAAAGAAATTAATAAAACACAAAATTTCAAAGAATGAGCAAAAGATCACAGGAAAGGTAACGTTGGGGAAACCTTTATATAAACAAAACAAAAATAAAATCAACCAAGTGACTTACAGGAACAAAACAAATTTATTAAAACAAAATCACAGCAACATTAATCACTTACAAGTAGTCGAATTTTTTCACACAGGTTTGTCAGATGTAAGGTTGCAGCGGGACCTATTGACCTCACAACCCTTACCCTTGTTCTAGGATATTTGATCGAATATTACTTGAATTAAAGTCAGAATGATCTTCCCGTCACATTCTCCCCCTTCAGAGATGACGTTAGTTAAAGAAAAATAAGAGTTCCGAACCTAAAATTAACATTACCGTCCAAAAAGAAGTTTAGTCTATATAAATATTTACTGTATTAATAATAATTAGTGAAATAATAACACAAACTTTCCACTCACATCCAATTAACAATTTTAATATTAAATTGTCAAAAAAATAAAATTTTAAAGTCAGTTATCACTCCATGTTAGGGTAACAATTGTTTTGAAAAAAAATATAAATTAATTCAATTTTAAGAAAAATTGTTTTGAATAAAAAATTCTATAATATGAATACAGTTATACTTTTAAATTACTTACCGAAAAATTAATTTATATTAATGAAGTACAGTTAATTCATTTTATGAAAATATATCTTTTATTAAATTTAATGATTTATTGTATTTAGGATAGTTGAATTAATTATTAAAAATTTTTCATTACTTCAATATTTTATTTATTAAAACCATCTAGTAAATAAAAATAGTTTTCTTTATTTTAATGTATAAGAATAGAAAATATTATTTCTTAAAGTACTATTTTTTAATTTACAACAAATAGGTTATTCCTTTCTTAATTTGTTCTTTAAATTTAAATTAGAAAAATGTTTTTAAGAATTTTAATAAGCAACTCCGTTTTTTATTTGAAATAAATTTTATTTTGTAAAAAAATATTTTAAAATTTTACTAATTTATTAGTAAATTTGAACTAATTCAGGTAATTGATCTTAATTAATTGCAATTATTATACTAATTTCGATTTAAGAGAGTAAGTTTTTTATTACAGGGAAGGGCTAGTTATTAGTTTTTCAAGAAACTTTATAAATTATTTTTATAAAAATTCAAAATGGCGGATCGGTTTCGTAATCACCGATTCCGACAACCCCTCCAGCAGGGATGGATAAATGTAACAAACTCGAGGTTTTCTACGTATGTTACAGGTATGTTACATGAGGTAACATACTTATGTAACCCCCCTCTCAAAAAATACATGCATGTAGCAATGTAAGGACATAACATACTAGGTAACATACAGTAACAAACGCAGGTAACATACATGAAGTATGTTACGTACCCATCCCTGCCCTCCAGTAACTAGTTTCAAGTGAATCCGATGAACTTTTACAAATCTCGTCCACCATATTGAATTCACCATTTTGAATTTTTAAAAAGTGACATCAGATTCGTATTTAGCGACCCCAAAAACCCCTGAGTAACAAGTTTCAAGTGAATCCGATTAATTTTTACAAATCTCGTCCGCCATATTGGATTCGCCATTTTGAGTTTATAAAAACGGATATCTGATTCGTTTTTAGCGACCCCGAAAACCCCCGAGTAACGAGTTTTATCAAAATCATTCAAAGTCGTTGAACAAAATTCGCTGTAACTCCGAAAATAATTCGAAAATTAAAAAATCCTTTTAAGGACATATTCTTGAAAACAAAAACTTTGAAAATATACAAAAAAATCGATTTTTTCAAATTCCTAGAGCAGAATACCCCCTTAACATTGAATTTCAAACTAACCCGAAATCGAAATAGGAACTATATAAGATTCAATTAGATTAGATAATTAATAATTTAAATGACCAATATTTTTAAACGTTGAAATAAATTTTCGCTCATTTTTTATTAAAAGTATTGTTATAAATTACTGTTCGCCATAAAAATTAAAAACTTAAATTTTCGGCCAATAGAAGTTTTGAATGTTTAAATGAACAAGATATTTTTTTCTACTTCAATATTTTTAAAAATTACTGAACTGAAATGAAAAAAAATTAATTAAATATTTATTTAGTTTTTTAGATTAGATTTATTTAATGTATTCTATAAATATAGTTTTTACGTATAAAACGTCCCTTTTCATTACAACGAAGAAATTACATAAAAAATAAAATTAATAATTATTATATCTTTTTAGTTAAAAATGATTTTTTTAATTATGAAAAACAATATTTTGTAAACAAAATTCAAATTAAAAAACGGTAATAAAAATATCGTCGTTCATTGGAACGCTCAAGACTTTAAGGACATAAATTTTCTTAGAAATTTAATAATTAATTTTTTTATATCGCAACATAAAATTATTGTAATAAAAATTTAAATTGAAGAAGAAATAAATAAATTTTGTTCTTTTGAACGTTCAGGATTTTAGGACCATTAATTAAAATTGGATTATAATATATATCAGGGTTCCAACAGGTCAGGGAATTCAGGGAAAAGTCAGGGAAAGCAAAATTGGTCAGGGAAATCAGGGAAAAGGCAGGGATTTTTACTCAAAGCATTGGAAATTTTTTTTTTTAAGTTTCCATCACAATTTCTGTTTTTTAAAATATGAATAACTTCTTTATTTCTAATCGAATTAGCTTCAAAAATAGGTCAATCGAAGCGTTTTTTAATGCTCTACAAGATGATGATAGTTTAAAACTTATTTCTACATTTTTCAACAAAATATTAAAAAAAGTCGTATTTTCCAAAATTTTTGATTTTTAAAAGTTTAATACCTCTGGTGAATATGGACGAAAAATTTTCATTGAGGGCTCAAAAGATGCGACTAAAAAAACTCTACAAAATTACAGAAAACATTCATAGGTGTTCTAACATTTTTTTAAAGTTATGGACAAAAAACGTTTTTTTGAAAAATTAAAAATCAAAAAAATATATAGTTAAACTTTATTAATCTGTCTCAAAGTACTCTCATTTTATGTCCGCAGATGAGACCTATAATTAAAAAAAAATTCAGTCCAAAAGCTCTTCATAGTTTGGTGATATTTATGAAAATGTGATGTTTACACATACACACACATACGGAACACACCTCTGCAGGCTGCCTGCCTGCGCAGGCAGGAGCAACGAGAGTAAGGGAGAAGTTTGAAGTCACTGACTCTCTTAGTCTTGTACGTTACCATGACAACCTGCAGGCAGGCAGGCTGCCTGCAGAGGTGTAGCCGCAGCCTAAACGTCTAAAATGCCGTATCGTTAATTCTCTTTCAATTTAAAATATTTTAAATCTATAAGGGGAGAGCCGGTTAAAATTGCGCATCGGGTAATTCGGCATACTCGAATTTACGAAAATCAAAGGATTTTAGAGAAAAAAATGTTTTTAATTTCAAAATTTATGTATTCCTTGAAAGTATGTAAAAAATCTTGACCCTGTTCTCACTTCGGAATGAGTAGACAAAGGGGAAACCATTATTTGGGGGTGGTTTTTTCCGGATGTCCTTAAGCAAATATTATTGTACGATAAAATTTTGTTTCTTACATGAAAACGAATGAATTAATATTAAACGTAATTCAAGAATTTTTAGAGGAATATTTTGGTCCCCAGACTAGAGTTGCCGTTTTAAATTTTTTAGAGTCAAATAAATTGATTACATTGACGCTAAACATTCTCAAAAATACAATTATTTATTGAAAGAAAACATTTATTTTATCTAATAGTATTAAATTTTGTGTTTGTATACAAATCGTCTATAAAAATAACAATTTTGTGAATCTAATTACATAAAATTCAAAGTCAAAGTTAATGTCGAAGTCAATGTCAAAGTCAAAGAGAAATTACAAAATCGCACCCCTGAGGTCAAATAACATAAAGATATGTCAAAAAATCGAAGTCGAAAAATTTTGGTATTACAATACTTCCTCAGTATGAGGAAGCAATAAAATTAATGATAACCAGATCTATGCGACTGCTAAAAATAAGATGGCAAAGAGTTGACTAGGCGCTGTAGTCGGAAAAGGCCGATTTTTGGCGGCAATTTAAAAAAAAAATTATTATTTTTATTATTTATAAATATTTATTAATTATTAAATATTAATTATTATTAAGTTTGCTTAATATTAGTAAACAATTAATAAATATTTATAAATAATAAAAATAAAATCATCTTTTTTTTAAATTGCCGCCAAAAATCGGCCTTTTCCGACTACAGCGTCTAGTCAAATCTTTGCCATCGTATCATATGAAAATGTACAGGAGTATCATAGGGCTGATGATAACTATAATAAATTATGACTTATAAACAGGGACCGCCACCGACACGATGTGACACGAAAATCAGTATCGTGTCGGTATCGTGTCGACGCCCGATACGATGCATCGTGTCGAGAAAAGTATCGTGTTGCGACACGATACGAAATTAACGTGTCGCACATGTTACATTAAAAAATGCTTTTTATCAGCACATGACGCATATTCGGCCATCTTGTAAAACCAAAAATATATATTTTAAGTTGCGCAGTGTACTACCACCACACTTGGACATGCGCAGTAGTGTAATTTGGTATTTATTGCTGCGCAGTAGTGTAATTTAGTATTAATGGATGCGCAGTAGTATAATTTAGTATTGATTGATGCGCAGTAGTCTAATTTAGTATTGATTGATGCGCAGTAGTCTAATTTAGTATTAATGGATGCGCAGTAGTATAATTTAGTATTGATTGATGCGCAGTAGTCTAATTTAGTATTAATGGATGCGCAGTAGTGTAATTTAGTATTGATTGATGCGCAGTAGTCTAATTTAGTATTAATGGATGCGCAGTAGTGTAATTTAATATTAATGGACGCGCAGTAGTATAATTTAGTATTGATTGATGCGCAGTAGTCTAATTTAGTATTAATGGATGCGCAGTAGTGTAATTTAGTATTAATGGATGCGCAGTAGTGTAATTTGGTATTTATTGCTGCGCAATAGTCTAATTTAGTATTAATGGATGCGCAGTAGTGTAATTTAATATTTATTGCTGCGCAGTAGTGTGATTTGGTATTTATTGCTGCGCAGTAGTGTAATTTAGTATTAATTAATGCGCAGTAGTCTAATTTAGTTTTAATTGATGCGCAGTAGTCTACCACCGCAATTGGACATGCGCAGTAGTCTAGTTTAGTATTAATTGCTGCGCAGTATATTAAACCTGCATACTGCGCAGTGATAAATACAAAATTACATTATTGTGCAGCAATTAATGCTAGATTAGACTACTTCGCAGCAATTAATGCTAAATTAGACTACTGCGCATCAATTAATACTAAATTACACTACTGCGCAGCAATAAATACTAAATTACACTACTGCGCATCTATTAATACTAAATTAGACTATTGCGCAGCAATAAATACCAAATTACACTACTGCGCATGTCCAAGTGTAGTGGTAGTACACTGCGCAGCAATAAGTACTTAGTTGCCCTACTGCGCATGTCCAAGAGTAATGTAATTGCTACTGCGCAACAATAAATAGTATATTGCACTTCTGCGCATGTCCGCCATATTGAATTTGTTACTAAGTTATTATATGTAATGTAATTACATAAATTACGTAAGATATTTAGGGGGTATGGGTGTCTGTAAATTCTTACAAACAATAAAAATGGCGCTAATGTATGTAAAAGATCTTACATTAATGGGAGGGGGGGGGGTAAATTAAAAAAAAAATCTTTCGTAATTTATGGATGGCCCCCAACATTATTTTGTAATTTTGTATAATATGATTGTGTACATCTTATGTAATTTAATCAGCTATATATAGCTGATATATATACTCTTATATATACTCTCTGATATATACTCTTCTCCGTGGTAGAATCATATCGTATCGTGACACGATACCGACACGATACCTTTGCTTCGTGACGGTCCCTGCTTATAAATTATTTTATGAATAATTTTTACAATTTTCATAAATACTTGATTGATGAAAGAATTTTATTTAAAAATACTAGAAAAACTCGATTTTGGAAAAGTTACAAATAATTACAAAAATTCAATTATTTTCAAAAGTTACAAAAATTCTTCGCAGAATTTCAATTATGTTCAAAAATTTAAAAACAATTCTTTAAAAACAACAATTATTTATATAAATAATAAAATTCTTCACATAAATACAGTTATTTTTATAAATTTGAATAAAATTCGTTGGAAGAATTAAATTATTTTTAAAATGTTATAAAATTCTTCACAAAAATCCAATTGTGTTCGAAAAATAAAAAACAATTCTTGTTAAAATTCCAAGTAACTTTATAAATAATAAAATTCTTCTCCAAAATACAATTATTTTATGAAAATTTTAAGAAAATTTAAATTATTTTTATAAGTAATAGAACTCATCGCAGGATTTTAATGATTTTTTATACAATATATATGTTTTAATCAAATTCCTCGAAATTTTTTTTTAATTCTGAAAATTATAGTTATCTTTTGACCAGCGATTTTCTTTTTGTTTATTGCTTCTACATATTCTCCAAATATTTATACATATTTTCGAAAAAATCGCCGCCCTGAAACTTTGACTTTTTTGCCCTCAAAATTAAAAAAATAGGAAAAAATTTGAAATAAATTTAAAAAATTCAAATTATTTTTTGAACAGAGATTTTGTTTTTGGTTTTTACTTCTACATATTCCCCAAATATCTATACACATTTTCGAAAATATCGCCGCCCAGAAACTTTGACTTTTTTGACCCTGAAAATTAAAAAATTCGAAGAAATTTGAAAAAAATTTAAATTATCTTTCAACCAGAGATTTTGTTTGTGGTTTTTATGTCTAGATATTCTCCTAGTATGTATACATATATTCAAAAAATTGCCGCCTGGGAACTTTGACTTTTTTGCCCCTAAAAGTTAAAAAAATGCGAAAAAATTTAAAACAAATTGTAAAAATTAAAATTATCTTTTGATCAGAGATTTAGTTCATAGTTTTTACTTCTAATCATTTGCCTAATGAAGGTACATAATTTGAGAAAATCGTAGCTTTTTTTGTATTTTTTTTTATTCGATGAAAACAAAAAATTATGTTGTCTAAAATTATCAATTGTCTGCAAGGTTTTTTATTTCATTTTTTTTACTTTGTTTTTATACATATTTAGCATTCTTCGAATATATATTCTAATATCTAATATTATAATATTCTTAGCTATAAAAAATATTCATTTGGTGAAGAAGTAGTTCCTGTTGACTCTACTATAAGTATTGTTTCTAAATAAAAATTGTTATTTATAGTATTGAATATATTGAATTGTTTAAAAAAAAAGTGTGAAGGTAAGAAATTACGATTTATGAAGATTACAAAACTTTTATTTACAGTTTGAACAGAAGTAAACAGTAATAGTACATATCTTTTAAAATGTTTTTTTTCTTGAGAAAATAAAATATGAAATGGAAAAATAATAATTAAAATAAATGTGATACTTTCCTTAAATCGAAGGTTTTAACTTTTAGTGTATTTTAGGTAAAATTGAATGTCGTAAACATTATGTTCATATTTCCCTTTAGAAAACAAAAAGTTCTATGCTATTGTGATTGTACAAAAGACGTACTTTTTACATTAATATTTTACCAAATTGTTGTAAATTTTGTGAAATATAACACCTTTAAATATGTTAATGTAAATAAATTACAATAGGGAATTTGCAAAGCTAAAAAAATTTTTTTATTTGAATAGTTAAGCTTAAATTTGAATATAATTTTTAATTGCACAATTTTTAAAAGTCATTTTTATCGTTAAAATTAATAAAAAGTAATTAGGATTTTAAACAATATCAAAGACGCTCCGGAAAGAGCCGAGTCTTCCCGAACTACATGTGACGTCACGGGCATAAACCGATTGTATATTTATCAGGGGTTCTGATGGTTTATATTGTTTTTAAAAATGAGCGAGTGTAAAACATTTAAATCGTGTTTTGTACCATTGTGTGGAAGCAGCAGTGTCAAAACACCGAATAAATTATTTTTCTGTGTTCCCAAAGATGAGGTAATGCGATTAAAGTGGTTTAAAATTGCTCGTCGCAATGATTCTCCGAAGGCTAAGTATACTTATTATTGTTGCGATGATCACTTTAGTGTAAGTATAGTGTCATTACGTATCTTTTTATTTTATATTTATTGTATTATTAATAAAAAAGAAATAATGTTAATTAAAAAAATTCATTATATTATATTATTTACCGTATTACAAAAAATATGAACAACATAACCTAAAAGTTAACTTTGTTTTTAATGTAGATAAAGGATGACATGGATAATATATCAGATATTGTCTTTATGGGAGCACCAAAAAAATTGAAAAAAGATGCGATTCCTCACAAATTTTTCTTGTCAGCCTAATCGAATAAAAGTAAATTGAAGAAGCTCGACCAGCGTTCATAAAATTAAATAGAAAGAGGCAAATTCACGACATTTTATCAGAAAACTGAAAATCAGGAAAATTTCCCAGCAGAACAGAACGATCAACCAACAGCAAAATATAAGAAAAACTGTGATATTCCTGGTGAATTATTAACCGATTTAACAAATCAAGAACAAAATCATGAAGTGTCTTCTCACAAAGCTTTGGCGAGTGAAATTGACAAAAACCCTGACGTCCCACTGTCAACTAAATCATCCTCTACACAGATTGACTTACAGTTTTCAATAGAAAAAGAAAATGAATCAATGACATCCGAAAAATCATCACCCTGCTAAAATAAACTGTGAACAGAAAAATCAAAGAAGTGTTGGCGTACAAGTAAGGAAAAGTTGCATGACACCTAATGTTCGAAGTAAGC
The DNA here is from genome assembly GCA_032873175.1 of Leptopilina drosophilae. Lineage (NCBI taxonomy): Eukaryota > Metazoa > Arthropoda > Insecta > Hymenoptera > Figitidae > Leptopilina > Leptopilina drosophilae. Next base: position 9,094,670 of record CM065484.1, read on the forward strand.
ATACCATGTGCAAGCCTAATACTCGTGAAGCAAGTTGTGAAACTGAAGTTGAAATGGTTAATAAAATGTGTTCACCGATTAAATTCAATAAGACAGAATCTACAGTATCTACTGTTATTACTTCCGATTCTAGCACGATTGTTTCTTCGTCAAGCAATACTGGCGAATACAAATGTTCGTCAATTTCCAGCGAGTATCAAAAATCTTTCAACTTGCAGTGAGGAGAAAATTGAAAAACAAAAGCAATGAAGAAATCAGTCCTTGACATTACACTACCCTATATTTAATCAGTTTAGATTCTAAAAAATATATTGGTGTTGAAAATGATTGGTTTGGATTTTACCTATGTTGAGTTCTTCTACTAATTGCAGTATCAATAATATCAAACTGACTTTGCAAAAAATTAAAACGAATGACACTTATAGTCGATTGGCTGATCAGTTTGGTATCTCAACTTCGCAGGCAAGCAGAATTTTCAATAAAACTGTTGATAGATTAGCTCACTATTTAAAAAAAACACTTGTATTTTTTTCCTGATCAAAAGAGTATAAGAAAAAACTTACCTATTGCATTTCGAGCTAATTATAGTAATGTATGTGCTATACTTGATGCTTTTGAAATAGAAATTGAGAAACCTTCAAATCCAGTCCATCAGGCTTTAACGTGGTCAGATTACAAGAAATGCAACACTCAATTAAATATTTGATTGTATGCTCTCCCGATGGATTTATCACACTTTCATATCTCGCGGGTTACGGAGGAAGAATAAGTGATACTATATTATCTGAAGAGAGCAATTTAATAAATCTGTTACCCAGACGGATGTGGAGTCTTAGCTGATCGAGGTTTTAAGCACATTCAATCAGATTTTACAAGAAATGCAAAAAAAAATGTAAATTGCTTCGTCCGCCATCTGTAACGACAACTTTCAAAATCAACAAAAGCAGAAGTTCTAAAAACCAAAAGTATTGCAAGCTTAAGGATCCAAACATCGAAAGGAGTCATTCGAAGAGTTCGAGAATTTCCGAATATTAGTACCCCATTCTTGCCTTGATTTGAATACAGTGGTCAAATTAGACAGTATTGTAAACGTTGTTACAGGTTTGATTAATTTACAAAAGCCTATAATAAGAAAATAAAATTCTTGACAAATTAAGTGCCAGTAAAAATTGTAAAATAATTTTAATAATTATTTTTTCATGTATAATTTTTTTTTAAATAAAATATATTTATAATGATATTAATTGTAGGAAATAATAAAGCAATAACATATACAGTAAAATATTTATTTATTAATGATCACAAAAAATCAGTTGCCAAAAGAGCTCAATAAAGTAGGAAAAATATTTTTTCTTCCAGAACTCCACAGAATTTTGTATTATTTTGTTGGTGAAATTTCATCACTTTCAACCCATACGAATTGGAAATTTTTGTTGTATTCAAACTTCGGATCTGCGACACAAAAAAGTCCTTTTTTCTTCTCAGCAGCCATCATTTGTAAATTAATTTGAGCTTTGCATTTTTGACTAAGATTACCATTTTTTAAATAATTTTCTGTTATCTTCTCGGAGCTTGGACACTTAACCTCTACCACAAATTCTGAATTTATGCCGTCTGGTGAAGCTGCTACCATAGGCAAAGATGGAACTAAAAACATACCCACATTTATTTATTGACAGTTTTTAATTGTTTTTCAACCTCAATTATAACTTTTTCTTCCAATTTTTTTCCTCGTTCCATTTCAAAAGTGTTATAAACTTTCGCTGCTCCTATAATTCGATTGACTTAAACTGCCTTCTGGTGTTTTACATCTACTAGCCTCAAAAATATTAGATGCAGTTACCCTTCCAAATCTGAGTTCGTGCCACAAAATATCATTTGCTTGATTTCTTGTCTGTTTTTCAGCTTGAGAACATAAATCTTGAGAAAAAATATTGTTTCGAATGATTTAGAAAATTATCAATTGAAGTTTCATCCTCGGATTGAATAAAAGTAAATATAAGTTGATGTATTGATAATGTATGAACTTTTCTCTCTTTCCAAATCAAATGAATGTCTCGATAGTTGGCTATCTAATTGTTTAGCAGCAGCTTGTTGAATTACCTGGTTTAAGAAACGTCGAATTATCACCGAAATCTTCAACTGAACCATTAGACTTTTTTTTTAATTCACTAGCCATAACAAATTTTTGTGAATCTCCGACTTTCGACAAGGCTGATTTTCTCCAGTAGCATTCTACTTCAGTTGGAGATGGCGATTCGTATTTTCTGTTTGCCCACATTAAAAAAGCAATCCATTTTACATCAACCCAATGATGCAGCAAAATCAAGACATTCGACTTTTTCTACTGTTTCTTTATCTTCATCTATTTTTAACGTCACAGTGTAATTTTTATTCCTTACTCTGTGTTCAGGACAAATTCTGCCTTTCAATGTACATATTTTCCCTTGACGTTTTACACATAACATAACCTATTGCCGAATCCCATATTTTCTCTTGAAGATCTATAACAATATGGAAAATAATAAATGATATTAAATTATGTAAACTTAATATAGTATTTAATTAATAAATTAATTGATTTTAATAATGCAAACGTTAAAATTTACTTACAATGTTGCTTTGACTCCACGAACCTCGGGAGCATTATACCGCTCATTATTTGTGATATACTCATAAACCATAAAAACACTCAATTTCGGTAAATTCGTAGTATCGGCTTTCTCAAATCCGGGATCTAATTTATTAACCATTTTCACTTGAAATCAACGGACTTTTTAAACAATTATTGCATAATATAAAATCATCGCATGTCGATATACACAGCAGACACTATTCCATTTATGTCCGTGACGTCATCAGCCTGAGAGCCAATCAAAATCGTTTGCTCTCAGCTGAGAAAAATTTTAATAATGTTAAAGTTTAAATTAATTTTTTAATGTTATTTGTGTATGAAAATGAAAAATTTTTTTTTATATCTTATCATAATCGCCCCTATTTTCATTATATATTTAAAAAATCGCTATTTTTTAAAAATGCAAATTCCCTATTTTTGTATGATGGTTCTTAACATTGGTTCAGGTTGACAGATTTTAATACGTTTCGATTGCATTAGACTTGTTTTTCACAAATGTTGAAGTATTTAATATCAATGGAAATAACATGGAAATCTGATTTTCGACATTGCATATAGAACAACTGTATATGTAACAATACTTTTCAAAATATTAAATAGTTAAAATGGTATAAAAATAACAATCTGAATAAAAAAATAGAATAGTTTTCTTTGCATCGCAGTTGCTTTTAAAAAATAACAAAATTTGTCGAAGTAAAGGTATATACTACCATTTTTGTTAACTTTATAACAACAATTGTAAGGTAACTCCGTTACAACAATATTACCAACTTAAATTGATTTTAAAAAAATTAATATATATAAATACAGTGACACTGTAATATTAGATGTATTCCTTGGGATAGACATTACAGTATTACTGTAATGCCATTGTATAATAAAATAGATTGTATAAAAATAATATATTAAAGTAAATAAAATACAACACATGTATGTAAGAACTTGTATCACAGTTCTTAGTATTGGTTCAGGTTGATATACTGTAATACGTGTTAGTTAAATTAAAACTTGACTTTCAAGAACGTTACAGTTTTGTACATTGTTAAAGTTTTTTATAGGAACCTAATTTTTGGCTCAACAATTAAACTAATAAATAGAATAAATTTCTTTGAATTACAATTGCTTTTTAAATTGTAAAAATTTAATAGAAGCAATTGGTAACACAGTTACATCAGTTTTCAGGTAACTTTTTACAAAAACACTTTTACAAAATTAAATATTCATGCAAGAAAGTATAAAATTGAAAATCAATAATCGAAATGAATATATTTCTCTGCGTATCGTTGTTTTAAAATGATAATGCTGAAGTCCACAATGTTAAAGACCCAAATTTTATCAACGAAAAAATTGTTTAATATAAGATATCGTAGTCATATTACCCAAAAAATATTTAGAAAAAAATATATTGATGTTTATCTTTAGTATTAATTGTTATACAATTAATAAATACGTGGCATTTAATCCTATGTAATTCTCATTAGTTTTCTAACTCTGTTTCTAATTTTATTAATATTGTTTTAATTACACAAATTTATATATTTTTTTCTTTTTATAAATTTTGAAAGCAATAAACATCATGATTTTCGGTGTAAAAGTACGTTCCTGAACTTGGCGTCGACGCTCAGCATCGAAAACTATTTTTTCTTATTTTTAGTTATAAAATTTTTACAATTTCATTTCTTTTATTCACTGATGAAGAAAAAAACTTTTTGAAATTATTTTTTTTAATCATAAACCGAGGAAGAAATGGAGTTATTTTTGCGGTTTTGTGAACAAAATATTTTTTGATGCTCAACGTTGACACCAACTTCAGGGATCTATTATATTAAATGGTTTTCCGAAAAATATACTGTTTAAAGTAATAAACTAAAATAAATTTGTATCACAGTTGGGCAGTTCCATACGAAAAGCAAATGTTGGATCACCGATTTTTCTTAAAGTTCGTAATTTTGTAGTACTTGGGGTACTAAATAACTGTGCCAAACAGTTTTGCAAAAAAAATTTTTTTTTGCAAGATATTTAGATATGAAAAATCGGAAACTGAAAAAAATGACTTTTTTTGAGAATTTTTATTTCGAAAACTATTGATTCTACAAGAAAAAGTCATTCATTCAAAATTGTAGAGAAAATGTCAATTTTTTATAATATTAAAAAAAATTTAAGAATAATTTTTCAATAATTTGTTTAAACAATAATTTTTTATTGTTAAAAAAAAGTGAAGGACATCATGGAATATTTTAGAAAAATGATTTTCTTAAAATTTGAACCTTCCTTAATAAGTGGTTAAATTTTTAAAATAGTGTTTTTTGGTGTTTTTGAGAAAAAAATTTTTGAAGTTTGCGCTACGAGTTTTTGTGCGTTGCGCTAACTAAGCAGCGCCTATATCAGTGTATTTTAAAAGATGATATGACCTTTACTGCTCGCCCCAAATACATTTATTAATCATATACCTATATATTATTATTATTATAAACAGTTTAACAATATATTTTTAAACATTATTTTTCTTTATTAATGTAAAAAATCTTTTCCTTCACACTTTACCCAGGCTTAGGACTGGCAACATATATTTTATTTTAAATGCTGGCGTGTTTAAAAAATTTGTGTTTAATTATTGCAAAACACTTATGCATTAGAAACAATGTTTGAAAAAAAAATTATTAGAAAAATGTTTTAATTTTTTAAAAAATTTTACATACATATTGCAAATAAATTATATAACTGTGAATACAATACCAAAAGAATTTCAATTAATTACATGATGTTTAATATTTGTGAATGGGTGTCGTCGAAATTAGAAACAAGTTTACATTTTATTTCTTTATTTGAAATTGGAACAAAAGAATGGAAACTTCTTGTACCGGTGATTGTTTTACAAGATTTAAATCGTTCAGATATTTCTAATTTTATATTTTGATGGTCTTCAATGGAACAAAAGTCAAACTTAATTGTGTCAAATTTATTTTGCACTAACTGAAAAAATGCTTTAGGAGATGTAATTGGTTCAGTATCTGGTCTTCTTCAACTTTCACGTCGTACAAATCTCTTCACTGTACCACCAAGTCCATCACAAGCATTTTTTCCATGTGAAGTCGCAAAAAAATGCCATTCAGCTGCTATATTAAAATCATCGAAATGATGTGTTAAATTGATAAAAATTTTTCTATTTTTGTACTGCGATGCTGCACCGTCGGAGAAATAATAAATTTTTTTTAATTCATCTGAACTATACTTTGTTTTAAGCCATGTAATTAGTCTTTTCTGGAAAAGGTAAACAGCTTCTGTGGTATGTTCATTAAATTCAGAAATTATTACAAAGTTTTCAAATTTAGCAATACTATTTTCGTCACGATCAGAACGATAAATTACAAAAGGATGTATCGTTGTTTGACTGTTGTTCCAGTGATGACTCTGAATTGCATTTTGAATAATAAAAGTATAATTTTCAGAGAAATCGCCGATTACAATGAATTCACCTATTTTTAAATTCAATTTTAGATCTTTCAAAAATTTATTTTGATTTTTAGCTATGAATTTATGTGTTTGAAGTACATTTAATTGCTGCTTGAAGTTGTTAAGAAAATCATTTACTTCCTGCGTGACCGTTTCTAAAGAAGAACGATCAGTATTTAACCATTGTTGATAAGTTAAGGATTTAATGTTATTTTCTAAGAGAGTTTCTTCTATTTGAGATACAATGTTTTCAATACCAGGGCAAAAATTACACTTTTTGAAATAACAATCTCTTGTTGGTTCAACACAAATCACACTATTTAAAATATCTATATCATTTGTAACTGGAATTTCATGAAAAATACATTTTAAACCATTCAATAATAATTTGAAATTTTGATGAATTTTACATACACATACGATATGTGTTCCATGACTGTCTGCAAGAATACATTGCTTAGGACGTAAAGAAGCAAATTTACTAAATCCTACTTTTATTTCTGGATTCTCTTTTTTAAATTCTACATAAGCTTCCTTTACATTACACAAAATTAAATGTTTTTTAATTTTGCTTTTTTACCATCCTTTGACCTGGCATTACACGACTTATTTCCTCGGACAGATAAAAATTTACCACTTTTTCTGATTCGCTATTAGAAAAACTATTACATTCTCTTGCAGGTGGATATGATCCAAAACCATATTCAGATTGAACATTTTTGGCATGTACAGCTAATTTATACGAAATTTTAAATTCTTTTTGTAATTTTGCAATATCCCAAGTAAGGGGAGTAATTGTTAACCAATGGATTTTTTCTCTAACAGTTGATGCACTTTAAAATTTTTTTTAACTAAATTGATCATTTCGCGCCCATCGTCATTCTGAATATATTCTGGATCAAATTCACTTGTAGGTGAAATAGAAGAACTCTGACATGAACACAAATTATTTTTATTATCATTGACATCAATTTCAGTACTTACGTAACTGCTTTTTGGTGGATCCAAGCCCTTTGATATTAACAATTTACAAGACATGCAAATATACTCTCCAATATCCGGAAATTTCTCCTTACACAATGCAGTTGGCCGTCAGATATTTTTCTTTACCCAAGAATGTTGAGGAAGTTTGAAGGGATTGCAGCAAATCTTATTATTTGGCATTCTTAACACTTTCGAAAATCACAAAACCAATGAAAAATCACAAGCTTAAAAACGTGCGAAGTGCACAAGAGCAAAAACAAGAGTGACAAAATGTCATTCAGGTAAAAAATTAACCCATAGGAAGGGTCAAGTATAGGGTCGAGACGGGGGCGTTACCGCCCACATCATTGCAAGGAACCAATGGTAAAGTTTTTAAATTAAAAATCAATTAAAATTACATTATAACCATTCCTTTGAAATGTTCATAATGCATTTTTAATTTCTTGTCACATAAATTTACAGGCAGAAACTTAGGTATTACTCAGGCTAAGGCCTAAGTAAAGTGTGAAGGAAAAGATTTTTTACATTAGTAAAGAAAAATAATGTTTAAAAATATATTGTTAAACTGTTTATAATAATAATATATAGGTATATGATTAATAAATGTATTCGGGGCGAGCAGTAAAGGTCATATCATCTTTTAAAATACACTGATATAGGCGCTGCTTAGTTAGCGCAACGCACAAAAACTCGTAGCGCAAACTTCAAAAATTTTTTTCTCAAAAACACCAAAAAACACTTTTTTAAAAATTTAACCACTTATTAAGGAAAGTTCAAATTTTGAGAAAATAATTTTTCTAGAATATTCCATGATGTCCTTCACTTTTTTTAACAATAAAACATTATTGTTTAAACAAATTATTGAAAAATTAATTTTTCTTAAATTTTTTTTAATATTATAAAAAATTGACATTTTCTCTACAATTTTGAATAAATAACTTTTTCTTGTAGAATCAATAGTTTTCGAAATAAAAATTCTAAAAAAGTCATTTTTTTCAGTTTCCGATTTTTCATATCTAAATATCTTGCAAAAAAATTTTTTTTTGCAAAACTGTTTGGCACAGTTATTTAGTACCCCAAGTACTACAAAATTACGAACTTTAAGAAAAATCGGTGATCCAACATTTGCTTTTCGTATGGAACTGCCCAGTTTTTAGCTTGGTATCAGTTTACTTCATTCGATATTTATCACTTAAAATTGATTTATACTTTAAGAAATAGTATTTGAGGCGCCGGATCGTAGAAGGGCACGTAAATTTTTCTCAGCTGAAATCGAAGTCCCCTAGACATCCAAAATTCGACTTCCGAATTTAAATATTTCATGTACATATCCTTATAGGAAATTTCATTGCGCATCTTTTTTTCTTATTAAATTTTTTTGTATCTATTACCGTTTTCGAAATATAAGGGAAAAACTGTTTTTTTAAAAAACAAAATTTTAATTGTTTTTTTCACTTCAACTCGCGATTACTCAGTCAATTCTAAGAATTTCTTAATGAAATAAAAAAGAAAATACGCGTTATTTTATCCTACGAGTGACTAAAAAAGAAAAATGATATTTAATTATAAATAAAAAAGTTATTAATTTTTTATTGAGATATTGCAAAATTCGTAAACTGAAATTTTCACTAAGCGGGGAAATTGAGCAAATTTTGAGCATCAAAAAACTTCCGGCGAGAAAGTTGTTCATTTAGGTCTAAACAAGTTTTTCCCGAAAGTTACAGTTCAATTAAACAATTAGTTAACAAATGGTGAATGTTAAAAGTCGTTGGCGGCTGAACGCCCAACGCGCGTATCTCACCTAATAGTAAGATGGAGAGTTTTATTGTGTGTATACATAATACGGGTGAGAAACGCGCGCTGGGCGTTCAGCCGCCAACGACTTTCTCGCTGGAAGTTTTTTGATGCTCAAAATTTGCTCAACTTCCCCGCTTAGTGAAAATTTCAGTTTACGAATTTTGCAATATCTCAATAACAAATTAATAACTTTTTTATTTATAATTAAAACATCATTTTTCTTTTTTAGTCACTCGTAGGATAAAATAACGCGTATTTTCTTTTTTGTTTCATTAAGAAATTCTTAGAATTGACTGAGTAATCGCGAGTTGAAGTGAAAAAAACAATTAAAATTTTGTTTTTTAAAAAAACAGTTTTTCCCTTATATTTCGAAAACGGTAATAGATACAAAAAAATTTAATAAGAAAAAAAGATGCGCAATGAAATTTCCTATAAGGATATGTACATGAAATGTTTAAATTCGGAAGTCGAATTTTGGATGTCTAGGGGACTTCGATTTCAGCTGAGAAAAATTTACGTGCCCTTCTACGATCCGGCGGCTCATTTTTAAAATATGTCTAATACATTTTAAATGTTTTTACAAAATAGCACTAGTTTAAAAAAATAATAAATTAAATTTTACATAACATATTATTTAGAATTACAGTTTTTATCTTTGGTCAAAGTATTCTTAATTTAATGTTTGTCACATGAAATGGTTTGTTTTCAACATAATTTTTCTACATTGTTATTATGTATGTATATCAACCTAAAAAAAACAATTAAACACTTTTTTTAAATTTTCAATGGTATTAACACGCTTTTGCTGTGCCGTATTATCTCTAACTATCCTTGCCCTGTGAGCCCATATTTCAGTTTTTTCTGAATTTTAAGGAACGACGTGAATTAATTTGAAAATAAATACGATATTCGTTTTCAGCAGGAAATTCCACTCCGGAAAACACTTACGTAAAAAAATATTCTGAAATTCTAATGTAGAAAACAATATGATAAACATTACGTTGACATTTTAGCAAAATAGACTTTTTTCAAAAATAATCTCCCTACTTCGCAAATGGTGACAGATTGACTTGCAATTTTTTCAATCATCTTTTGGTGTTAAAACGAGAATATACCATGAATTACGCGATTTTTGAGCAAGCAGTTTAAGCATAACAGCAACTAACTATCCTTGCCCCTTAACTATCCTTATCCTATCCTCCCCTATTGGAGCCAATTAAATGGTATTTGCTTCAAATACTGAAGTTATTGATTTAAATACCATTTAATTGACTCCATTAAATATTATTTGATTAAAGTGAATATTTAATTGATAATAGTCAATTAATCAGTTATTTAAATCAATTAATTTTTTTCAGTGTATAATTATCATACTTGAATTTATATATTACTGTATTATTTATCATTCAAAATTGGTTTAAATCATTCATTTTTTAGTATAAATTTTTAATATTTTTATAATATTTATAATATTATTCTATTAGAATTAAAAGTTTAAAAAAAGATGTTAAAACTTTTTATTTAAATGTGAATGACAGAAGTAAAAAAAGTTTAAATTTGATCGCTGTATTGAAGAAAATATAGTTAACGATACTAAGATGCAACTTCAAAAATCTGATTATAAAATAAATTATAACTTCAATTTTTAATTTTTATATAATAAACACAGTTTGAATACTTCGTTTTTCTTAATTAATTGACTTTGATTTGATTTAAAGCAGTTTTCATGCATTTCTCTGTGACATTTCTAACAAGTAAGTGATAGTTCATTTTTTTATTCTTTTTAAGCAATATAAACAAAATCCACTGCTCGATTCTGCATTCTCAATTATTCGTCTTGCAATTTTTAGTCTATAATCATGTGGATTGAAAGAGTAATTAAAATTTTTTTTCTTGCTAAGGAGTCCATATAACTACAAATGTAAACACCACAGTTTACAGTATACGGTAACTGTTGGTGGGATTTTTTCCCTTTAAAAATGTTGTACTTCAACTTTATATTCTTCAGCCGTCCAAATGATGTGTTTTTTTTACAAAAGTCTATAAAATTTTTCAATTTCTGAAAACTCTGATGCTGTCAGTCGAATTCTCAAATGGATCTATAAGTGTAGCAGTTGATTTCTTTACATTTATAATTATTAATCGCCAATAAAAATTGCAGCAGTAAGGAAGGAGTATAATATTTTTCAATTCTTTTTGGTTTGTATATAACGGCATTTTAGAATTTCTTCTTTTATTGGACAACAATTCAATTGCAATTTCAGTATCATCTGTTGGAACATAACTAATATTTTTATCCCAATGTTCTGCACTACTAAATGCAAAAGCATCAATAATAAGACCATTTAGACAACCTTCCTTATTTGAAATTGTTTGAAATTCGTGGCATGTTATTGTTACTTCTTTTGTTGCTGTTCCTATATCTATAGGAGTTTTAAATCTACCAACACCTATACTACTAGACTTTGAAGCATTAAATTATTCAATATCATTCATCAATCCATTCTCGAAAAATAGAAAAGGCTCATTTAAATTCACATCCTCAAGCTTACATTCCATATCAATATCCATTTTAATTTCCCCCTCATCTTGTATGTACATTTCAGAGACATCTGAAGATTTTTGTCTCTTTTTAGAAATCTCATCTGAAACAATCAATTTTCTTTTTTCACCAACATTACCGATAGATGTTTTATCCACAATTTCCTCTTCTGATAAACTATTGTATTGATCAGAAATATCTTCTGTCATTTCTTCTGATGACGATGATGACTTCTTTCTTTTTCTTTTTTCCAAAAGATCATCTAAATGTAGAAATTTGTTTCCTCTTCCTTTTAGAAATTGAATTTTTGATGTTTTCAACTTTTTGTTTATTTCTTTTCTATCTTCCAAATGTTTTCCTAAAATTTTATTGGCAAATTTTCTAATTTCATTGCTTTCTAAAAGCGATTTTTCTTCCTGCTTGCTTTTGTCTTTGGCTTCCAAATGTCTTGTAAAAACGGATTGTTCTCAGTATCGGGATAATAAGGTTTACCTTTCTTATGTAAATTCCTATCTGTGCCAACTTCTGTTCTCAAGTGATCTTCATCAATAATTCCTATAACATTTTTTTTAATTATCGAATTACCATTCCGATTTCCAATTTTTTTACCATGCAAGACATCTTGTTTAATGGTTTTATTAAATGTTTCAACAAAAGCATTACTTACTCGCGATATATCCTTGTCCACAAGGTCCAGCATAAGAGCTCCACAAATTGAAATGTATGGCATAAATTCAAGAATAAGGTATTAAAGAAATCTAGGAGCATAGAATTTATTTGTTATTTCTTGTTCACGAGCGGATTCTTCTTCAAGGGTTTTTTCAATTGCAACATATTTAGCGTAGTACCTTTTGAAAAATGGAGAACTTGAATAAGTTGCCTGACTGGATTTGTATACATATTCATATTCTCCTTTCATTTCGTTTCTAATGTCTTCAATTATATTAAAACCAGTATTTATTACGTCTAGTTCGTCCTTTTCTGTTATTAGCGCTCCACTTAATATCTTCAGAGAATTAAACGCCGTTTCTTGTTTTCTAGTTAACAATACGGTGGACAGCTCTTCAAAAACTGTATCTAAGTCGACAATACTTCTGCAAAGCAATAGAAGTCCAAAGAAATCTGAAAACATTTTCTTCTCGTTTACACATTCTGCAAATTTATCCCTAATTGCATTGGAAGTCCGATGCATAACGTGTGCTATACAAGTTAATAAAATCACTAAATTCGCAAGCTTCCCTTTCTGACCCTCAGTAACATACAAGTATGTTAATTTTAAATATTTCTTCATCGTCATCCCATTCCACTCAGATAAAATAGCATTAATTGATGCCTATGACCAATCAACTACAATCGCTTTAAATATTGGCCATTTTTTAAGTTCTTTTATGACAAAACATTTATAGGATTTCAGAAAGTATCCTACGCTTTTCATATCTTTTTCACATGTTATGTATTCTGCTGCCGGCATAACTGATTTAGATACTTTACATACAAGACAATAATAATCAATCCTTGAAGATTTGCATGGTCTCTGTATTATTGATCCAGTTGAATTCAAATGTGAAATTAGAACGTTGTTCTCGCATATTATTTCTAATTGTTCTTTTGTATACATAATAGCTTTTGTAGGTATCCCAACTTCTCGTAAATATGGATCCGCTCTATCACGCTCTTCGATATATAATTGTACAAAGTCCTGTAAAGTCTCACTACATTTAAGCCTTTTCTCTTTGCTTGCTTCAGAGCTTATTTTATGCATTGTATTTATGTTAGCTATTTTTTGAGGATGTCCTCTATTCCACTTACCCTGATCTCTTTCCTTTATTCTTTGGTAATATATATCTCTAGCTGAATACGTCTTTAAGGGGGTGTCAAAGTCGATGTGATTTTCCCATTGAAGCTCAATGCAAAAATCCAATCGACTTTGACACCGCCTTAACTGTTCTTTAACCACCTTTCTCTCTTCACCCCTAATTTATTTGTACTTTCTGTTAACTGACTCCTTATGTCGTAATTGGAATTCTTTATCGCTGCGGTTATAATAAATGTTGTATAAGTGTTTTCTAAATCTTTAATCAGAAAACGATAATTTTGACAATGTAATTTTTTTCTGCACAATATCCATAAAATACTAAATTATTTGCAATTTTGTCATTCAACCTACAATTTCTAAACGAAATTTCACAAGGGCATTCAATCTCAAATTCCATAATATATCGTAAAGTTTGCCTTATTGTACCCCTATCGAATTCCTTGGTTGCAGGATGCATCCGTAATTGTTTTTGTACCTTTAGAACACCAATATTTTCGCAATAGTTTATATTTCTGAATTTTGTTCAGAAGTGTCTTTTTGAATTTGTTTTTTTTATCATTCTTTCCTTTTTCTTCTTTTTCATTCTCTTCTTTATTATCTTCTTCTTCCGCTTTGTTTTTGACATTATAACTTTTCTTATCTGTCTTTATAGTTTCTAGATCTCCTTCTTTTTCTTCATTCTCGTTTTCATCTATTTTGGCACTATCATACCACATTAATTTTATTATATCACAGTTGTTTGAATAAGATACAATACTTTCTAGATCACTGTCCTCAATTTCATTTTCTTCATCAAAATTTTCTCCAATTTCTCTATTATAATTTAATTCCGAAACTTCTACTTTACTTGTTGGTTTGTCTTTGTTTCTTTGTGTTGGATACTCCTTGTAATTGGTTATTTTTTTATAAGGCTTTATATCTTGAATTGCTTCTTCTTTTTCGTCAAATTGGAATATATTTGAACTAAATTTTGCTAATGTTTCTTGTTCTCCTATATTTGAATCAATTTTAATTTTATCTTTCTGTTTCTTAATAATATATTCGTTTTTATTTTCATTTCCTTTAAATGACTCAAGACACTCTGTTGTTATTGGAGACGACTTTTCCTCATCTTCCAAAATGATATTTTCTTTACTATTAAATCCACTCATTGAAATTATTCCTTCAGTCTTCTTTTCTTTTCTTGTGCTTGTTTCGAGACATTCTATTGTTATTGGAGATGACTTTTCATGATTTTTCAAAATAATATTTTCTACAATATTAATTCCACTCTTTTCAATTATTCCTTCGCTCTTTTTTGCTTTTCCTGGGCTTCTTTCGAGACACCCCGTTGATACTGCAGGTGACTTTTCATGATCTTCCGAAATTATATTTTCTATAATATTAATTCCACTAATTTTAATTATATTTACGTTCTTCTTTTTCTTTCCTGGCAATGAATCGAAACTCACTGATGCTGCTATGAATGATTTTTCACAATTTTCAATCACCGATTCTTCTTGAATTTTGCCTACCTTTTCTTGGATGCACATTAATATTGTACTGATTGCAAAATATTCCGATTTCAAAATCTATGCCCCAAACCCTATCTTTCCCCATAAAATCTTTATATTCTTGAAAAGTTTTAAATTTTTGCTCAACACTACACATTCTAAAGTTTCTTTAACGCTATTCCAATTATTTTCAACATAAGAAACAATGGTTTTCCGAATGACCGCGTAATCATTTTCGGTTTTATTTAAGCCATACGATAGACTACGAAATAAGCAATTGCCGTCGCCAATTACCTTACAATGTCGTAGTAACTTCTTGTCCTCGGTCTCATAAATGTTATTTTTTCTTCTTATTGATGCTTCAATGTTGATCCTGAAGTCGGTGTTTAACGCTATCGCATTCCTGACTGTCATTCTAATTCTGTTAGCTGAAGAGGAATTCAATCGTAACTCGTCCAAAATCTAAAATATAAAAAACGTACTATACTATAGCACCATTTTTTCCAATTTTACGATTATTACACATGAAAATTGTTATTTGTGTTTCTAAATATCTAAAGCAAGCTTTGTGATTAAAATAATAAAGATTTGGGGTATTTTGGAAGTTTTACTTCTTAAGACATTTTTTAATTTTACAAAAAAATTCACTTCATGACACTTAAAAACAGTACGAAAATTAAGGGGTCTACATAATTTAGAAGCGCTAAAAAAATGCTACTTTTGTAATTTTTTATTGGTTTAAATTGTAAATATTGAAATGTGAGGTTTCACACATAAGTAAAAATACTCTGGAAGTGCAAGAAAAAAACAGTTTAAATTTTTTTTAATACATACTTTTTATTTAAAAATTAATAATGAAAAATATTTTTAAAAAGTTTAAATCAAGGGATTTTAAAAATATTCTTTTGGTCCAAAACGGCGAAAAAACAAAACTTGTTCATATATTTCGTATGATATGCGCTATTGCTATTAAAATGCTGAATTTAATACCGTTTGGTTTTTTTCTTTTAGACCAACCCTGTAAAAAATTCCATCACAACGGCGCACACCCACTTCTTTTTTTAAATATTTTGTTTGATATTATAAAACTCCTTACAGAAGCCAATTTTATAATTGCACTTTGAAATATATTTAGAAAAATATAAAGACGGTATTTATCATTAGAAAAATGTAAAATAGTGAACAAGTTAACAAAAAAGAGAAAATAGGTGACAAATTATGAAGAAAGAGAGAAAAACGACTATCTGTGTCCCTGAAATCAATGATTGAATACTTTTTTAATACTATCGAAACTAACTTTTGAATTTTTTTAACATCAATTTTTTTATTAATAAATAGCATATTATTAGAAATTAGGGAAATGTCCATAAAAACCAAAAAGATTTAAGGAAATGTTAGGGTTTTGGCACCCCGCTTCGTAAAAAGAGCTCAGGCCCCTTCTATTCCGTTTGGTGGGAGAAGGCTACATTCACTAAATCGAATTGATGATCGGCCACATATTTGTTAAATAAACAATATATGTTTGTAAAAAAATCAAAAGATTTTTATTTACATAAATATTCAATTAGAAAAAAAATCCGTTATTGATCTTTAGAAACACTTAACGATTTTTTTGTGTATAACTAATTTTTGGTAAAAAATTTGTGCTAGATAATTTCAATGGAAGAAATGTTATCTTTTTATTACATGCCTTCTTTCAATATGTTAAATAATATTATTAAATTATAACTTACCTTTTTTACAACATTGTTGTTCACTTCTACATCCTGCATTTTGTTGAAGTCATTAATAATGGCATCAGTTGCTGCTTTCGAAATTCGATGGTTAGACATTTTGCAATTTTAACACCAATGTCACAGAAAAAATAACAGGAACAAAAATATTTACTTCAATTAAAATTTTTTAAAAATTTGTAATTAAAAAAATAAACAAAATTATTACTAAAAAAATGAAAAGAAAAACTAAACTTAAAATGAAATAAATAATAATAAAAAAAACTAACACTGGGAATCATTCCCCTTAAAGGGGTGAGTACTAAAATCTAAAAAGTAAATGTTAAATAATCTTAAAACACACTATGTAAAACAAAATAAAACACTAACACATTAAAAAATAAATGAAACTAATAATAATGAATGCAATAAAAATTTACTATATATAATTCAAATAAATTTCTTCTGCATAAAAATTGGAAAAGCAAAATAATATAAAATAAAATATACTGATACGCCTGGACACTTTCCACACAGGTGACTTGGGTAGATATTAAAATAGTGATACACAATTGCGGATGACTAATTGCTCTTCACGTTTTTGGCAGTTTTCCCCTCATTTACATTCGTAAGGTGGGAAAAGAAGGATTCTAATTGGTCGCTTCCGCTTTTCTTTCGCGCCCTACTATTAACCTTCACGAGCACCACCACCCCTCCCTAATAGACGCAATTTTTTTAAAAATTTGTAATTAAAAAAATAAACAAAATTATTACTAAAAAAATGAAAAGAAAAACTAAACTTAAAATGAAATAAATAATAATAAAAAAAACTAACGTCAAAATTCGTCAAAATTTTCAGAGTTTTGTGTGAATAATAAGTATTGCAAAAGACAAAACATTTTTTCGAAAACTCCTCAATAAAAATTTTAAGTGGTGTTTATGAATCTCCCTTTAATATATATGGTAAATTTAAGAGTATGATATTATGTAGAAAATATTTTTTTTATCCATTAAACAATTGATAAAAGAAAAATTAATTTTTTACTGCTTTTGAAATATTTGTTTTAATTAAAACATTGCTTTTAGGTTAAAAATGTTTAAAAAATACCTCGACGTCTCCTATTCATATAATGCTTTATGGAAAAACGAATGCAAGATCATTATTATTTAACCTTTTAAGAAGGACAATAAATTCTTCTTGGAGTATCTCTCCAATAAAATTCTATGTGAAAAAATACACTTTGAAATTACTTTACACTAAATATGAATTTTATAAAATATTCAGTTCAATGTATTTTTAATTTCAATTGTTTAGGAAATAATTTTTATTATGTACATGATAGTGAATTTATTTAAACACAAAAAACCAAAAATATATCTTAGAGGAGGTTCCGCTTTAGACCAAAACCGACGGATACAAACGACGGCGAGACAAAACGATAAAAATAAATAACACAAAGAATTCACTAAACAATTGGCCTATTTATTTAACACAAAAAAAACTTAATTACACAAAACAAAGTAATCTACCGAAAACTCTAAGTAAAATTTAAGTCCTATTCGGAAAATGGCCCACGAGCTACTGAAGAAGGATTGTCACGTTGACCGGCTTCTTCCTTCTTTGGACCTCTCATTCTAATCCTGATAAGGGCCCACATATGACCCTCTCCCTCACTCCAATGGACAGCGACAACCTGTAAAGAAGGAAGGACCGCGGAGATTCGGAACTTTTCACAACCTCACATGCGCAATTCATTTTCCTAAAGATCTCCAAAGAGAATCAATCCCTTGACTAAATGAAAATTCAATATTCCCAATAACAGGAACCACACAAGATTTATGTAACGAAATGCTTCGTTACAATACAACAAATTATCACTGAAATTATCAGATGTATAATCTCTGTAAATCTGAATTAGTGAAATTTAAATTAACAAGTTGTGAATTAAGATGTTCATTACATAAACATTTTGCTTCCTCTTTACGATAAGCAAAAAATTTGCATTAAAGTGAATTTTCTCATTTTATTTAATTCTATTAATGCTAATAAAATATATTCTTTTTATACATCAATCGATTCGTCTTGATGAAATGAAGATTTTTAGTTTGTTTTTAAGTCAAGATTAATTTTATTATAAGGCAACATGATTTTTAAGAAGGAAATAAATTTCTAATAAAAGTGCGAATTTTTGGTTTTAATTATGTTTAATTCTATAAATTCAAATACAATATATACTTTATGTACACCAATCGATCCGCTTTAATGCAACAGATAAGATTATTGAAAAAATGAGTAAAATTTTATTGTACTGGAATATAATTTTGATGAAAGAACTGAATTTTTGATAAAAAAAAGTAATTTTTCTGCTTTAATTGTCATTTACTCTATAAACTCTCATACAATTTATACTTTATATATACCAATCGATTCGTCTTGATGCAAAGAATAAGATTTTATTATATATTAACTTCAATATTCAATTAAAAAAATTTTTTTGAAAAAAATAAAAAAAAAATTTTTTTATAGATTTTTTAATGTCCATCTATCCATTTCGAGACATTTTTATGATAAATTGGGTCCTATGCAAACAGATTTACTGTTTCGGTGTATGATTGTACATTCATTTAAAAAATGCCAAAAATGCATATTTTGCGTATATTGAAACGTAAATTGATTAAAAACTAGTGCCAATCCATTATTTTCAAGGTCAAATTCGTATTCTACGAACAAAATTCTATAAAAATAAGCTTCCATTGGTAAGACCACAAAATTTTGTTAGCCTGTGAAATAGATAAATTAAAATTTTATTTCTCATAAATTCAAATAAAATTTCGATTATGTAGAAATGTGTTAATATGGAAATTGATTTTTTACTATTGATTTAAAGTTTTCTAGAATAGAAAAACTTAACCTTCTGACTACTCATGTAATAATTATTGCCTGTATCTGAACGGGAATCAAAATTGCGACTGAAGAAAGAAAGTTTCCATGAACTTTAGAATCAATATTTGACAAGAATAGCTTTTTGAAATCGGGAAATTTTTTTATTTAATTTTCAAAAAGGATTCTTTAATGCCTTATTGTTGACAATTGTCTGGTCTGTTACTAATTCTCCCATTACTTCACAAAATTTTTGCATGTCACAATTCGTATAAAGAAATAAAGACATAAACAAATTTTATTATTACCTTAATTTTTATACATATCTACACTTATTCACCTGTATAGTATAATGATAAAATTTAACTGAACAAGTTAATTTTAACTATTTATTGTGAAAAACACAAAATGTGCCAAAAATTAAAAATAATTCTCTCTCGACATTTTCTACTTTCAAATTCAATAACAAAAAAATTAAAATATAAAAAACACAAAAATTGTTTTAATATGAAGAAGAAGAGTGCTGCAAAAGGTACTGATAATATGGAATTATAATTTTCTGTATTTTAAAAGTTATAAATAAAAAAAGAACCTGGATGAGGTAACTTCTCACCGTGCGACGGATGGAGGATTAACTTTGGATATAAATGAAATGGTTAATGAACTTAAAGTCGAATAATGTATTGACAATAACCTCAAGGTGTTCTATATTTGAAGAAATGTATTACCGACGGAAATTGTGCCAACTCTAACACGTCAAGTTATTAAAAAACACACCATCACAAAAATGAAGATAGATGCGTAAAAATGAAGCTAGATAAATTTCTTATTTTCGTTGGAAAGCCTATTAAATTTCGAATAAAATGGCACCCTTTTTATTATAATAACATAAATAGAAAGCGAGTTACAACATTCAACCACTTATCTATAATCTTCCAATTACATAATTTAATATTATGATCAAACGTCTGTTTACACGCCGGAAAGTTTGACAGAATATGTAACAAACTATCCTCTTAAATATTACAAAAGCCGCAGACTATGTTATGGCGAAAAACAAACTATTCTTTATTATAAATATTTTGAAATAACATCATATTCAAGTCTTTTTTCAATTATTGTCAATTAATGCTTCAAAGACAAAATAACACTAAGAGTGCTCTACTCTAGATTTAAATTAGTAAATGGCTTTTCTTTTCTGAATTAGAAAATTTCACTAATAAATGGTCATTTCTAATAATTTATTAGTAAAATATACCAATTCCAAAGCAAAAACTCAGTTACTAATTTCTACTAACAATTCCATTTTGTCATACTTTATTTCATGCAATTATAGCAGCGATGATACAATGCATTGACTTTACGCCACCAACTAATAACGCTCATTTCCATAATAAAAGATAACACTGCCGCGGAGTATCCTATAACAAGCAAGTAACAGACGATCATAAGTAATCTTTCCTCACTGATTTCTTCCGGAGGTGAAGGCCTGCTCGGCTGTTCGTCAACTTCGTTTACAATTTGATATAGTAAACCGTGTTCTGATGCTTTGAGTATTACTTCATTGAAGCGATCGAGAAAAGGAGATCCGTCTCTCGCTAGCCAGCTCATAATAAAATAGGACACAGGTTCATTCAGCATTCTGCCGCTGTATTCTGAATGCGTCTTGAATTCCTTTACAATTTTCTCAGTTGTAATACAAGTGACATTTGCATATTTCGTTAAGTAAGCCAAACATTCCTCATCGCTATTCACAATAGAAGAATTCATCTTTGTGCCTAGTTTTCTAATGTAGTAAACAGGACTTGCAAGCATTGAATACATTGAAATAGGAGATCCTATAGGCGTTAGTGACGAGTTGGCGAGTTCTTCAAGATTTGAAATTTGTGGTTCGGCTCGAAAGGAAATGTCCAAGATCACTGAGTAGAAATAACCAGAGTAGACAATGCAAGACAACATGAATATACCAAAAGCTATTCTCTCTACTATCTTCTCAGGTTCTCTCGTGACAGACATACCCATTATAATTCGACTGATGTTGAACGACTGCCAAGTTTTCCTGTTAAATTTTAAAATCCAAGCTGCGATTCGAATTGTTACAATTACAACCGTGGTCGCAAGTAACATAAATAAGAATTCCTTTGAAATAACAATTACTTTAGTGAACTTTGAAGTAATAGGAACCACAGCCATTGTATTTATAAAGCCCACAATGCGTATCAGAGGCTTTTTTATAGAAACATTTTCTGAAATCTTGTAATTCATCAAATTTAAAAACATTTCAACATTTTTTTGGTAAATGGTATCCATCCATGACTGTACACGCAATGATACAGTTGTTTTAATTTTAAGAGAAGAATTCATTGTCTTTGAAAAAATTCTTCCAAATCTCAAATAGGACTTAAATTGCTCTTTGTTGTCATGATTTCTGAAACCGATACCAATTCTGATTGGACTTCCATGAAGGTTTAGAAGTTTGTTTGGAAACCATTTGGTCTGGTCTGATACTTTGTTAGCGTTATAGGTTTTCGCAAAGGGATTGATTTCATGCAAAATAGGCAGTCGGTTTGCTCCCAATACCAGTGATGTTTGGTTTTCTCTCAAGTGCTCCAAAACGGCAATGTCTAGAAAATCTTGAGACCAAACATATTCTAGAATTTGCTTTATCGATTGAGTTTCTTTTTGAGAAATGAAGTTTATCAAACATTTTGGATACGAATGTCCCTGCGACAATTGTTTTAGCTGCATAAGTGCACGAATCACGTTACCCCAAGTTTCATTTCGATCGCCATTAAGAATCATAATGAAAAACGTCGTTCGTCTTGGTGGTCGTGCAGTAGATGGAAAGTGTTCGTCTAGGCTAGTGCGAAGTCTAGTGAAACTGGTACTGAACGATGGAAAACGTCGAGAAACATTTCTGATCAGATAGTCAGCGCTTGAACTTGTATTTTGGAGTAGATGATCATCAACGATAAACATTACCTGATGTAGTCTCGACTCCCTTCTTAGGTACTTTATTAATCCCGGAGTGTAACTGCTACCGGCTTCCGCTCCAAAAATGACCACACCAAAAATCGTTAAACAGTAACCAAGATTTTTACACTTCATCATTATTCGTTTCTGCAAATTTAACTATACTTGTGTTTACTTTCACGTTATTCAAATGCCGTTTATTCAATATAATGTTGGAATCTTCAGAAATTTTGACTCAAGTGTTCGCTTAGTAAACTCTGTTTGAGCAAATTGTTAATAGGGAATGTTCTAAAGTTGTATTCAAGAAGGCAAGTAATTATCAATGTGCAGATGTAACTGTAGATTAGAAAAAGAATGTTATTTATTTGAGTTTTACGATTGAAAAGTGGTATATAATTATATGTGGGTTTGTTTCTTCAATATGTCTCTTGGTTACTATCTTACTGAAAAATAAAAATTAACCTTTTGGCCTATTTTCAGCAATATTTTAACATCTTTTTTTAATGTAATTTTATGTGAATTAATTGTCATATGAGTAAATTTGGACTTTAGCTAAGAAGAAATTCTTTATAATATTTATTCTGTCTATTAAATATTTGTATGATATTCTTTTTTGTTTAATAAAGGTTCTAGCAATGAAAATGAAGAAAGTTTCAAATTCGGTACAATACAAATTCTGTCAAATAAAATTTCTATTATAAATTAGAAATGAAATGTAAGTAAACTTAATTTTCATGATCCTTGCAATAATTAATGAATGTTTTGCAGAGAATTGGAGTTACCTCTTCCAAAGACAATGACAGAATGTAAAGGACATCCTCTTTATGCGCTCGCAAGGCATTTATTAAAGTTTGAAGCAATCTATCCACCGGACGCTGTACCCTTGGGTTATTTAAAAAATGGCGAGGGAATTTATTCTCGTTATTGTGTTCACACTTTAAGGTCACGTGAAACTTGGATAAAGTACGCGAGAGTCGTAAAACCAGCTCAGGAACCTTACAAAATTGTCAAATCAATGCCTAAATACGATAAGGTTTGAACTGATAATTACATGTTAAATTAAAATATTTTGATTTTATTCAAATAACAAGATGTACAATCTTTTCAATACTTTTTAGTTTTCGGGAACAAAAATAAAAGGATTGCCTCTTGAAATTTTTGGAAAATGGCAAACTGATCCTTACGTTCCTCCAGCGGCAAAAGATGGTAAAGTTCCAAGAAACGAATACGGAAATGTTTATCTTTTTAAAATGTCGATGCTTCCTAAAGGAACTGTTCACATTGATCGTGAGTAAATAGTTGCTATTTTTCAAAGTTATTAGAGAGCAAAAAACAAAATACATATTCTAATCCAAATTTGGTTGTTTTAATTTCCCAACCTTATTATTGTGTTTCAGTTCCTGGCTTAAATCGTGTGGCTAAAAAAATGGACATTGATTGTGTTCCAGCAGTTGTCGGTTTCAATTTTTCAGGATGCGGATCACATCCAGCCTTTGAGGGTTACGTTATTTGTGAGGAATACGAAGACGTTCTGAGAAATGCTTGGGAAGAGGAACAAATTCAAGCTGAGAAACGTTCAATTGAAAAACGCGAAAAAAGAATTTACGGAAATTGGCGAAAATTAATAAGTGGTCTATTAATAAAATTGAGGCTGGCCGCGAAGTATTCAACAAATCAACATGACGAGAGTGATGATTCCGATGAAGAACGTGTTGCTATCATTAGAAATAAACTACAGTCAAAACGAAAAAGCAACTCGATGGATGAGACGGTAGGAGTTTTAATAAAAATCCTCCTTCCTTTTTTACTTTTTCTTCTTCTTCTTCTTCTTCTTCACAAATATAATTGTCCATTTTTCCCTCTCTTTAAAATTTTATTATTAAAAATTTAATTTGAATTTAATATACATTCGAAATAATTTCATTTTCAGGTGGAAAAAGGGGGAAAAATTATAAAGAAATTAAAGGTAACGAAAAGTGACAAATCTGTAAAGAAAGGGCAAATAAAGAACGAAGCAAAATTGTTCAAGACACAAATGAGCAAAGAAGTAGCAACAAGTTCTAAACCATTAAAACGAAAAATATCAAGAAAACGAAAAGATCATGATGATGAAGATGATGAAGAAAGTGAGTCAGACTTTGAACCAAACATATCTGAAAAAGAAATTAAAGTGGTTCGATCTTCAAAACGAAGCGCTGCAAAAAAACAAATTATTTACGATGATGATGATGATGATGATTTTGAAGAAAATAATCCAGACCCTGAAATAGAAGAACCTAAAAAAGAAGCTAAATCACAAAAATCTGTAAAACCATCAAAGCGAATAAATGCTACAAGAAAACGAATAATTCACAAAGATGATGAAAGCGAAAAAAGTGATTCTGACTTTGAAGTAGAAAAACCAAAAAGTAAAAGTAAATCTCAAAAATCATTAAAACTAAGTGCAGGGAAAAAACAAACTGTTTCCGATAACGATAATTCGGATTTTGAAGTGGAGAAACCGAAAAAAGTGACTAGATCACAAAAGAAAGTTTGATAAAAGAATTTTGATAAATTAAGAATTTAATAACAGAGAAATAATTCCCTTTATTTACAATTTGTCATAATTATAAATGTAAACAATTATTACAAGTGTTTAGATAATTACTTTATATTCACGTTACGCTATATTGTTGCATTACCACTTTAAACAATCAGTATTTTTTTATGTTTACAAAAAAAGACCCATAGAATAATGTTTAACAATTTTTTGTAATCATTTTTGTTCGTCGAATGTTTTCTATTTATTTATTTATCGTTTTTTTGTGCCATTTGAAATACAAATCAAGAATTCAATTGTGTAAATGTTTGTAAAGTTAAATAAAAAAAATATTTTTTCTATATTTTCTCTAAAATTTATTTATTAGTTTGTTAAAAATAATCCTAATTTGACGTTTAGAAATAATTATTTCTAAAAGTCAAATTAATTAGTTCACTAAAGATTAAATTACTTGTTAAATAAATTGATCTTGTTGTTTAAAAAAAAATTTAGTACAAAACAAACTGATTTTTTCCATATTATTATGTCAAAAGTATATTTTTAAATATTTCTATCTTTCTCGCTTTAAATTAGGTTCAGTATTGAGAATTTAATAGAAATAAATAATAAGATAAATTTTTTTTATTACAGTATTGAAACTATGTCTACATATATACTTTAAGAATTAAGCTTTTAAATTCTGCGCAAGTGGACAGATAAAACAAATCGCCTTCAAAAGATTATAAATTTTTAAAAATTGCGAAATATTTTTAATCTGTAACAAAATAACGTTCAACACGTGTTTGTTTTTTAGAATATAAAGCAGTTGAAAGTAATTAACTTAGATGATATAATTATTTTTATTATTATTATTATTATTATATTATATTAGTTATATTATTATTACTTGTCAAATTTTGTATTACCTTCAAATGAAGCATAAACAGCGATATCATAAACATTACTTTTCGTTTCGTTTGCTTTTGAATTACTAAATAAAATTTAATTGTTTACCTACTTTAAAAATGGATTTTAATTAAACTGATTTGTAAAAATATAAAATTGTAATTTTTAAAGTTTATCATACAATTTTTATTCATAAGAAAATTCTGAATTTTTGTGTCATTTTTGATTACCTCATAACTATAAATTAATTATTTGAAAACTAATTTAATTTTAAAAAATTTGCGTTTAAACTTAAATTTCAAATTTCCCAAAAGAATTTAATAATTTAAAAAATAAATGTAATACTTTTACATTGTAATGCTACTTTTTAGAATAATAAATTTCTTTAGGAACTAAATTATTTTTATAAATAATAAATTTCATTTAGGAATTCAATTTCAAATACTCGAAACATGTAATTATTTTTAAAAATTTGATTAATATTCGTCAAAAGAATACAATTTTTTTTAGATTTGTTCACAAAATTCTTTATAAGAGTTAAATTTTAAAAAACATTTAATTATTCAATAAATTATTTACTTTTGTATTTAAATAATTTAATAATTTTTAAGAATTAATTTTTTGAATAATTAAATGTTTTTTAAAATAATTGAAAAATAATTGAAGAATTTTCGAACAATCAAAATTTCTATAAATTTAATTTTTAACAAATGTATTTTCAAATTTCTGAAAACTGTAATAACTTTTGTGGCGAATAATCAAATTAAATTTTCTAAAATACTACTTATTTGTCTTGAATAGACGAATAAATTTTGCTTATAGAATAATGTGCCTTTAGAAATAATAGAAATAAAAGCCAAAAGTATTATTTTAAAAAGAAATTGAATTATTTATACGTATATAAATTAATTACGTAAATTTATGATTTTAATTTTTCCTTAAATTTATATTATATTCAATTTTCTAATATTGAAAAAGAAAGACGTGTTCGAAAAGTAAATGGTTTTTAATAAAGTTAAATTTTAATAGTACACTAGCTAAAATAACGCGCGCTAAAGCGCGCGTGAAGTTTCTTTTTCATTGACATTAAAAAAAAAAAATTTCAATTATTCAGAAGAATTTTATTCAAAATCACTATTTTTCTAAATATATTCAGGAAAATCACGAAAAAGTCAGAAAATTTTGTCAAATGTACAGAAACAATATTCAATTTCGAAAATTCTTAAGAAAACTCTAAATGTTATATTCCTCATTATTGAAAAGATTTTCAATCAAACTTTACAGATTTTAAATACAATTCAGGTTTATGAAAAACTTTAATAATTCAAATTCTTATAAAATTTGTTATATTTTTACATTTCATTCATTATTAAAAATAATAATGGATTTATGGATGAATTTTACTTAAAACACTAAAAAAAAAAATTGAATTTTGGAAAAATTATAAATGATTGCAAATACTCAATAATATATAATATTATTATTTATGTTCAATGATAAAAAAAAAACATAATGATTAAATTTTGGTGAAATTCTTTATGAAAATTGAATTTTAAGAAACATCCAATTAGTATTTAATAAATTGTTTATTTTTATAGTTGGATAGTTGATTTCTTGTAGAATTTTCTAATAAATTGAAAAATTAATTTCAGTTAAAATTTTGGATCAAAATTGAATATCATATTCAAAAATATTTATTTATTAGAGAATTCTGAGAGAATTTATTTGTTAGACCCTGGAAGTAAACATTTTCTTAAACAATTGAGCTTTATCAACAAATTTTTTTTTTAAATAATGAATAAATGCTTTTGAAAATTTGTAATGAATTTTTTTTATAATTGCATTTTAGAGAAATTTGATGAAAATGTACATATTAAAATAATTGAACTTTGAAAATGGATTTTGTTGGTTATAAAGATAATTTAAATTTTAAAGGGAATTTTTGGCAATTTAGGAATATAATTGGATTTTTGCAAAAAAAAAAAAAAAAAAAATTTATATTACGTTTAAAAATAATTGAATTCATCAAAGTAATTCGTAAGGTGTCAATTCACGGAAAATTTTTTTTACGGAATTTTTTTTCACGGAAAAACAAAAAACGGTTGAATCTTAATTTGAGGGAAATAATGAAAAAACCTTAAATTCTATTCTTGTTAATTTATAATGGTTAATTATTTTTTAAATTATACATCTTTTTATTAATACGCGTTAAATTCTAATCAATAAAAATACAGAAAAATAAATGCGTACAACAAATTTAAGGTTAGTTAAAATTTTATTTTCATTAAATATTTTTATTTTGAATAAAGTGCAGAATAATTTTCATTAATTATTGAAATAATTAAATTTAATTAATTAAATTTAATAAATTAAATTAAAATGAAATGAAAAATAATAATTAAATAATAAATAAAATAAAATAATTACAATAATTATTTATTTAATATTCTTTTAAGATATTTTTTTAAATCACTCTCATACATTAAAGAAAATTTAATATTCTTCAAACAAAACATTTAACTCTTATTGTAATTTATTTATTAAAATTTAAAAAATTGTGCAAGTATTCAATTATTATTTGAATTGTTCCTTTTAAATTAATTATTTTTAAAGATTAAAAATATAACAAAAATTATCTTCTTTGAAATTACACAAAACTAAATTTTTTTTCAATGTCATTTTATTAAAAAATTTCGTTTGCCGTTTTCTAATTTGTAATTTTGTTTCCAAATAATTCGCAATTTTACGAATTTAATTTTTGTTTACAATCAAGAACAAATTTGTATAGACGTTCCTATAAAATATGGACCCATTTTGAAATTTTTTTTTATTATCTATATGGTTTCATACATTAAATTATGCAGTTCATTAATTTATCGGTAATTTAAGTGTTTAATTTAATTGCTTCTTAAGAAAAAACTAAAAAGGCCACTTTGTCGGTTCCTTGTAAACCCACAAAGCAGCGGAACTTTCCTAAAAAAGTATTTATAATTTCCTCGCAAACTTCGAAATATTTACTTGCAAAGTTTAGTAAAAATTTCGTAAAGATTTAAATGTCTCATTTCAATAAATGTTTAGCATGAAATTTTCAGGAAAGTTTTACCTTACTTTTTCGGTTATAAGAGAGATGTCGAAAAATTTATTTAAATGTTCAGGAGAGTTTTAAGCTATAAATTTTTAGGAAAAATATCAGGGATGTTAGAATGTTTGGAAAACATGGAAATGTCAGGGAATTTTATTTTGTATGGAAAAGTCAAGAAAAAATGAGAAAACACCTGGAAAATAATTGTTTTTTTTAAATTATGTTAATTTTTGGCGAATTTTACAATGAAAAAGTAGCCTTTGGTACTTGTTCCGCTGCACTCTCTATAATTGAATCAGTAAAATTTAACTGATTTTCTTTAACTCTATTCTGGTGATTTAAATCAGTGAAATCTCACTGAGGACCAATTAAAAATGATTGAAATTTCAGTCATATTTTATGATCCCCAAATTTTGAACGTTCAAATGAACGAAATATTTTTTATTGCAGATATTTTTATAAATTACTAATCAGGAAAACATTAAAAATACTGAAGTTTTATGTTTAGAAACTCAGTAATTAATTTTTTTTGAATAGTGACGCAAAGTAATTGCAATAAAAATTTAATTTATAGAAGAAATAAATAAATTTCATTCATTTGAACGTTCAAAACTTTAGGATCTTCATATTTTCACCTAATTAAAAAAATGTTATTGTTATAATTTATTTTTAAAAAATCGCTTTTTATTTCAATTGTTATAAATATTTATACTGCTCTCTAAATTTTAATTAATTTAAAATAATTAAATTGATAATAAAAAATCAGTCATAAATGTGAATAATGTAAATAAATTTTAACAAATAGGATTTTCAAAGTATTTTAATTTAATAATTGATAAGTAATTGAATTTTTAAAAAAAGTCATATTCTAATGTATTCACGTTTTTTAGTTCGAAAATTAATAATTAAAATTTTTATTAGTTAATTTAAAATAAACATACGCTTAAATTTTTTTTAATAAAATTGAATTTTTGCAAAGTTTTTTTTAATGTTGAAAAATAAGGTTTTTGAAATGTTTTAATGTCTAATAAAACAATAGTTTCAAGATAATAGAATTAAAAAAAATTAATTGATAATTTTTGAATAAATTAAAATTTATTTACATTTCATATTATTTGAGACCTATAAAAGTCAGGGAATTTTATTTGAGAAAAATTATAGCAACTCTGAAATTTTACGATAAACATTTCTTATTGAAGTGAAACATTTATTTCTTTACTCAATTTTGACTAAACTTTGCAAAGAAGTTTTGAAGTTTGAAGCTTCAACCTTTTGTGACTGCTAATAAATGGAAACAACAAATTGTTGAAAAATAATTAAAATGAATTTGTAATCCTTTACATTTTTTGCATGGGACTAAAATAATTTGAGAATTTCAGATTTTTTATTAGAATATGTATTATTATTTTTAACGTATTTTTGAATTTTAAGTTTTATTAAGTAGTGCATAAACGACGCTTCGATATAAACAATAAGAATAAAAGAAAACATTCTTTTATTTATTTTATATTTTTATGTTTACTTTTGTGATGTATTGTTGGGTGAGATGGTTATTAATTAATTTTATTAAAAATTTTTCATGTTAATGTTAAAAAATTTAAGAAATATTTTTAAAAAATTAAAAATGTCTGAGAAGAAAGTAATAATTGATCTAATTGACATTAGAGATAGAGATCTATTTGTAGCTTGAGTCGAAAGTTACAATAAAATGACATTGATTAACGATTGGATTCAGTGCAGTATTTGAAATTTTCGGCTACATGAAAACTGCACTAAATCCCATGATGAATGTTCAAAATGTGACTAGAATAAGAGGAAAGTAATTTGAACCCTAGTTTGCTTTTGTCTAATACATTGTACTTATTTATAGGGGTAAATTACTTGTAATATTTGGAAAATTTTGAGAAGTATATTATTATTTTAATATTAAAAATAATAATCGTTAAAAGAAAAAATACTCTGTAAATCTGAAAAAGCGAAATTCCACTATTTCACAGCGATAAGTATACAGCTAATTTAAAAAACGTATACACGTTAATTAAACAGTAAAATTTCACTAACTGACAGCGTATACTCAGATAGCACAACATTTTGCAGAAAGTTTGCGTTGCAAACTTCGCAAATTTACATGCAAGTTTGCAGCAAATTGGCAAATGTTCGCATTGTGCAAAGTTTGCGGAGCAAACTTACAGAAAACTTGCGTGGCAAGGTTAATTAAAATGTCTGCGCAGTAGTTTTCTGTGACATATAGAGCTGCGCATTACCTTTTTTCATCTTTCCTGTAAGGGAGGGTAACATTTGACTAAATATGTGCATTTTGAATACAACAAAATTTTTTTGGAAATTTTTTAAGTTTTCAGAAAGTTTGCTGCAAGCTTGTTACAACTTGTCTGCAAGTTTTCTGGGAAAACTTTGAGCAAGTTTGCTCCGCAAACTTCACACAAGGCGGACATTTGCCAATTTGCCACAAATCTGGGTATACGCTAATTTGAATCAGTTGTATGATTTTTGCTATTCTTTAGATTTAGAAAGTATGAAATTTAGTAAATTTCTATTATTTATTTGATTTATACACCTGTCTGACTTACATACATGGCTATACAAGTGTTTTTACATTTCGTAATTTTCACTTTTAAGATGAAAAGTCAATTGATCTTAAATTTTTCTCCTGGAATTATTCCAAGTAGGAAGAAACGTTTAAAAATAACAGAAATTTACAACTTTCACAAAGAACTTACAAAATAGTCTCATATCAATAATTTCTCGTAGACTGAAAAAAATATTTTCAATAAAATAACATTGAAAAAAAATTTAGTTTTGAGTAATTTCAAAGAAGATAATTTTTGTTGTATTTTTAATCTTTAAAAATAAAAAAAGTATTTTCAATAAAATGACATTGAAAAAAAATTTAGTTTTGAGTAATTTCAAAGAAGATAATTTTTGTTGTATTTTTAATCTTTAAAAATAATTAATTTAAAAGGAACAATTCAAATAATAATTGAATACTTGCACAATTTTTTCAATTTTAATAAATAAATTACAATAAGAGTTAAATGTTTTGCTTGAAGAATATTAAATTTTCTTTAATTTATGAGAGTGATTTAAAAAAATATCATAAAAGAATATTAAATAAATAATTATTGTAATTATTTTATTTTATTTATTATTTAATTATTATTTTTCATTTCATTTTAATTTAATTTATTAAATTTAATTAATTAATTTAATTATTTCAATAATTAATGAAAATTATTCTGCACTTTATTCAAAATAAAAATATTTAATGAAAATAAAATTTTAACTAACCTTGAATTTGTTGTACGCATTTATTTTTCTGTATTTTTATTGATTAGAATTTAACGCGTATTAATAAAAAGATGTATAATTTAAAAAATAATTAACCATTATAAATTAACAAGAATAGAATTTAAGGTTTTTTCACAATTTCCCTGAAATTAAGATTCAACCGTTTTTTGTTTTTCCGTGAAAAAAAATTCCGTAAAAAAAATTTTCCGTGAATTGACACCTTACGATTTTATTGAAATTTGTTTTAAAATAATTGAATTGTTTTGTGAAATTTTATTGAAGAAAATACGTATTCAATTTTTTTAATATTCTCGTCGAAATTTCAATTATTTTAAAAATTGTTAACAAAATTTTTGGCAAAATTCAATAATTAAAGAAAATTTTAATAAAGTTCTTTGCAAAAGTTCAATTATTAAAAAAAAAAAAAAAAAAATTTATTATTTGCAAATTATTATTATTATTATTATTATTATTTTAATATTATTATTATGTATTATTAATTACAAATTTTTTTTGTAAAATTTTTTTCTCTTAAAAATATTATTAAAAATCGTCAAACGAAATCAATTCTTTCGTATTATTAATGTGGTAATAAAAATGTTATTAAAAAAAAAAAATATGGAAAATTTTCAATTTTTTTAAACTGAAAAAAAAAAAAAATTTGAGGAACTTTCAAATAAATAAATGCGTGACAACCCTGATCACGTCTTTAATAAATTTCTCAAGCAAAACAAATAATAAAATAAAAATATTTCTGCCCAAAAGGCAGAATAAGAATAATCTTAAGACATTAAATATTATTTGAAAGTAACTGAAAATATTATTAGAAATTGGGGTATCTAAAAAAATTGCTTATTAAAATAAAAAAAAAATTATTTTATTTATTTATTTTTTTTTTACTTAAAACTTGTACTTTGTTTATAAATTGTCACTGAGAAGCAGAAAATATGCAAAATATTTTGTTATTTTAATTTCCCAACTATTTTTTTTAATTTAAAAAAAAAAAAAAATGAAAAGAATAATATCCTAGTCTTAAAATATTTGTTACATAGTGCTAATTTTTCTGGGAAAAGAGAGAAATATGGAAAAATATAATAAATAATTTTTGTAAATTAATAAAAATAGTTCAGTATTATTTGAAAAATAAAAATAATATTTCTAATAAAATAAATAAAAACCTATTATTAAATTTAAAAAGTAAGAAAAAAAAAAATTATTATATATATAAAGAAAAATAATATTATCTATCAAAAATTCAAAACATATAAAAAGAAAAACAAAAGCATAATCATGACTAACTTCAAGTGTGGACAGACTGGACAGAATGAATGAATGAATACGACGATTATTATAGTTAATTTTCTGTATTTTTATTGATTAGAATTTAACGCGTATTAATAAAAAGATGTATAATTTAAAAAATAATTAACCATTATAAATTAACAAGAATAGAATTTAAGGTTTTTTCACAATTTCCCTGAAATTAAGATTCAACCGTTTTTTGTTTTTCCGTGAAAAAAAATTCCGTAAAAAAAATTTTCCGTGAATTGACACCTTACGATTTTATTGAAATTTGTTTTAAAATAATTGAATTGTTTTGTGAAATTTTATTGAAGAAAATACGTATTCAATTTTTTTAATATTCTCGTCGAAATTTCAATTATTTTAAAAATTGTTAACAAAATTTTTGGCAAAATTCAATAATTAAAGAAAATTTTAATAAAGTTCTTTGCAAAAGTTCAATTATTAAAAAAAAAAAAAAAAAATTTATTATTTGCAAATTATTATTATTATTATTATTATTATTTTAATATTATTATTATGTATTATTAATTAAAAATTTTTTTGGTAAAATTTTTTTCTCTTAAAAATATTATTAAAAATCGTCAAACGAAATCAATTCTTTCGTATTATTAATGTGGTAATAAAAATGTTATTAAAAAAATATGGAAAATTTCCAATTTTTTTAAACTGAAAAAAAAAAAATTTGAGGAACTTTTAAATAAATAAATGCGTGACAACCCTGATCAAGTCTTTAATAAATTTCTCAAGCAAAACAAATAATAAAATAAAAATATTTCTGCCCAAAAGGCAGAATAAGAATAATCTTAAGACATTTAAATTATTTGAAAGTAACTGAAAATATTATTAGAAATTGGGGTATCTAAAAAAATTGCTTATTAAAATAAAAAAAAAAAAATTATTTTATTTATTTATTTTTTTTTTACTTAAAACTTGTACTTTGTTTATAAATTGTCACTGAGAAGCAGAAAATATGCAAAATATTTTGTTATTTTAATTTCCCAACTATTTTTTTTAATTTAAAAAAAAAAAAATGAAAAGAATAATATCCTAGTCTTAAAATATTTGTTACATAGTGCTAATTTTTCTGGGAAAAGAGAGAAATATGGAAAAATATAATAAATAATTTTTGTAAATTAATAAAAATAGTTCAGTATTATTTGAAAAATAAAAATAATATTTCTAATAAAATAAATAAAAACCTATTATTAAATTTAAAAAGTAAGAAAAAAAAATTATTATATATATAAAGAAAAATAATATTATCTATCAAAAATTCAAAACATATAAAAAGAAAAACAAAAGCATAATCATGACTAACTTCAAGTGTGGACAGACTGGACAGAATGAATGAATGAATACGACGATTATTATAGTTAATTAATAACATCTGTAATTTTCATGTAATCTCGAAATACGCAATACGTATACATTTGTTTTCGATACATAATCCATAAAAAATTAATTTTCCTATAAACATAATTTTTGAATGAACAAATTAACAATAACTCTGTAGTGTTAATAATAAATAATAATTTTTTTAGCTAA
Source organism: Leptopilina drosophilae (assembly GCA_032873175.1). Classification (NCBI taxonomy): domain Eukaryota; kingdom Metazoa; phylum Arthropoda; class Insecta; order Hymenoptera; family Figitidae; genus Leptopilina; species Leptopilina drosophilae. The sequence continues at coordinate 9,129,618 of CM065484.1, forward strand.
TAAATTAAAATTACAAAATAGCAACAAATTTTCTGAAAATATGGATAAATATTGATTTAGTTTTTTTATTGCTTTTTAATTCGACTGCAAATTTTTGTTTTGAAGAAATACTTATGATAACCGAATTAAAAATAAACTACTGACAGAAAATTTTTGTAAGGTAGTAAAAAATTCGCCAATTTGTCAAGTAAAATTTTGTTAACAAAACTGTTTGTTTTAAAAAAAAAAAAATAAAAAAAAATTGTATGCTTCTGACTCGTCATCAAATAAAATTTAACGCCAATTAATACCACTCAATAATTCAATGGTAAAAGATAATGTGCCAAGCAGTATCCGATAAGAAGCAAGTAAAACACAATCAGCAATAATTTTTCCTTACTGACTTCTTCTGGTGGTGATAGAATACTTTTCTCAAAATAATTGCGATACATCTGACGGTACAATAAACCATGCTCTGAAGCTTTTAGAATTATTTCATTGAAGCGATCAAGATAAGGAGATGCATCTCTTGCTAACCAAGAATAAATAAAATTCCCAACATCTTCCGAAAGAATTCTGCCATTAAATTCTGATTGCTTCTTGACTTTATTTACATTTCTTTCAAATGCAATACAAGTTACATTCATATTTTTCTTCAAGTAAGCCAAACAATCAAATTCTGTTTTTATTGTAGAAAGAAATGCCATTTTTCTGCCTAGTTTTCGAAGATAAGATATGGGACTTCCAAGTAATGATTCTTTAACAACAGGAGATCCTAACGGCGTTAGTGACGAGTTGGCGAGTTCTTCGAGATTTGAAATTTCTGGATCGGTTTGCAAAGAGATGTCTAGGATTACTGAGTATAAATAACCTGAATAGACAATGCAACTCATCATCAATATTCCAAAAACTATTTTTTCTGTCAACTTTTTAGGCTCTCTTGTGATAGACATTCCCATTACAATTTGACTGATGTTGAATGTTTGCCAAGTTGTCGTGTTGAATTTTAAAATCCAGGCTGTGATTCGAATTGCTACAATTACAACTATGGTTGCAACTAACATGTAAATGAATTCCTTTGAAATGACGAGGACTTTAGAGAAGCTTGAAGTACATGGAATCACAGCCTTTATATTTTCAAAATTCGCAATACGTAGCAGTGGATTTTTGGAAGATAATCCTATAGAATCTTTAAATATTACAGGATTTAGAATCATTTCAATTTTCCCTTCGTGCATTACATCAGAAACTACTGCCACTTCTACAGAATCGATTTGAACAAGCTTTGCAGAACAATGCATCGTCATTGAAAAGATATTTGAAATTTTTAATGCATTTTTGATTTCCCATTTATTGCTAACATGTCCGCTTGGTACACTAAATCCCAGTTTTATTTGATGACCATGAAGTTTTAGAAGTTTGTTTGGAAACCATTTGGTTTGGGCTGATACTTTGTTAGCGTTGTAAGTTTTCGCAAACGGATTGATTTCATGCAAAGTAGGTAATCTGTCTGCTCCCAATACTAAGGATGTTTCGTTTTCTCTCAAGTGCTCCAAAACTGCAATGTCTAGAAAATCTAGAGACCAAAAATATTCTAGAATTTGCTTTATCGATTGAGTTTCTTTTTCAGAAATGAAGTTAATCAAACATTTTGGATACGAATACCTCTGCGACAATCGTTTCAGTTGAACAAGTGGACGAAGCACTTTGGCCCAAGTGTCACTTCGATCGCCATCAAGAATCATAATGAATAACGTCGTTCGTCTTGGTGGTCGTGCAGAAGGTGGAAAGTGTTCGTCTAAACTAGTGCGCAGTCTTGTGAAACTGGTACTGAACGATGGAAAACGGCGAGAAACATTTCTGATCAGATAGTCGGCGCTTGAACTTGTATTTTGCAGTAGATGATCATCAACGATAAACATTACCTGATGTAGTCTCGACTCCCTCCTTAGGTACTTTATTAATCCCGGAGTGTAACTGCTACCGGCTACCACTCCATGAATAAACGCACCAAAAATCGTTAAACAACAACTAAGATTTATACACTTCATCATTATGTTCTGTGACTAAAACCAAACACATTAATTTTACAATGGTACTCAAATATCTTCTATTCAGTACATATAACACTTAATCCTGTTTCAAGCAAGGCTCATTCCTTTTTAAGAAAGTTCATGTCAAGTTGTGCTTAAAAAGAAATTTTAAAATGGAAAAATGTATTAAGCCTCAAACATAGATTAAGATTACGGGGAAATCCTTTTAAATTTTTTAAGAGACAATTTTGAAACGTAACTTTTACGAGAAGAAATTGCAGGTTTTTACATTTTTTTCCACTTGTTACTATGGGATACTATCTTTTGTAAAAAATAAAAACAGACCCTAAAAGAGCAGAAATATAAAAATCTATATATTTTTCCAATAGTGTATAATTATTGCTTGCTACTGAAGTAGGTCTCCATAAATAATTATTGTAACTTTTTCCACACGTTAAGGAAAGAAAATTTCCATGAACTTCAGAATCAATATTCCGTAAATACATTGTTTTTCACTGGATTTGAAGTCCCCAGGACTACAGGGCCGTTTTTAAAAACTTTGAAGATTTGGTCCTTTGAACATATGAATATTCTCCAACTGATAAATAGTCAAAAACTAATTAAATAGAAAATTATTACTACTATTGTTATGTCTTCCCTTATTATTATTTTGCATAGTGTTCCTCGATTTAACTTTAATTGAGAATAATTAAAGTTGGGACGAGGTTAGATAAATGACAAGAAATAATTCTATTTGAATATTCGAAGAAGATCAAAATGATACAAAGATGGAATGAACACAAGCTTTCTAAATAGGAGTACAATAGGTCTGGTTTGGTAATTATGCACTAAGTGGCTACAGGGTAATGATTTTCGAGATTTGTAAATTATCTTTGTTGAATAGGTATTATGTTTCTTTCAGCTTTTGTCACAACTCGAACGATATTTTCTAACACCAAATTAGACTTCAAGATGAACTGAATTTAGAATCTCACGTAAAGATCAGGACAACTACTATACACTGGGGATGAGACCACTTATACGAAGAGAACCACTTGTTTAGATTGAAATTTTTAGACCGTAGTACAGGTGACTATTACTGACGATTACATTGTTTAGACTGAATTGCTGTTGATGCTCTGGTCCTTTTTATACCAAAATTTTTCCCATTTATTTTACAAACTCTTCACTTTGCCATGTATTTTACGAACTCTTCACTTTTCCATGCATTTTTGAAAACCCTTTGTTAGAGAAACACTTGTGCTGACTCAGTTTTTAGATCGCACGTATGTTCATATCCTCTTAGTCACATATTTTTACAATTTTAGTTATTTAATATTATAGTTTTTATGTTGTTTGTTAATTATTTATAGTTATTACAATTTGTTATTAACTTCTTATTATTGTTTACATTATTATAACTTATCGTTATTAATTATTATTTTGTTGTTACAAATTATTATTAACTTGTTATTATGAATTATTATTTTTGTTACATTTATTATTACATTGTTATTATTATTACATATTATTATTGATTAATTTTAATAATTTTAATATGCTATTTTAATCATAATTTCTTTTTTATAAAATCTTAGATTTAATTACTGGTTTGTTTCTGATTAAAATTGGGATAAGCCAATCAATTAAGCAGAGAAAAAAGTCCCTATGACAATGTTCAAGAAAAGTGTATTGTTTTCGTGTGACAAAATTCAATAAAGAATATTTGACCTCAGTTATGATCATTAATTTTCTTTGCTGATTCCTTAGTTTGGAACCTTCTGCAACCTAAATAAAACATGTTATTTAACTATTAATTTTTTGAGGATATTTAAATTCACCTCAATGTTTAGGTTTTCGAATTTTTGTTTTAAAAAATGGTGACATTGTAACAAAATTTAATTGACAATTAATCTATTTGATGTTTACTATAGGTCACGTCTTCATTCATATTGCTTGCATGTAGACATAAAATACAAGATTAAAAGAAGTGTGTAAAACATTTGAAAATTAAGAGCAAGCAATAAGTGTAATCTAGTCAAGTTTTACCAGAAGAAACTAGTACTTTGAATAGATCGGTACAATTTCAAGAAAATGTCTACTATTATGAAACCAGTATTAGTATTTCTTGTTATCTACATCTTCCATGTAAGCAAAAAAAATTTTCTAATTTATACATCAAGATAATAATGAATTGCTGGCCCAAAGAAGTGTACCTAATTTTATTCAATTTGGGTGGAATAACTTTGTTAACTCCGTAGAGTATATCAAGTATTCTAGTATACTTAGCGATATCTATTTTACTGATTTTATGTTAAGCATTACAATTCTTTTTCTAAATTAAAAATTTTATTGTTTAAAAAAACCACTTCTAATAAAAATTATTAGAATTCTCTTCTTTGCTCCAGCATCTCTTTTCCACTATGTATTTAATTCATTTTTAATAAATTTTAAATAAATTTTCACCAGGCACATCATGCATTCGAAGTGGAACCGTGGGCACAATTTTACAACGAAAAACTTGGATTAAATTTTAATGAGATCAGAAAACTAGAAAAGTATTTTACCGATAAATTTCACGAGGTGAGCTAAATTTTAACTGAAATGTCAAAAATATCTGTTTCTATTCACTAAATAAATAAAACTTGTACTACCTAATTATTATGAGATATATTGTGAAAAATAAAAACTGTTTCTTAGATTGGAGAGGAATTCGCAAATAAATTTGGAAAAATTAGCAAGGAATGCGATCATCTAATTGTTCATGCCAATAAATATTTAATTAAGTTTACTGAATCATCTGAAGAATCTCTTTTAAAAGTATGTAACGTTAAAAGCAAATTGCGAAAAATTCTCAAAATGAATCCAAACTGTCCGTCTAATTTAAAAGAATACTTGAAAGACTATCTTTATCATTTATTTTTTGATCAAATGACTATTTGCTTAAATAAAGAAACTGTTGAACCATCAGTAGAGGACAATTCGGATTCTCAAAGTGTTAATAGTATTGAGTTAGATTCTCAAAGTGTCAAAAGCAACGAGTTAGATTCTCAAAGTGTCAAAAGCAATGATTTAGATTTTCACAGTGCCAAAGGCGATGAGTTTGATTCTACATATTGATAATACACTATTCAAGTTACTATGGAACATTAAAAATATGTTCGAATGTTGGGTAGAAAAATTATGTAACTTGTGAAAATTGTTAATAAAAGAAAATTAGAGAACATTATATTTACTTTTATTTTAATATAAATTAATATCAATCATAAGAATAGCCTCTCCCTCAAAAGACTACGTGGTTTATGGACTTTATTACAAAAATGTCTTCCATCGCCATTTTGAAATTTTTTAATGTACGTTTCGTCATATTGAAATTGGTTTTTGCGAACGCGATATTTCTAGGTTTTACGTATATATTCTTACTTGCTGCTATAAAAAAATTGCTTTTTCAAACAAAAAATCAAAATTACAAGCTTTTTGTCCCAAAAAATGTCTAAAACTTTCTGAAATGAAATTTTTTAAAATATCAAACCAAGATTTTCGAAGAGCGATAAAAACTACATAAGAAGGGGTCCATATTTTTGCCTGAAAAATATTATACGGAATGACTCGAAAAATATCAACTCTAACATCCACATTGTGAAATTTATTAACAATAAAATAATTATTCAACAATTATACAATAATAATTATAATTAAATAATAATTCTTAATTTTATTTCATCTTTGTATTTTTCGTTCGAACAAAATTTTTCGATTCTACTACATCTACGTCTTTAACTGTATATAAACACCTAGGAGTCAACTACCTTATAAATATGACGAAAATTGATGTTTAAATTATTATTCAGAACACCTTTTACAATTACTAATTATATAAATCTATGAAAAATTATTCCACAAATAGAGAGCGCTTATTTTCTAATTAACACAGATCGAATACATTCTTAAAAAAGAATATTTTTCTATTAGGAATACATAAATATATTTTTAAATACGTGAATTTTATAAATCTATATTTAAAAATATTCTTTTCTATATCTACGAACATCTATAATTTGCCTTTAACCTGTAATATAATTTGTAATCTTTGACTAAACTCTGAAATATATATATATATAATCAATAAATTAAAAATTAATTCCAAACGATAATTATTACCACATCGGGGCGTAAATATTACAGGTCTAAATATAAATTGAATTTTTCAAATTTTTCATCAGTACTTTTAAAGCATCATTACCATTTTATACATTGATTTTTGTAAAAATATTTTTTCCTACAAAACATTTTTTCTCTACATTAGAAAAAGTAAATTTCTATTTTAGAATAAAAAAAATAAAAAATATTCACATAAAAAAATATAATTTTCTAACAAATGCAAATATTTTTTTTCGTCAAAACTTTACATAAAAATACATTCCTTCGAAAACAAATATCGCATATGCTGATAATTATTATCAACTTTTCTGATATGTTATTAAAGCCGTATTCAAGCTAAAAAAAACAGTTGTAAATTTTATTATTAAACGCAAAAACTGTTTTATTTCTTGCTTTACTTTTTTATCACGACGATTTTTATTTTTTTAAAAACATTTCTTTTTAAAAGAAAAAATTCTATTTTTTTGTTTAAAAATAAATTAAAAACATGTCTTTTGAATTAAAATTAATTTTCTATAAACTAATTTATATTTTAAATATTTTAAATATTTTAAAAAATATTTTCACTGGAGAAAAGTGATATATAGTATACACTGAGAATAATAGTAATCGATTGGGTCTAAAAGTAATTCTAAAAATATATCTATATATCTATCTAATTTTTTTTGTACAAGAGGTATTACGTATTGTTTCGATCGTAAATTGGTCATCATCCAATTTACACAAAAGAAATTCTTTTCTATAGATAGAAAAATTTCAGAGTTTCTTGAAAAAATATTTTTTTTCTGGAGAAAAAAAATTGTTAATTAGCTCATCGTTGAACTTCGCTTGGCTTATTATTCTCCTTTGATTCAACGGCACTCAATGCAATTCCTAATTGAGCTGCGTAGTATGTCAACATGATTGAAACCTGAAAATATCCAAACACTCTTTGAGATTCATTAAATTTTAAACTAAATAAACCTTAAATTAAAAATTAATTATGTGTTGAAGTTAACGATCACATTAAAAAACCAAGATTTTATAATATTATGTGCAGATCCATAAAATGTTTAAATACTAATTCACTGATAAAAAAAATTAACATTCCAACATTTTGAAAACACTAAAAAACTGTAGTCAATATTTTCATTCGTAAATAAAGAACTTAGAATCATTCATTAAAAGGGTTTTTGTGAAATAAAAAATCCTAAGGAAGAATTTATTTGGGGGTTTTTGATCCAAAAAAAAGATTTTAATGAAAAACTTTAATCGCTTGAAAATATTTACATAAAAGTAATTTTTACTTACTCGAGAGTAAGGGATCGGACTGTAAAAGTAATTGAAACCTAGTAAGGTGTCCGACATTAGAAAACAAATGCTACCAGCACAGCTGCATAACTTCGTCCAAGTCCATAAGTCCTTAACAAGTAATTAAAATTATGTACTTACATGATTTAATTAAAATGATTAATTAATTAAAAAGAGCAATTAAAATGATTGAAGCATTTTATATATTTATAAAATTCAGATTCAGATGATGACTTACATCAAAGAATTGAACTCTGGCAATAGCTCGCCAAGCCATTGTTGTTAAGAGCATTATGTAAAACGGAACTCCTATTGTTAAAATTCCACTCAACCCTGGCATTAGAATGTATGTGACTATAGGGAAAAATATTGAAAAGAAAAAGTTAACAATTGTATTAATTACGTTTTTAATTGTAATTAGTTTTGCGTTTAAGATTTTTATAAATCCATACAATGATATCTTTACAGTTTTTGATCTTGAAATTTACCTTAGAGTACCAAAAAAGTTCAAATCCCCTTTAACTTGTAGAAATTAGTAAATATTATCAGTTTAAATCAGTCTTAATTAATCCCTCACAAAACAAATAAAAATAGCAGCAATTATACCTCGAATACTTAAATTTTTTTTAAAATACCCCTTTATATCCCCTAAAGTTAACAATATCTCAAAAATCATCGATTCTGAATAAAAATAGACGTACTCCCTCCTTTAATAATTTTTCTAGTATAGTGGTAGTTTTTAAATAACAGTCACGATTTACCTTATGCTGTTTTAAATAAACCCTTTGCAACCTCTAAAATAAAAAACATCTCAAAAACCACCAATGTAAACAAAAATTGATGTATTCCGTATTAAATGATTTTTGTATTATAAGAATAATTTAAGCAACATTCATATTTTTTCTTATGCTGTTTAAAAAACTACCTATTTTCAATCCTTAAAATTAAATGTACCTATCATAAAAATGCGATAACTCAGCTAAAATGAAGAAAAGATGAAAATGTTCCCAATAGTTGAAGATCAGACAAATATTACCCAGATGGTATCATAAAGCTAAGATGATTAGATAAAAATTGTTCTGCCAAAGAAGGAAAGATGAAAACATGTTTAATCGTTAAATATCAGACAAATTTTAACTAGCCGATAAAGGTCTGTTGGTAGTTTGTCCAATCGAAGAAGATCAGACAAATAATAACCAGATGGTAACATAAAACTAAGAGGATTAGATACAGATTATCTAGCCAACGAAGACAATATGAAAGCATGTTTAATTACAAAAGTTTAGACATTAATTATCCACCTGATGTAGACCAAATAGTTATACGAATCATTGATGATTACATAATTATTGATTAGACAAAAATTATCTAGTCAATAAAGCAAAATGAAAGCATGTCTAGTAACATAATCTAATCATCTTAGGTTCGTTTTCATCTTGTCTTCATTAGATCATTCATCTAGATAATTTTTATGTAACCATATTATCTTCATCTTGCGTTTATTAGCTAGGTAATCGTTATTATATAATCATCAAAGATTCATGCAACTATCTTGACTTTATTGGCTAGATAATCTTCATGTAATCATCATAGCAACATGCTACCATCTTGCTTTTATCGGATCGTTAATATTTGTCTGATATTTAACGATTCTTCTATTTTGGCTTCATTGATTGATTAATTTTTAATGTAATCATTATAGTTTCATGGTATCATCTTTCCTTTATTGGCTGGGTAATGCTTTGTAATCATCAAATATTCGTGCAACCATTTGGCCTACGTCAGGTAGCTAATCTTTGTCCGATCTTTAATGATTGAAAATGATTTCATCTTGCCTTTATTGGCTAGACAATCTTTATGTAATCATAGCTTCATACTGCCATATACCTCCTAAACTGCCTCCCCCTAAATGTCTTACATCATTTATGGAGATCCTTATTATATTGCTTCTCTCGTGAAGGTCATTACCCTACAATTCTTAGGATTAACATCCAATGTATTACTTTAAACCAATCATAAAAATTGTCAATATCAAGTTGCAGATCTTTACAATTCTTTATGCTATTAATCGGTTTAAACAATTTAACCTAATATAATCTGCGTATTACAAAAATTTATTCTTTAGAACATATTTCAGGCCTAAGATTTGACACTAGTGGAGACCCAAAAGTAGATGTAAATTCAAATGACAAATATCCATTATAATTAACTATAATGACCCTGTGACTTAACCCCTTGAGGCTCACTAGGACATATAAGTCCCAGAAATGCGATAAAATATGCATAACTCGGACAAAAATTGGCAACACTGTGTCCAAAATTGTCAACTCCTTATGCTACTCCATAGATCAACCCTATATTTCATAAAAATGAGAACTCTAAGGGATTCTTTTTCAGATTTCCCAAATAAAAAATAAACCCAAAATTACAAAAACTATGAAACTCGATATTGATAATGCACACAATTGCACAATGCCAATAGTTACGATTCTCTAACCTTCAGTAAACTTATGACTAATATATGTACATCGCGAAGCACGAGCATAATTTTAAGTACTCTTCAGCATGTTTACAGCCTAAAAGAAAATATTTCAGCAATAAATTAAAACGTGATGCAGGTGTTCGATTAAAAACATAGTCCACATAATTTCTTGTTTTTTACCGTGATTTGAGAATCAAGCTTTAAGAAAATCATAAACTTTGATAATATTTTCTCCTAATAGAAAAAACCTGCAATTTTAAAATGCATCTTCTTTCAGATTGATAGTTGATATAATTAAACAAAAATTCCTAAAGTTTCAGTTCCTAATTCCCACAATTCTAAATTCTTTTCAATTCAATAATTAAAATTCTTTTCTAATACAATTGTAATGTCCATCGACTTTTTTTATCTATTTCAATTTTCAAAACTCAAAAGATATAACGTAAAAATCTGCGCTTTTAAAAGAATAAATATAATAACACTTAAACATTATATTAATTAACCTTTAATTCCGAGACTTAGTATTGAACTGTTCATGCAATATTTTTATATATAATATTTAATTAACAACATTTATTTATGTTATGTTCATTTTAGGACGTAACACAATTTTAATATAATCCAAATAACCTTAATTGTACTATTATAGAGTTACTAAATTGGATTAAATTAATTGGTGAACATTAGTAAAACTATACGAACTTAAAAGTTTCTTACCTAGAGCACCCCCTGCATATAGAACTGCACCTACAGAAGGTTTTAGTGGTGTAAATCCGAAAGCAATTATATACATAATTTGAGCAATGGAGAACATAGCCATTCCAGCTGTAAAAAGATTTGGCCACACAAGGAATGCATCGCCGATGCAACTGAACACAAGTCCTGTTAGAATTCGCCTTGAGAAAGTGTATCTGAAATCAAATTTCAGCAACTAATTACTTTAAGCTAATTACGTATATAATTCATGTACGGTATTTTCAATTTGCTCTATCTATTCACATCTTTTACAACCAGAACCCAGTAAGAAGTGAGAAATTAAAAAAAAATTAGAATATTTTAATCCTTTTCTAGTGAGAAATGAAACGTATATAAGGGTCTTTTTGGACCTCTTGGACCTCAAATTTCTCACTAGATTTGAATTCCGCTTCTGACCAATTCTTTTCATTTGGAAAAGCCTAAAAAAAACTAAGTTCAATCCTTTTTAATGTCGTTTTAATGTTTTATTCAATATATATACTTTGTGCCGCATTATTGAAAATATGCGCATAGCACTTGAAGGGATGAATAATCGAATGCCATCAGAAAAGATAACAACATAAATCCATCATTTCCTGAGGTATTATCAAGTGTTATGCCCAAAACTTTACATTTTATTCCATAATTATCAACTGCATGGTAAAAACTTTGGGCTTAATCCTTTCCAGAATGTGCACCATAACAAGAACAAAAATCAATAACAATTGAGTGTAATATCCAATCATTGGTAATAAAATGATACGTTTATCGTTATGACCACGATGAGTCATTGAAGTCCAATCATCTATAGTAAACTACTATTTTAGATGTATTGCTTTGAAAGATTTTTTTAACATTCAATTGCATTTACAAAAATCTACCAACAACCATACTTTTCAATCGATTACGCTTAGGAATTTTTGCTATATTTAACTAGGCCAAGCTATTATCAAAAACACCAATTGGAGGCAAAACCCCAATTTAATGTTCTTCAGTACCTGTTTTGGCTAGTTCATCGGTTTTAACATTACCAATTATTCTACTGTGACCAGGGACCCAAAGAAGAGTATCGCGATTAATTCCAACTAGTCTCTTGAGTAGCTTATGTCAATCGCAGATCAGTTGTGATGCAGTTACATAGCGTTTTAAGGCAAAAAACGCTGTCTTGCTATCAGAAAGGATAAAAATATTTTTGTCTGGACAAACTAAGAATTCAACGGTACCATAGAATATTGTCATAATTTCAGTTTGTGGAACAGCAGCAGAGGACCCTAACTGATACGAGTAGTCTACTTAATATGTTGCATGATGGATTCTGGCTACTAGAAGCTGACAAGAATTACTACCAAGAAATAGACAAAACTTCTCCGAAGGTTTCCGACGTTCTGAATTTGAATCCGGCCTCATAATAAAATCTGCACATTACATTTACCAGTAATAATTTAGCTTAATAAGATTCTAATAAGTACTAAAGTATAGTTAACATTGAAGTTAAAAAATTTTGACCAAACGCGAGCAAAAAGTCATAGAAATTTTTTCTATAATTTTTTAACCTTTCATAAACATAAAGTAAAAAAAATTTATTCTTTTATTAACTTTCGGAGATTATTCAGAACAATGAAAAGAATTAGTTATCTCTCTTGCAAATAAAAAACAGCTTTAAAATAAAATGCAGCATGCAAAAGTTTCTTTTTCAACAACAAAAATTTCAAGATCATTAAAACATTTTGATTAATAATTATTAAGAAAATATTTTCATAAATAATTATTAAATAAAATTTGTTTACAAAATGTTTTAAATTGTTTTTTGTCTAAAAACAAAGTTTCACATAATATGCATTTATTTTAAAGCTGAATTTTTATTTGCAAGAGATATAACTTTTTTTCTTTGTTTTCAATAACCTCCAAAAGTTAATAAAAGAATTAAAAATTCGTTTACTTTTATATATTTAAGAAAGGTTGAAAAATTGTAATAATTGTAATTGTAAGTAATTAATATTTTTATAGGGTATTTCTTAGATCAGCCAGAAGTAGTATTTCAAATCATTAAAACACTAGCAAAGTTATCCGCGCGCAAGCGCGCGGGAATGTTGTGCTGCAATGTTTATTGTAAACAATTTCAAGTTATTTAAATTTAAGTAATTTTTAAAGAAATACTTATTATGACACATAACTGAAAAACTAATTAGAATTAAATTTTCAAAATAAATTATATTTTTAAACTTTAAAGTATATAAAAAAACTTTAACAAATTTCGATACTAATTTCGAATTTGGCATCAGATTTTCAAAATTGAAAATAATTAAACTTTCTTGTACGAGGAAAATTAAATTTCACAAAAATTGTTCTTTGATACCTAAATTAAAAAAAACTTCATTACGAAAATTTTTATTATTCTAAAGAATAGAGAAGGTAAAAATAATTATTAGCTATATATAGGTATTTAACTTTCCGAACAAAGAATATAAACAATATTTTTTTAGAGAATTTCCACTACTTTTAATTCGCTAATATTGAAAAAAATCAATTTTATCAAACAAAATTTTATGCAATTTATTTCTCCCAATAATTCAATTACTTTTAATAATTATAAAATTTTTCATGTAAATTCCATTTTTTCAAAAAATTTTTTAATTAAATTCTAAGCATAAATTTAATTATTTTCATAATCGTAAAATTCAGTTACTTTCACAAATAAACTTTTGACAAGAATTCAATTATTTAAACTAATAAAATTTTCATAACATTTAAAAATTCATTATTTAAAATAATGTTCATAAAATTCTTATTAAGATTTCAATTCCTTTTAAAATTAATTGCCAAATTTTTAAATAGAATTCTTTGTAAAATTTAATTATCTTTAAAAACTTTTCACATTTCAATGATTTTCAATATCTACTATTTTTATAAAATAACCAATTCTAGGAAAAAATTCAATTATTTTCATCAATGTTAATAAAATTCGCCGCAAGAATTTAATTATTTACCTAATTAATAAAATTCCTTGAAAGAATTAAATTATTATTATAAACAATAAAATTTCTCGAAAGAATTCAATTATTTTCATAAATTACAAAATCCTTAGAAAAATGTAATTCTTCAAAAAATTCAATTTTTCTCAAAATTTATAAAATTTTTCAGAAAAATTCAATTATTTTCCAAATTTTTTAAAAAATTTTTCCCAAGAATTCAATTATTTTCCAAATTTAAAAAAAAATTCTTCGCAAGAATTCAATTATTTTTATAAAAATAGAAAAATATTCCAAAAAAATTTAACTATTTTCATAAGTTATGAAATTCTTAAAAAAAAAGTTAATTTTTTTTTAATTTATAAAATTCTTCAGAAAATTTCAATTATTTTCAAAATTTTTTTAAAAATTCTTCGCAAAAATTTAATTATTTTAATAAATAATACAATATTTCAAGAAAATTTAATTATTTTCATAAATAACAAACTTTACCTAAAGAAATCAATTATTTTTGTAAATAATAAAATTCTTCTGAAAAATTCAATTATTTTTTTAAATAATAACATTTTTCATTGAAAATTCAATTATGTTCAAATATTTTTTTTAAATTCTTCGCAAGAATTAAATTATTTTAAATTGTTCCATGAATAATAAAATTCGTAGCATAAATTCAATTTATTATAGTAGGATAAGAAAAAAGTAAATATTTTTGATGAAAATTAGAAAAAAGTCAGGAAAATAAAAAATATGGAATGGAATTTTTGTCAATTTTGTGAAGTGAATAAAACGAGTTTTTTTGTTTCTTTTTGATAATTTGCTATCGGAAAGGAAACTTACGATCATTATAAATTATAAAACGTATAAAAAATAAAAGAATAACTATAACTAACTTCAATCTGCGAACAGAATGAATGAACGAAATACTACGAAGATTATTATAGTTAATTATAACTTGAGCAAAAAAATTTTTTGCATTTTGCAATTTTGTATACGAATGAATAGATAAGCAAGCTACAGATTTCACTTTGCCTCAACTCTTTATGTTTGTTTACTTATAATGAAAGCAAAAAATGTCAGGGGCCTCTACTTTTCAATATTTATAGTAGTTTTATAAATTAAAATCTTAAAATTTTAAATACATTTTATTTAGTCATAGAACATATTTTTCCCACATGGGCCGAATCCCATTATTATTATATATTATAAATATAATATAAAAAATATATTATAAATAAATAAATATATTAAATATATATATATATATATATATATATATATATATATATATATATAATATATTAAATATTAAATATATTATATTATTATATAATATAATATTATTATTATTATTATTTATTATGAAAATATATCTGATGAGTTTATGTAGAATACATCTTTTATGGGATAATCAAGCACTCCAATAGAAAGTAATTTATTAAAAAAATTCAATTACTGGAATTTGTTTATTAATCTGTTATGAAATATATTATAAACGCATATGTTGAATATCTAACATTACTTAATTTTATTTTCATTTGCTACAAAATACTGAAATAGATTGTTAAAAAGCAATCTATTCAATATATATGAAATATATTGTGGACAGAAATTACATTAGCATAATCAATCTATAATTACATACAAACCACCCAATTTTACTATCAAAAACAAATACTAAAAAATCAGTCAGCTTCGGTCTTTCACTCTGAGGTGATCACTAAGATTCGGTAAAGTCAAAATGACTACGTATAAGTTGAAATTGACAAAAATTATCTTCTTACTTCAAGGATTGCTACAAATCAGTGTTGTGAAATCCTTTCCGTTTGGAGACATTTTTCAAAATATAAGAGAACACGAATTCAAGGCGTATCAAACAATAATAATGCACGACGAGCAAGAAGAAAATTTGGATACGGGAAAAGAAATTTTCCAGGCTGCAATAAAAATTTCTCCAAGTCGAATAATAAACTTCATTCAGCAAGATCCAATGGAGCTTAAGACTGCAATCACTTCGCGAAGCTATCACGAAAGTACCCTTTTTGTAGTTGTTCTTGAAAACTCTGCTGAAATAATTGAAACGTTTTTCGATTTTATGAAGCGAGTAACAGGTCATTTTGCATTTCCAAGATGTCTGATGATAATCTCCTTGAAGGAAAGTAGTAGCAGTCGTGAAGTTTTACTCCGATCCGCGTGGTCCAGAGACATCATACAATTAACAATTCTCGACATCGAACTCGAGAGTAATATGTTAAGAGGCAAATTGAGCATTCCCCAAAAGAATATTGTAATTCACTACTTTAATAATTTCACCGGAGTTTATACGAAGATGAATTATAACAAGGGGGACGTTCTATTTCCTAATAAACTGAAGAATTTAAACGGATATGAAATGAAGGCTTTTACTAAAAAACCTCTTGATATAATGGATTCTAATGTTGAAAAACTGAAATCTATTTCAAACATAATGAACTTTAGTCTTGTAAAAATATATCCAACTAAATGCACTTCATCAGACAATCTTGTATCTTGCAATGATAATGTAATGCAAAAGTGTCTGAAGAATAATACTTGTGATCTTTCTTTAGATATCTTGTTTGCATACCCAGGTGATGAAAAATATGATAATCTGGCTTTAATAACGTTTCCTCCAATGTTCTTCTTATTACTACCGAAGCAAAAAATCACTGAATATTTATTTACAAAATCCATCTATTTGGCCATTTTCAGTTGCGCCTTTATAGTTCTCCTCTGGGCACTTTTTCGTTTCTTAAAGTTTGATAGACATTTTTGGAAGTTCCTGCATCTTTGGGAATTGTTACTGGGATTGTCCGTTCCTCGGGATGTTGAAAAACTCAGGGATAGAATTGCTCTAATGACGCTTTGCTTCAGTTTTTTGGTATTTTCATCAAGTTTACATTCACTTTTGACAACAGTCGAATTATTCTCGGATTACAAAGACGTAATTAAGTCGGAGGATAGGGCCAAAACCTGGCTCGCACATTCTACTAATTTTTACAGAGCAAATGACATAAAGGGACTAAATACCACTATTCCGTTAATGAAAAGAACAACTAATTATACAGTGATTGAAGATTGTTTGAATGATCTTTTCAATAATAAAGCAGTTTCTTGTACAGTTGATGGTACATCAGCTCAACAATTGATTTCAATGGATTTGAAAGAAAATGGAATTTCAACTATCAAGATTTTAGATTCCGATCTAGTAATGCACGTGACAGGATCATTTTTTCTTAAAACTAATTCTCCTTTTGTTTTTGAATTAGAACGTTACATGAGTAGATTTTGGCAAAGTGGTTTAACCTACAAGTGGCAGGAGAAATACAAAGCAATTAAATTCAAGAAAATTAAAAATGTTTCTAGGTTCTTTAAAAATGAGAACTCATTAACTATCAAGCCTTTCATAATACTTGGTATTGGATTTGTCATTGCAATTGTTGTATTCATTGCAGAATTGTTGTTTTAAGTTGCTTATTTTTAATAAAATCAGTACTTGAGAAAACACAAAAGATTATTTGCAAGGATTCATATTCTTTTAAATAAGAATAGACTTTTGTTTGTACATTACGTAGGATTGAAATGTTTCAAAACATATTCCTTTTTCTTATTTAACCTAAACGTTTCGAAAGTACTAATAAGACAAAAAGGTCTATATGTATGCAAGTGTCAGTTATAATGCTGTTATTATTATTAATAATAATTAAAATATCTATATTGTAACTAGTAAATATAATTTAAGTAATTCTTGTTCCATTCACTAACTTTGTCCCAATATTAATTGTTAATTTAATTAAATAAGCTTTAAAAATAAAAATTCTCAAACCTCATGCATGTAAATCCACAAATAAATGATATTATATTTGAAAAGTGACTTACTCTTTGGAGAGGCTAATTCCGTGCAAAAGAACAAAAACAATTAGACTTATTATTGGCAGACATTTAAAACAGGCAGTCAGCAGTGAAGGTTGTTCAGCCATTATCACAAAATAAACAGAAATACTCTTTAAAAATGGAACTAATTTTGGGCCAACGCTCCTTAACTGCAACAGAAAAGTTATCCGCAATATTTTAATATATTCAGAATTAAGTTTTATTAAAAAATAATGTATCTCACAAGTTCGCTATAATATATCAGAATATAACTGTTTTCATTATTATTCTACTTATAATTATGACAATGAATTGTTTAATAAATTGTCTTTTCATTAATACAACGAATTAGTTGTTTATAATAATTTGTCTACAATTGCGAAATTTTTATTTGAATCATGCAAGGACAAGGGTGAAAATTAACATTAGGCGACTTATGTCTTGAAAACTTACAAGGTCTTATATGGATTTTAAATAGATTTTTTATTACAATTAATATAATTACAAGAGACCACGTTTCGACATTATACGTGCTCTTATTATTATTATTATTATTATTATTATTAATGAAACCGTAAGTTATAATCAGAATGTAAAACATTTATGTAATTTTCCGTTTCAATAGAAAATAAAATAGAAAAAAGTTCTTCAAATATTTTCATATTTTTTTAGTATACCCTCTTTACCTCATTTATTCATATAAGAAAGAATCAAGAAACGAATAAAAAACATAATTTAATTTATTGATAGAAAATCGATTATATTATAAATCTATAATTCAATAGTAGATTTTATTTTCGAATTAGCTGACTGGAAAGAATTAAGAATGTTGGTAATTTTATTAGTTGGTGCGCAAATCAAAATATCATCAATATAACGAAAATAAAAAAGTAAACTTTTTTAAAAATGCACATTCCAACTTTAGTCAATCAATTGGAAAGAAACGATTATAAATTTACTTTTTATTCTTCTTAACCAACTGATAGACGCAAGTCAAGGTCTTTCTTAATCAAAAGATTTTTTATCACATCTCTAATAATACATGTGCAAATTAACATCATTATTACTTAAAATCAATCTTCAAATTTTAAAACAGTTATAATTAAAAGAAAAAATAAAATAGTTTCGATAAAAAAATGAAATACAAAGAAGAGAATAAGTATTTGAAAACGTATAATTTTTTATTGCCTTTACATAAGAGAAATAAGCTAAATATTAGCGTTGAAACGTTCACGAAGGAAATTAGAATGCAGAAAATGAAATAGAAGAAGATATTAGAATTGCGTGATTGTATTGTTATCTAAGGGAAAATTGGACCATTAGCATTTGTTGAAGATGATATGCTACTGGTGCTTATCTAATACTTCATGTAGAATATTGAATGTTATTGTCTATTTCATATTTCTCAACATATATACGTCCTGAATTACAAATTGAAATAAAATGTTTAATTATATTTTTTAATTTTCTGACACTTTACGTTGAATAAAAACTGAATTCTTAATTTTTGTTCTAATTACTAGCTTTACTATTCTACGCGAACAAAAATCGAAAATGAAAATAATTCCTATGTTATGAATTTAAGATTTAAAAAAAATATTTATATTGAAATTCGTTACATTTTTTTCAAACTTTTATTAATTAAATTTTACATTTCACACTGTGTTTTAGTCTTTTTGAAAGCAAAATTTAATTCTTCTGATTATCAGAGCAAAAAAAATTTTTTTCAAATATTTTTTTTATTTTTCAACATGAACTGTAAAAGAATTATTTAAAGTTACTTAAATTTGGAAAATTTTTCAAGAGTACAATTTTTGTGAAGTTTGAAAGAAATTTTGTTTTCATGTGTTATATAAAAAAAATCAGAGATCAAAATAATATTCCCATTTTTCAAGTTATAAAGCAGTAAAAAAATTAAAAGCTATACATTATTTGAAAAAATGGAACATTTTTATCAATGGCAAGAGTTATAAAATATTTGCAAAAACCTATTTGAGATTCGCTTTAAAATTTTTCTGTTAAATTGATAAGAACCGTTTGTAACATATAAAAAAATGAAAAATAATATTATTTGAATATTTTTTTTTAAATTATTCAATATTTTTAATATTTATTTTCAAAATAAATAATTAAATGAAAACGAAAATTTAATTTTCTGCAAAATTTGTTATACCCAATTGTTTATTGAGGAGAATTTAAACATTTGTTTACTAAATTTTAATACTAGTGTAACTACTATTTAGAATTATAAAATTTAGATAAATGATTTTAATGACTTTATATGTAAATCAATTTTTTGAAATTTTCAATATTTTTTTTGAAGATCTGTTTTTAAATGACCACAGTAATTTTGCATTTAAACAGTACCTTATAATATCCTATCCAAGATATAATTTTTCCAAATTTTTAAAAAATATGGTTTTTAAAAAAGTACTAAAAAGGACACTTTTTTGCACCTTGTCATGAAAAATATTGTAGTAAAATATAATTGATTAAAATAAATCTCCAATGTTAGATCTACAAAATCCAATACTTATAGAATCCCCAAATATTATTTATAATGTAACAATCAATACTATTTCTGTAACTTTTTATATTATGTAAATATGTTCAATATTTGTTAATCAACTTACCAAATTTATAATTCTCTTTTATTCAGATACAGAAAGTCTCCTATTACTTTTTTTCTATTTACGAAATTCTCAAATTTTTAATAAAGTTATATAGGGTAACTGTACCAATATTTTCGAGGATTTTAAGCAACATGTGACCTTGACTTTTTTTTAGAAGTAAATGCATTTTAAAATTTAATTTTTGTATATTTGGACGAAGGATTTAATAAGGTTTAATATTCATATTTATTATTTTTTTAATGTAAATTAAATTATTAAGCAAGAACACATTTAAAAGTGAATTAAACAAAAGCACCATTTGTCGATGGTCTGTTACAATTTTCGAGGATATTACATTTTCAAACATATAACCTAACAATTAACTTGTGCCGATATTTAAATTCGAGTAGATAATTATTTTTGTTATAAAAATATTACAGAACATTACCAAGAAACAAATATATTTATTTATTTATAACTGAATAATTTATAATATTGATATAAAAACTTTTTTATAGTAGATGATAGAAGAGAGAAAATTATTTAACTGTCCGAATGTTTTCGTTTTATTTACCTTAATTTATAAAGGCTCGCGGACATAAAAGACTACTTAACTAAATAATTTAAGTCACATTAAATTTTCAAATGTATGAAATAAAGTTTCCTTATGTACAAACTGTTAATTAAACGAAATAGTACAACATTTTTTATACAGTTTTAAATAATGAACTTTCTGTCAACCAAATTATTTCCGGCATTTCATTTATGAACCTATCTAAGGATATTCCAAAGAAATTAATGTTGGTGTCCACTCAGCGATCATGGCCCGAAGTTTACTTCTGGTCTATGGGAGAGATACATCGACCTTCAAGGTCCGACTTTCTTAGCTCACCTGACACTGGATATCATAGACGTCACATAAATGCTTCGGCAATGCTATAACTAACGAAGGCGGTTCAGGGCCCATCCTGGCCAGATGGTAGTACCCTGTTAAGGCCCGATTGTCCCTTGATACGAGACAAACACCCAGTATGAGCGATTGTAAAAAAAAGGAAGAGTACCTGCGGGATAATGCTACGGTTAAATCCCTCACTGGTTCCGATTGTCAAGCGCTTTCGAGCGTGCGGGAGGTGGCCAGTCTCCCAAGGATGCAGGAGGGCAACAACGCATTGGAAGTACCACAGATCATCGTGGACAAGGTGGAGAGATGAGGGAGTACGAGCAGCGTCACCAGTCAAGCCAACTGCATTTCTGTATTCAGTAATGCTTCTGCGATTGACAATTGCTAGCTGCAATCAAGATCGTGATGAATGCATTAAGCTACGCGAAGAAGAGGAGGCGAGCATTCATAAAATGGAGGAAGAGGTAAACAAGATGCTGAAGACTTGTGAAGTCCAAAAGAATGTCAATATGACAATCAAAGATGGACTAAAAAGCTTAACATCCCTTATACAGGAGGTCAAGGAGAAGCACGCTGCAGCGACAGAAAAAGACGAAAGATTGTACCAGGGCTTAACTTCGTCTGAAGAAGCACGCCAAGACCGAAGGCTAAGAAGTGACCGTTTTAACGCAGTGGTGCTAAAAACGTTGTCTTGGAGAGTCAAAAGCGAAAGAGAAATGATCCTGAGCTTCAGAAGGACACAAAGAAGAAAGAAGAGGGACCTCCTAAAAGAACTGAAGTCAAGGGTACCAAACCGGCACCAAAGTCGAATTTAGACAAGGAAAGAAGACAACCACGAAAACGAACAACAGTTATCGTTAAAGTGGCTAAAGGAACAACATTCGTCATCGTGCTGAAGATGGTTCGAGATGAAGCTGACCTAGATGCCAGTCAGACAAGTGTTGTGGGAGCTTTACCCTCGAAAAGGGGAGACCTCCTCATTAAAATTGGAGGATCTTCAAACGAGAAGTCGTTCACCGAGGAAGTGACGAGGGTGATCGGTGACCTTGGTAGGGTGTAAATGGCGGTCCGACAAACTACGTTGGAAATACGCGATATGGACGCCCTTACTGAAAAGAAAGTTTTGGACGCCCCGGAGCAAATCTCTACGGTGCCAGCAGGGAGCAGAAACGTGACGGTCCTTGGACCAAACAAGCGAGGAGTAAAGCTCGCTGTCGTTTTCACCAGCCAAGAGGATGCAGATAGGCTGGAGAAAATAGGACACATTAAAATTGGGTTCGTGTCCTGCCAGGTGAGAAAAAGAGCTACGGTCACAAGGTGCCATAGGTGCCTTGGCTACGGCCACATAGATAGAGATTGCAATGCGGTAGACAGCAGGTCGGCTGCGTGCTTCAAGTGTGGTGAAGCTGGCCATAAAGCAGCAGATTGTAAGAAGAGCTCATGCTGCTTCTTATGCCAGGTGAAGTTCAGCGAAAAGGAGGACATCCAACACGTCGCCGGATCAGGTCGGTGCAAGGTCTTCAGGACTGCCTTAGAGGAATCTAAGAAGACCCTGTCAAGAACAAGGAGGAAATAATGGCCAGAAGAAGAGCGGCACGGAAAAGTCGCGCCAGCGACTAAATGGGACCATCCATCTGCGAAGTCTGAAACCGAAAGGTAGTTCCGTAGGTGGATAGAAGGTTCGTAACCCGGGGAAACAAGAAGCCTTTATAAAGCCATGTTGCTCATCAATAATCAGAGACATAGTTTGTCTATAAATTTCACCAAAAATTAAACTTTCAAAAATGTTTTTTATGGTACTTAATATAACAATTGGACGATAATTAACAACTTCATTCTTATTATCATTTTTGTGTACAGGAACATTCTGTGCATGGAAATGTCTTTGTTCAAAAAACTTTTCTAAAACGTTTTTAGAACATTTCATGTCCGCTACACAACGGCTTAAGAACGTCCAATATACTAAAAACGTTTTTGAGACGTTATGTGGTATGGACATGAAACATTCTAAAAACCATTTAGAAACTTTTCTTGAACAAGGATGTTTTTGTGCCCAGAGGGAACTACTATGCCTCTCTTCCATATAAAAGGGAAAGTATTGCATGAAAAAGAAAAATAAAATATAAAGAGGTTCAACAGAAGAGGAGCAGCATGACTTCAATACGTTAGGAGGGATTTCATCAGGACCAGCACCTTTCTTAATGTCAAGTCATTTTAATTTTGATAGAATTGAATCTCGACCAATATAAAATATATTAATAATATTATAATTGTTAAATGACTCGAAGTCATGAGGTAAGAAATTTGTTGATGGTATGTTATAATAAATTCGTACACAAAAAGTAAGTAGAAATGCGTTTGATTTGTATTTTTAAAATTCTGTTTCAATCAACCTGAAATATTAAGAATATGTCGATTCGAGTAAATTTGACAGCGAGTAAGACTCCGTTGAAAAAATTACGATTTGCATGGGGTCTTTGGATTAAGCATTGATTTGAAATTTGAATATGTAAATATACAGCTGAAAATATAAAAATTATTTAGAATTTTTTTTTGTTTTTAAATATTCTATATTATACTATTTATCTGACAAAGAAAATTATTGTCCATCGGCAATTGGCGCAGTTACCCTGACATAAATTATTATTAAAAATAATAAAAATAAAAAATAGTTACGAATTCATACCTTACAGATTATGTTAGATAATAGAAAAAGTAGAAAATTAGTTAAAGAGTATAAAAGTCGTAAGATGGAAATTGGTTGCATTGGATAAAAGACAATGTTAAAAATTCATTAAATGAAATAGAGGAAAAATAGGTTAAATTGGATAAACGGCAATATTAGAAATTGGTTACATTGTACAAAAAGCAAAATTGGAAATTGGTTGCTGCAAACTTATTGGAAGATAAGAAAAAAAGAAATGAAAAATAAACAAGAGCGCGCAAGTACTAATTACTAGTAAATGTAATTTCTAAACACAAAAAATTCCATTTTTAATCAGAAGGAGAAAATCTAAGAAATCTGTTTCTGTAGCTCTATCTTCTAAAGCGATCATAAATGATTTTGTCTTTCAGTTCTCTCTTGATAAACTTTTATATTGATTCCAAGGTTGTTATATGTATTGAAATCAATTGAATTTTGGGAACCCTAAAAGAAATTTTAAATTATTTTACGATTTATGCTTACTTAATAAGCTAAAACCTTGATAAAAATAATAATAAAATGTTAATGAATATGTTTCTATATAAAAAATTTTTAAATAAATTTAAATTCTAATACTCATGTTTTTAAACGATTTTAAAATTTTCTATTTGCTTAAAATGTATAGTGACATTGAAACAGTATTTTATTTGCAAATAATCTATCGGGTGATTGCTTTAGATCACGTTCTGAATATATTCCTGAAATCTTAGACATTAAACCTGCAAAATAAAATGCTTGGCAGTCAATTTTAGAAGTTCAGAAGTAAGTTACACTTTACCGAAGTAGGTTTCTACAGAAGATACCAGTTAATTGAGTACAAAACTACACTCAAAAGAAAATGTCTCCTGTCTCAAAAATCCTTTTGCTGTGCCTAATTGCCTGCATTTTGCATGTAAGTATAATTTATTTTATACCAAACTAAAAGAACTTATGTTTTTACAAAAGAAAAATAACAAGTAACTTTTCCCTCTAAGAATAAACTGAAACTGCTGTAGCCATAAAATTATTGAATGTCTCATTTTCTGAAAAATAAAATTGTAACTTATAATTCAAATTATAATTTTTGTAAGACATATTATATTACTATTAATTCAATAAACTTATAAATAAATTTTAAAAGGTAAATGAAGGCTTGGAGTTTGCGGGAGCTGGAAAGTTTTATACTGATAAACTTCAGTTACCAATGGTAGAAGTATTTGAGATAGAAAAGTTTTTTACGGAAAAACTGAATGTGGTAAGTTCAAAAAAAAAAAAGATTCAAAAGAAAGTTATCCATATAAATGCTTCAATATTCAAAATTATTATTTATATAATTCAAAAAGGAGCAACATTTTCACTTAAATTTGCAATAAAAATTTTTAATTAATACGTAATTTTTCATTTCTTCAATCAATGATTTAAAAACTGTTTTTTATATTAATAAAAGTTAATGATCAATTGACATTGATGAAATGTTCATATAAGCAAAATTAAAAACAAATAAATTATTTTACAGATTAATAAAAAGTTCGAAAAGAAGTATTTAACTAAATATCAGGAATGCCAAGAAAAATTCGTCAATCCTGAAGATATTTTTTCAACATTCACTAATAAATCGAAATTGGCTCTTATTAAATTGTGCAGCAAGGACGGTAATTTAAAAGTAATGACAAAATCGAAAAAGGATTGCGTTAATAACATTAAAGATTATTTAGACAACTATCTCAATAATTATTCTTTTGACAAAGTACATAAATGTTTAAATGACAATAATACTAGTGATTTATTGGAAGATAAATCAGCTAAATCTAATGCAGAAAGTGACGAAGAATAAAGTTAAAACTACGACATATGATGAAGACATGGGAATATTTTTCAATGCTTTAAATTATGTACGTTATAAACTTGATTAATAAAAAATTTATTGAATAATTTACTTCTGTGTTCAAATTAATTTGAATAAAATTCCCAAAAAATGTAGAAGTGTAACTGATTTTATTTTTTTTAAATACAGATTTTTTTTCTATATATATAAAGAAATTAATTTGAATTTCCAAACTGTTTTAGATAAATTGAACAAAATTTATTAAGTTTAATTCTTTTAAGTGATAAATAACTTTACAATCTTTGTAAAAGTTTTTATCTGTTTATTGAATGTAATAATTACTGTTGGAGTTGATAACGATTTTTAATATACCCAAAACATTTACTCGATGCAAAATGAGTAAAATTTATGAATTTTAATAACTTTCTAAAAATTACAATTATAACCCTTCCCCATCAAAGCCTTCAAAAAATATTAGTTAAAGAATAAATAAAGCAAACCTAAAACTAAAATCTTAGGTCCCTGAAGTTGACATCGCTGCTCAGCATCAAAAAATATTTTTTGTACAAATCCAAAGAAAAACCCTCAGTTTTTCCCAAAGTTTTAAGTTAAAAAATACTATTAAATAGTTTTTTTACTTCTTAGGTGAATAAAAGAAGTAAAATTAGTTAAATTTTTTTTACTAAAAATAAGGAAAAATACTTTTTGATGCTGAGCATCGATGCCAATTTCAGGAACCTAAATTTTTTTTTAATTTATTTTTAAAAAAAGTCAAAAAAAATTATTCTATACTTTCAAATGAAAAAAGTCTGTGGGGAAGTTTCGAGTTGGAAAAACTTCCAATGAGAGAAATGTTCATAATAGTTAAAAAAGTTTTCCAAATTGATTCGATTAAATAGTTTTTATGACAATTTTACTTTTTGGTACGCCGCGTCGTGCCCGGCCGTGAGCTCAACAATTCGGCTGTTAAATTTTTTAAAAATAATAGTTTTTTAATTTTGAAAATTTTCCAAACAATAAAATTTGATAAAATCTTTAAAAAATAATTTAATTTTTAAGGAATAGATATAACAATGATAAAATTTTTGAAGAATTTTAATAATAAACAGGACAATGATTTAAAAAAAATTAATTTTTTGATGAATTTTATTAAAATAATCTAAACATGATTATTATTAGAAACATTACTTCCTTGTGAAAGAAGAGAAAACACTGTTTTTTAAAACTACTATGAGGTCTCTAACAATATTAGTTTTAATTCAGTCATCACATATATAAGATATAATATGATATGAAGATTTGAAAAATTTCTCAATTTTTACGATAAGAGGGAAAAAACTTTTTTCGAGGAATTTTTCCTTCATGCCCTTAAGCCCAACAAAAAGCGTGTGAAAAATTCATAACCACTGAATTATAAAATCCTTAGATACCAAATTTAGTAAAATTGGTTAAATTTTCAATTTTAATTACCGACATATTTTATCCGCCATATTGAATTTTTAAAAAATGTTAAATTCATAATCAGTAGCCTCTAAAACTCTTAGATACCAAATTCTATAAAAATTGAGAAATTTTTCAAATTCATATTTTACATTTGTGATGACTGAATTAAAACTAATTGTTAGAAACCTCATATAGTAGTTTAAAAAACAGTGTTTACTCTTCTTTCACAAAGAAGTAATGTTTCTAACAATGATTTGTGTCAGTTAATCGTCTTTATTTTGTTTAGATTTTAAAATTTCAAAAAGGATCACATTGCATTAAAAATGTGACATCTTTATTTTTAATTTAATCCTATTATTGAAGGTTTTTCCTTAAAATTTGAAATGGAGAGGTGGGGTGGCACAGTTCAGAAAGAATGTTTTATATATTTGAATTTTTCGAATTATGTGATTGAAATTATTAAAAATATTTAATTTAAAAAAATTAGAAGACAATTTTCATTTTTAATTTTGCCTTTAAAGATTTTTCATAAAAACTTTTTGATAATTTAATTATTTTTTTAAATGTGCAATTAAAAAACTTAAAAAGTAGATTTTCAAAAATTGTAACAAAATACGTGAAATAAATAAATTATTTTCAATTAATTTTTACAAAATTTCAACACTTTTTTTACTAAAAATTGTGGTATTTTGTTGCAATTTTTGAAAATATAAGTAGAGAAAAATATCAATTTTCTTAAAAAAAATATATGTCGATGATTTTCTCTTTTGGAAACCTCCTAATGAAAATTACAAAATTATCTATTTACAAAAAATCATTAAAAACAAAAAACTCTTTTCCAATTTTGTAATTCTAAATAGTTATACAATAGTATTGATATTTAGTAAAAAATTTTAAATTCTTCTCAATAAAAAATTACAAGAAATTTTGCAGAAAACTAAATTTTTGTTTTCTTTTAATTATTTATTTTGGAAATGCATATAAAAAAATTAAAGAATTTTAAAAAGAGAAATAAATTTTCATAAAATATCTTTTTTGCCATTTTTTTCCTATGCTAAAACCTATTGTTATGAAATAGCGAACAAAAAATTAAAACGCGAATCTCAAATAGGTTTTTGCAAATATTTTATGACTCTTACAAGTGATAAAAGTGTTTCATTTTTTCGTATCATATATATTCTTAGTTTTTTCATTTTTTTACTGCTTTAAAACTTGAAAAATAGGAATATTCTTTAAGTTTCTGAATTTTTTATATGACACGTAAAAACAAAAATTTGTTTTAACTGTACAAAAGTAACTTTACATCCATGATTTAAAAAAAATTTTAAATAAGACTTTCTTTACAGTTTTTGGTTTTTTAAATAAAATTGGTGATTTCGAATTAATTGAAGTTCAAAAATTAGTCAATCGAAGACTAAAAAAGTCAAAAAAAATTTTTTATTTTTTCGGGATCAATTTTTTTTTAAATCTTTAAGGACCAAATGTACGAAAATTTTATCTGATATCGATTCATGTATATAAAATATATATTCTATCAATTGTTATGAAATTAATCAATACTCTTATTTTTTACAAAAATTCAAATTTTGTATTTCAAAAATTTCTTCTATAAAATAATTATTCTTAATAAAAAATTAAGCAATTGGTATATATTATATAGAGGAAGCTAAATGTTCATGGAATGAACAGCTTATTTCTAAAATAATGTTACGTCGAAATAACTTATTATTTTATTCCCTACAGTTCCTAATTTAATTTTTATTAATAATAATAAAAATTGGGAGAGGTTAAGTAAATGAAAAATAGTGTCGCTTTAGTATAAAATTTGTATATTTTTGAAATAAATATAATATTGAAAGATAAAAATGTGAGACAAACATTTGTAACGTTACAAGCCTTATCGTTTTTTATCTTTATTAAATTAAATTTTAATAAATTGTATTCACAATTACTGTAATTCGAACAGTATATTTCTTATTATAATTGTGAAAATATACATAAGAAAAATTAAAGAATAATGTAAGGACCATCAGAGTCACCGAAATTGACTCTCTTTTCTTGTTCAGAAATGCACCTTCAGTAACTTTTGATACTTGGTAAAATTCCGTTCAATGATACTTCTTTCGAAATAATTTAAAGCTTTTAATTCACCATAAAATTAATCCACAAAATATTTTATTAAATAGAACCAAACGCATTGCAAAAATTAGAGCTTCGCAAACATTTTATAAGGGAATTGCATTGCGAGTGCATCATTATTCTTACAGATTTGAGAATCCAAATTCAATAACTGCCTTCGAATTAACACTTTAATCGAACAAAATAATTAAAGAATTAATTAAAGGAATAATTTCATAATTGTCTTCTTTAGCTCCATAAATTAAAAGTATCAAAGACTCTTTTGGGTTAATGACCAAACTGTAGTCTGTTGATAAAATGGAAACGTCAGCGTTTCCATAAAGTCCTTGACATCAAAGACTCGATAGCAAATTCACATGTTGCAACCAATATAAGGATCAAAACATTTTGCACAGTAAGAGGGTGCAATGACATTAAAGTTATTCCAAGTTATAATAATTGTTGGCCAATATAAGAATATGTTTCCCAATCCTTTGAACCTCTCCACTAAATTCTGTCACACCCAATCCTCAATTTCAGGTATTAAAACTGATGTGCCCCAATGTAATTTGCTTCTTCGCGACAGTTAACTCCTGGAGACAGGTAATCGCGAGGTTGACCGTCTGCGAGACTCGGACGGTTCAAGGGTTAGCCACGGGCAATCGAATTCGGGTAGACGTTAAAATCTAAAGTCGTGAAATGTTTAGAATAGCTTGGACTAAGAATTAATAGTGAACACTAACTAAAATAATGAAACAATTTAAACCATCTCATATACAAAATCAAGTTTGTTGATTAATGTCGTTCATATATTCCACAATTTTGCTTTCGACAGCCCTTTCGTCACACTTTGAATTGTTTTGAATTTACAACAACGACCATAAGAGAAATTCTAAACGATAGATATTCGGATTAAATAACCGCGTAAAAATTGAGCAATCCAAACGAGTAGAAACAAAAACAGAATAGTTAAAATGAGTGCTTCAATTTGTTTCATTTAAATAAACTGTTAATGATGATAAAGTTCTGAATAGAAAAGACTGAAAATTAATAATGAACAACACTTTAACAATTTAAAACAAACAAACAGTTGCCCATTCTAAAAAGGAGGACCAGCTCTAGATGACCTTTTCTCCCTCCTTTTAAGTGCTGTAGGAATTAAGGACAATACTTCGTAAGTAACCAAATTGTATCGCTTCCAAATTATCTAAATTCTTTTATCATAAATATTGAATCATAAATTCATTAAACTACTGTTCACATTTTCGAAATCTGGTTGTAAGAAAATTAAAACTTGTAACAAAACTTGGTTGCTTTAAATATATTTTATTTTTAATATATTATTGTGATTTTTAATTGAAGAATAATGACGAGTTAAAAATTCTCTTAATAAAACTATCAAGAGGAGAGATGTACTAAAAAGAGACAGATAACGACCCCATAATTTATCAAAGACTTGAACTATATAAAATATTACAAATTCCAATTCTTTCTTTGTTACAACTCCGAAGACAGTAATTCTTGATTATAATTAATACTTATTTTCATTAATTTTTCTAACACTTTTTAATTCCTTAGTCTAGTGGTATCCCAGTGGGCACAGGGACGTCCTGAAGAAGTTCATTTTTGTCCGCGATCATTCGGGGACGAGGATGGTAATGTTATTAGACGTCATATTTTTGGAGATAATACCTTAAGAAACATTTTATTAGAAGTGATAAAAACCAAGTTTTTTAATCCTTTATAACTATTTTCTACTCTATTGAATATATGTACCATTATAAACATATAAAACTATTAACATTTAAAACGACGGGAAATATTCAAAATAATGTGAAGTAGAGAAAATTGCCACCAGAGAACAGCACTTGACGATATTTAACTTTATTTTATAATTTTTCTCCATATTTTTCACATTTTGAAAGTAATGTCATTCCAGCAAAATGACAGTGAGAAATAATCTATCAGATAATTACTTCAAGTCACGTTTTGAACATAATACAGAAATTTAGGTATAAAATGTACAAAATAAAATGTATGCACAGAATATTGAAAATTCAGAAGTAATAAGTTGCACGTTACTTTCAAGTGGATTCTTTTAGAAGAAAACAGTGTATCGATCACAAAATCACAATTTAGTAAAAATGTCTGTCGCTTCATTGAACCTGTTAATGTGTCTGGTTGTCGGCATTTTACATGTAAGTACTCTGCTGAAATATAATCTTGCCTACGTGTATAATAATTTTAACAAAAATATTAAATTTTAATCTTATTAATTGGCAGAAGAAAAATAGAATTTTTAAATAGGACTTTTTTTACATAACATGAAAATTTTATGTCGTTTAAAATTTTACCAGCGTATTTTCTAAAAATTTATTTTAAATGATTATTTTAAACTAGAAATTATCAAATTTTTCAATTTAATTCCATTTCATTTCTTCTCATAAATTCTTGATTTTGTTATATATCTGCTATATTTTTTAAACCTTACATTAAAATATAAATTTCATTTTTTATTAGCACTTTCGGTATTGTTAAAATTTTTTTTAAAAATTGTTTTAAGACGTGTAGCACTGTTTAATGGAATTTCTGAGAAGAAATTAATTTTTTAAGTAAAAATCTTTCCTACTTAACATACTAAAACAAATTACAGTCGTAAATATAAGATGAGTTCCATAAACCAATATCTACAATAACAAATTACATATAATTAGATATGAAAGTTCGTTTGCCATATTGGAGTCGCTATTTTGAATTTTTGAAAATTAAGTTCATTTTCGTAATCAGCGATCCCGAGAACCCCAAAGTAAATAGTTCCAACTGAATTTTAGAATTTTTTAAACATTTGTATCACGAGGTTGATATATTATTAAAAAAAATTGACTGTACGGCGCCATTTTTTATTCGCCATCTTGAATTTTAAGCCGTCGCGTCTTTAACCTGTCTTTCAAGGGTCAAGACAAATTTTTCTGTTATCAAGAAGAACAAAAATAATTATTCTTACTACTCGTTAATTAAAAAAATGCCCCTAAAAATTCTAGAAAAAAATATTTTTTTATTAATGTTATTAAGAGGGAAAACCACATTACATCGCTGTTTTTTAGCCGTTTTTCTCGAATTTTTTTTAAGGTAAGAATTTTTTTGAATGAAGTAAAACATTTCCACCATTTGTTCATGTATTTAACTGTAACTTATATTTTTTTAAGCGTTTATATTAAAAATCTTCCAAATTGGGAGCTATTGCATATAGAGCTGCTCCGCCAGAGTTCATGACCCCGTGCACCGGCAAATTTTGTCCGCAAGCAAAAAAGTCAAGTTTATTCACATTTTATAAATATTTTATTATTAAGTGAACTAACTTTTAAGTGAAAATATTAAAAATTAAAAAATTGACACGCTTTTAAAAAAATCTTAGATTTTTTGCCTACTTTTTAGCAACTTTTTTATTTAAAAAAGGGACTAAACGTTTTTTTTTCTTTTCAAGTTTAGTTCTAATTTTTCATTTTAAAATCGGTCAATAACTTTTTGAGAGCTACACTGCACGGCAATTTCAAAAATTTTATCACCAGGACAGCGAGGACGTCGAATTTTTCTCTAAAAACTTTTTCAGCATATTTTTGAATACCTTAACTAACAATTTATGCAAAAGATTGATTTTTTCAGACGTCTAATGTGGTCTTCCCCTTAGCAATTTAGTTTCTTTGTAGTCTTAAATACATTCAGTTTTATATTTTTTGTATTCTACTTAAAGATTGAATCGTATAATAATAACAATCAACAATAGAAACTTAAAGTAGTTTATAAAATTATAATCTAAATTTTCAGTAACATCATTCGTTACTCGTATCTTACACTTACAGCCTTTTCAGAATTTAATAAATCTTAAATTTTAAAAATAACAATTGACAAGTTAGTTAACGGTTCAAAAACTTATTCATTATTTTTTTGATAAACGTTTCAGAACGTCCTCCTTAGGATTTTATGATTGTAATTATTTATTATGTAAAAAAAACTAAACAATTTTAGTAAAAAAGCAGTAATTGGAAAATTTTGTGCCTCTTATGGCATCATTATGCAAAAAGAGTAAAATTATACAATGCAAAAACAAATATTATACATTTTTTTATTTTAATAACATTACATTATTTATCTTAACCAATTGAAAATTGTAAAACATTCTTAAAGGCAAATGATGCATTAGAATTGGCGGGTGCAGGACGATTTTATAGTCAAGATCTTAAGATACCATTGACGGACATAGAAGGAATAGAAACTTCTTTTATTGAATCATTCAATACAGTAAGATAATAATTCTTTAACTAAAATGAATATTTTTATACATTAAAACTAATGGATATTAAAAGTCGATGAGTTTTTTTAATTTAAACTCGCGTCGACTTTCACATCCCCCTAAAGACATGTCAAAGTCTTGGTTAGTCACTAAAGTTTCATTTGGAAAAACCAAAAGGACTTTGACATGTCAATAAATTTCAACCATCTTAGGGTATCAACCTGTGTGATAAAATCGACAAAATATTCAGAGAATAAGTTTTAAAAATTAAAACAAATTTTATCGACAGATTTCTAAAAACTTTGAAAAAAAATATGCAAAAGAGAACCAGAATTGCCAAAATATATTCTCCAATCCAGCAAAATATTTTTCTCTTTGGACTGAAACGTCAAAAAAACCTCTTTTTAAATTGTGTGCCAAGACGAATGATACAATTATACTTATGAAAAATAAAATGAAGTGCGTTCTACGAATTCAAGAGTATTTCGACTACTATATCCGTAGTTTTACATTCGCTCAATTAAATACTTGTTTAAATGGAAAACAATCGGATCAAACTGATTTAAATGTTAGTGTTCTAGACAACCTAAAACAAACAGAAGACAGCATCGACACTGATGTTTAATGTTCCGCTAATATATCAACGGAAGTAATTTTTCAATGTCTCTTAAAATTACCGAATTTGTTAAATTGATTAATAAATAAAACTAATTCAACAGATTATATTCTTGTCTTTGGTTTCAATTAAAAAATAATCCCATAATCCTGCCTCCAATTTTTTACTGTTCGATTTTCTTTCAATTTTTTCAAAATTTTGAAGTTATAAAGTCCTTGAAGTTGGCATCTTTCTTCAGATGCACGTTAAGTAAGCAAAGAATTAGAAATAAGGCGAAGAGAAAATGAGTTTTTAAAAAACCTGTTCCCAAAACATATTCTATTAGATCGTTTTCTGAAATCTTGATAGTTGAAATTTCATTTTCTTATAAAAATCAATTAGAATTATTTCATGAAGAAAATGAGTTTCGCTACCGTACATGTTTTAGTGACTGAAAAATGTTGTATTAGTAAGAAAGTGTTATAATATTAAGAGCAATTAATGATCTAAGGAAATTTTTGTCAATCCTTCCAAATACGTTAGGTTTTAAAAAATATTTAATAATTACAAAATTGCGGTCACTTGTATTATTTTGTTAGTTCAACCAAGTAGTAGCGAATATAAATGTAAAGAAATTAAGGAACCATATATTATTTGTGATAAAGCAAACGGTATGGTAACATTATTTTTCTTTAAAAGTATCATAATTTTTTTAACTTTTAAAAAAATAATATATTCAGGCCTGGGATCGACTTTAATGAACAAAAAAGTCGCTTTAGTCGATTAAAAATAGAAAAAAAGTCGAAAAAGTCGATTATTTAATTCAGTGCTGTCACAAAAATTCAAATTAATCAAAACTTGAATAATTTTGCTAAATAAATATTCAAATACTTCTTACTTCTTTATTCACAGGAAATAAAATTATTAAAATTTTCAAGTTTTCAAATTTAATAATTTCTAAAAATTAAAACTATAACCCTTTTATAAATTTAATTACTTTTTACAATTTTTAACTAAACTTCATATCTAAATCAATTATCTATATGAATTTTTAATCACTTTTTTGCAATTTCTTCAAAAATTCAATTATTTAAATAAAAAAATCAAATTTTATATAATAATTTAAAAAGTCTATTTTTCTATTTAAAGATATTAATTAAGGTAGAACATTTTCAAAAATTAATAAAGAAATTCGTAAAAATTAACTTTTTAAAAATATTTCTAAATGATTTATTGAAAATACAAAAAAATTTTACAATTAAATACAATTAAAAAATGGCTAAAAAACTGAAATTTTGTCAAATCTTTTCAAAACTAATTTAAATTTAGTAAAAAATTTAAAAAATAATTCAAAATTTGTCAAAATTTTTTGAATAATAATTAAGTTTTTTAAAAATATAAAAAAATAAATCTAATTTTTCAAAAAATTGTAATTTTCATAACTAATTTCTGAAAAATTCTAAAGTAATAAATTTAAACAAAATTCTAATTACTTTATTCGAAGGTAATTGAATCTTAAAAAATTGTAATAAAACAATTGTAATAATTATTTTTTTATAAATATTGTAATGTACAATTTTTCAAAAATAATTGAAGAATTTTTGTATAATTTAAAAGAAAATTGTTTTCAAAAATTTTAATTGAAAATTTGGAATATATGATTATTTTCTCCAAAATGTTGAAAATAATTGAATTTAAAAAAATTAGAACGTAATAATTCAGAGAATTATTCTTTTCAAAACTATTTTAATAATATTTTTAAAACCTATTTTTCATTTATTTTCATTTTTATTGAATCTACACTTGAAGATTATTTATTATAAGTTTTGATAATTTAATATTATTTCAAAAATTTTCAATTAAAATTCTTTAAAAGTTAATTTGAAAAATTGGAATAAAAAACACTTGAAAAGATGATTTAGTTCTAATTAAATGTACAGAATTTGAATTATTGAAAATCTTTTTAATTGTAATATTTTGAAACATTTAATTAGAAAATTGATTGAAAAATAAACTTCCAAAAGTTTGTCTATAATAAGTTATACTTTGCACGGTATAAAAATCAAAATAAGTTGCATTTTATACCAAAAATATTGTATTTTGGCGCAAAATTTGTAAGAAAAGTGGAAAAAGTCGCAATTTTGAAATAAATGTCGATAAAAGTCGCATTATTTGAAAATAGTCGAAAAAAGTCGAAAAATTCATAATATCCGAGGCCTGTATATTTAATTTTGTAAAGTAATTTTTATGGGATAATCAAGCACCCCATTGGAAGATAATTCATTAGAAACAATTCAATTACTGAAATTTGTTATTGATATGTTATAAACGCATATATTGAATATCTAACATTACTTAATTTTATTTTCAATTGCTTCAAAATACTGAAATAGATTGTTAAGAAGCAATCTATTCAAAATCGATGAAATAAATTGTGGACAGAAAGTACATTAGCATAATCAATCTATAATTACATACAAACCACCCAATTTTACTATCAAAAACAAATATACTAAAAAATCAGTCACCTTCGGTCTTTTACTCTGAGGTGATCACTAAGATTCGGTAAAGTCAAAATGACTACGTACAAGTTGAAATTGACAAAAATTATCTTCTTACTTCAAGGATTGCTACAAATCAGTGTTGTGAAATCCTTTCCGTTTGGAGACATTTTTCAAAATATAAGAGAACACGAATTCAAGGCGTATCAAACAATAATAATGCACGACGAGCAAGAAGAAAATTTGGATACGGGCAAAGAAATTTTCCAGGCTGCAATAAAAATTTCTCCAAGTCGAATAATAAACTTCATTCAGCAAGATCCAATGAAGCTTAAGACTGCAATCACTTCGCGAAGCTATCACGAAAGTACCCTTTTTGTAGTTGTTCTTGAAAACTCTGCTGAAATAATTGAAAGGTTTTTCGATTTTATGAAGCGAGTAACAGGTCATTTTGCTTGAAGGAAAGTAGTAGCAGTCGTGAAGTTTTACTTCGATCCGCGTGGTCCAGGGACATCATACAATTAACAATTCTCGACATCGAACTCGAGAGTAATATGTTAAGAGGCAAATTGAGCATTCCCCAAAAGAATATTGTAATTCACTACTTTAATAATTTCACCGGAGTTTATACGAAGATGAATTATAACAAGGGGGACGTTCTATTTCCTAATAAACTGAAGAATTTAAACGGATATGAAATGAAGGCTTTTACTAAAAAACCTCTTGATATAATGGATTCTAATGTTGAAAAACTGAAATCTATTTCAAACATAATGAACTTTAGTCTTGTAAAAATATATTCAGAGCAATGCGATTTAGCAGACAATCCGACATATTGCAATTACTACGAAGTAATGAAAAAGTATATAAGAAACAAAACCTGTAATCTTGCTTTAAGCACCTTTTTGGCAGATGAAAGTTATGAAGAATCAAATAATCTGGCTTTAATAATTACTCTTCCATTGTTCTCCACTTTACTACCCAAACAGAAAATTACAAAGTATTTATTTACAAAATCCATTTATTTGGCTGTTTTCAGTTGCGCCTTTATAGTTCTCCTCTGGACACTTTTTCATTTCTTAAAGTTTGATAGACACTTTTGGAAGTTCCTGCATCTTTGGGAATTGTTACTGGGATTGTCCGTTCCTCGGGATGTTGAAAAACTCAGGGATAGAATTGCTCTAATGACGCTTTGCTTCAGTTTTTTGGTATTTTCATCAAGTTTACATTCACTTTTGACAACAGTCGAATTATTCTCGGATTACAAAGACGTAATTAAGTCGGAGGATAGGGCCGAGAAATGGATCGCATATCCCACTAATTTTGACTTTGCATTAGACATAGAGGGATTAAATGCCACTATTCCGTTGATGAAAAGAACAACTAATTATACAGGGATTGAAGATTGTTTGAATGATCTTTTCAATAATAAAGCAGTTATTTGTGATGTAGCCAGTGCATCAGCTCAACAATTGATTTCAATGGATTTGAAAGAAAATGGAATTTCAACTATCAAGACTTTAAATGCCGACTTAATAGAACATCTGCCAGTATCACTTTTTCTTGAAACTAATTCTCCGTTTGTTTTTGAATTAGAACGTCATATGAATAGATTTTTGCAAACTGGTCTAACCTACAAGTGGCACGAGGAATTCAGAACAGTTAAATTCAAAAAAATCAAAAATGTTTCTAGGTTCTTTAAAAATGAGAACTCATTCACTATCAAGCCTTTCATAACACTTGGTATTGGTTTTGTCATTGCAATTGTTGTATTTATTGCTGAATTGTTGTTTTAAATTGCTAATTTTTAATAAATTAAGTACTTCAGAAAACAAAAAATTATAATTTTTTTTAGAATTAAAAAAAAAATTTTAAACTCAAAAATAAGTTGAAATCTTTTGTCCCATTTACAACTTATTTAGAAAACACGTAAACGTCTTTTTGCGATTTTTCATATCAGCAATTTTATTATTTAAATTATTCTGATAATTCGAAACATGAATAAACTACCTTAAAATCCCTGTAAATATAAAGTTTATAACCTTTTGCATTTGTAAAAGTCGCGCGGAAAACAAAAATTCTCTTCATAACCACTAAATAACTACAGTAGACTCCATTATCCGGACCCCTATTATCCGGATATTCGATTATCCGGACAAATTTAAAATTAAAAATTTTTTTTTTAATATAAAGTTTATAAAGTTTCAAGCCGTTAACTTCTATTTAAAATTCAAAAACGTGAATTTTTACACGAAATGTTGCGTTTTAAAGTGTTTTAATTATTTAAAGAAAATGTTCATGTAAATATTTTGAAATATTTCTAACTAAATTTTTATTATTATTGACTTTAAAAGTTTTAGTTTGTTTCAGTCTTATTTTAATACATATGCAAATAAATACATAAAATTATGAATCAAAAATTTGTTTAATTCGTTATTTACTCGATTATCCGGATTTTCGATTTTCCGGACAAGTGCCTGCATCCATTAGTCCGGATAATGGAGTCTTCACTGTACGTGTAAACTGCGTTGTCGAATATTATGAACCAAAAAATAATTATTTTTGAAACTCATAAGTTTAAAAATTAAGATTAATATAATTATAATTAAAATAAATTATCACTAATGTTTATTATTAATAAAAAATAAAATATTAAAAGTATTATTTATCTCTAACCACAAATGTAAAACATAATTTAATTTAATTAATAAACAAGCTTCTTTTTTTATTTAAATTTTTCAATATTTAAAAAATTTATTCAATTAATTTTATAAATAAAATACAATTTTCCGAGTTTTTAATTATTAAATTAAATTAACCACAATATTAATAATTTTCTGTGTAAAATATCATAACATTGAAATAACTTTAAAAAACCATTTATACAAATGTTTAAGATTATTTTTTCATTTGAATTTTTTTCTTCTAACTGCGAACGAAAATGATTAAAACCAATGAATTAATACGAATTTTCCTCTTTTATGTCTTTTCTATTTAATTAATAGATTATTTATCAACAAATTTAAAAACAAAATATTGATGTTACGTGTTTTTTGCACAGACTGAATTTACCAATTGCATGATATGTCATTCCGCAAAACGAATATAATTTTTTAACTACATTTAATTTTACTACAAACAAATACTTAATAAAAAGATAAATTTATTCTCTATTAAATGCGGTAAAAATGTCCAAACTCAAAAAAATCGAGTTACATTATTTCTAAACATGGTTTCTAAAACGCTTTAGATGTTATACGTGTTTTTTACACTGTCTCCGAAATTTACATGTTTTCTAAATTTGCTCTGAAAGTTATTTGTTTTTTGAATGGGAAAAGCGAAATATTTTTTTAACATTTATTTAAAACATTCACTTTTTGAAAAATACGTTTTAAACATTTTTTAGAAAATATATTAATTTAAAAGAATTTAATTACTCTTCATAATGTATGTCTAAATAATGTTTTTTTAAAGAAAGAAAGGAATTTTTTTGTGTATAATAACAAAATGAAAATAGGAGAAAATCAATAAACTGATTTATTTCAAAAAAATAAATGTTCTTATATTTTGTAAACTAAAGGAAATGATTAATTGTCAGCTGTTGTTAAAACTGCGAAATATGCTGACCCTGTGACAAAGAAAATTTATCGATATTATTTTTTTTTAAATTCCCGCCACCCCTTTTTAATTTATATTAAATATTTAATTTTCTGAATAATGTCAATAAATAACAATATTTAAAAGGAAATAAACTTTGACTAGATATATTAATGGAAAAAAAGTAAATTGCAATTTTAGAATTAATCAGATTAATATATTAATGAAAATGAAAGAAGAAGAGAAATTATCGACTATTTGTATAAATACTTGCATATATAGTTGTGTATTGATATACTGACCACTTGTGTTGGCGACGACATTTTCGCGGCAAATTTACTTTACACTTGTTAACAAGAGAAGTTTGTGTTTTTTCTTTATAATAATGTTCGGAAGAACACTGTCACTTGAACTGTCAATATCATGTGTTTCTTGTTATTTTTAAGGCCACTGACACTGACGTTACTACTTTAGTTGTTGTACGGCTAGTGCCTTCCTGTGCTTTGTTTTGCCTTTTAATTTCCCCACCATTCTTCCATAACCGGTAGTGCTATGGTCGCATGCACAATGACTGGATGTATTTTTGCGTTTACGGCTGGCTTTTCATGGCAGGATTTTGCCTTGCGTTTTATAATTAGACCATTAGTGCAAATATAGCGAACATATGTCTCCATCTCTCTCATACTCGTTGCCTTAATGGGGAGTCCACACTTCGATCTAAGATGCATATAAGCGGGACGAGACGCAAGATTTTTCCCTAATCGCCAAGTGGTCGAATGCTAAAATCGTCGAATTGTCAAATGATCGAATTTTAAAAGCATCGAATTGTCAACTGGTCGAATGCTAAAAACATCGAATCGGTAAATGGTTGAATCGGCAAAAAGTCGAAAAATTTGCTTGATTTAAGTCAATGTTAACTTATATCAAACAAATTTTTCGACGTTTTGAGCATTCGATCATTTGAGAATTCGACCTTTTAACGATTCGACCATTTGACAATTCGATGTTTTTAGCATTCGACTTGTTGACAATTCGACGTTTTAAGCATTCGACCAAATGACGATTCGACGATTTCGTATTCGACCATTCAGCGATTAGGGGAAAATCATGAGACGCATGATTTTCCCGTAATCACCAAGTGGTCGAATGTTCAAATGGTCGAATACCAAATCGTCGAATCGTCATTTGATCGAATGCTTAAAACGTCGAATTGTCAACAAGTCGAATGCTAAAAACATCGAATCGGCAAATGGTCGAATGTTCAAAACGTCGAATCGTCATTTCGTCGAATGCTCATAACGTCGAATCGTCATTTCGTCGAATCCTCATAACGTCGAATCGTCAAATGGTCGAATGCTCAAAACGTCGAATCGTCAAAAAGTCGAAAAATTTGTTTGATGTAAGTTAACATTAATTTAAACCAAGCAAATTTTTCGACTTTTTGACGATTCGACGTTTTGAGCATTCGACGAAATGACCATTCGACGTTTTGAACATTCGACCATTTGCTGATTCGATGTTTTTAGCATTCGACCATTTGACGATTCGACGTTTTGAACATTCGACCATTTGCCGATTCGATGTTTTTAGCATTCGACCAGTTGACAATTCGACCATTTGCTGATTCGATGTTTTTAGCATTCGATCATTTGAGAATTCGACGTTTTTAGCATTCGACCATTTGACGATTCGATGTTTTGAACATTCGACCATTTGCTGATTCGATGTTTTTAGCATTCGATCATTTGAGAATTCGACGTTTTTAGCATTCGACCATTTGACGATTCGACGTTTTGAACATTCGACCATTTGCCGATTCGAT
This sequence comes from Leptopilina drosophilae, assembly GCA_032873175.1. Taxonomy (NCBI): domain Eukaryota; kingdom Metazoa; phylum Arthropoda; class Insecta; order Hymenoptera; family Figitidae; genus Leptopilina; species Leptopilina drosophilae. The sequence goes on from CM065484.1 coordinate 9,171,543, forward strand.
GTTTTTAGCATTCGACCAGTTGAGAATTCGACGTTTTTAGCATTCGACCATTTGACGATTCGATGTTTTTAGCATTCGACCAGTTGACAATTCGACGTTTTGAGCATTCGACGAAATGACCATTCGACGTTTTGAACATTCGACCATTTGCTGATTCGATGTTTTTAGCATTCGATCATTTGAGAATTTGACGTTTTTAGCATTCGACCATTTGACGATTCGATGTTTTGAACATTCGACCATTTGACGATTCGATGTTTTTAGCATTCGACCAGTTGACAATTCGACGTTTTAAGCATTCGACAAAATGACGATTCGACGATTTGGTATTCGACCATTTGAACATTCGACCACTTGGCGATTAGGGGAAAATCATGCGTCTCAAAATCATGCGTCTCAGCGGGACGCTTTTCCGTGACCCTTCTATATATGGATATAGAAAATCATAGAAAGCGCCACGAACAAACATCCCGCATAGCTGCTTAAATCGAAATGTGGATTCCCCATAAGTCCTAAGCACAACTAAAGCCGGGTGCGAAAGGCGGTCACGGGATATGTAATGGCACGGTCACACCTCAGCTGCCTGCCTGCCTGCGCAGGCAGCCGCCACGAGAGTGGGAGAGAGGAGACGAATAATTTAAATTGTCTGACTCTCTTACTCTTATGTATTGCCATGACGACCTGCAGGCAGGCAGGCAGGCAGCCGAGGTGTGACCGTGCCATAACATTTAGATACATTTTGAGGTTAGGAACCCCATATCCCGTTGTCGTTTTCCGCACCCGAGTTTAGTTGTGCTTAAGAAACCTTTAGTTACAAATCGATTAGCTTTGACTATTATTTCTCTAACTTTAAATTTGAGTGGAAATTGAAAATTAGTTTAAATTAATCAAATTTAGTGATTTAACCGTGAAAATTCATTAATTCACTCAGATTCAGCATTCAGACTTCTGCATACAGGTTGCCATCGTAACGTACAAGAGTGAGAGAGACAGCAAATTATTTTATCTCTCTCACTCTTGAACGCTGAACTCAGCCCTTTATAAATATCACGTAATTTGTGAACGCTCTCTTAGTCTATTCGTTTGACCCATGTACCGAAGTTATGTAAGCACCTTTACACAAAGCATGAGTTAGAAAAAGACAGAGTTATATTTGTCTTTTTCTTTCTCATGCTTCGCGATCGCGAACCTATTGTTCGTTGAATTTAGGATTTTCAGCTTTTGAAAAAACCGTTCTTGTCTTTCTCAAACTCGTTTACAGAGGTTTAAGTTCGTCTCGCTCTACATTTTTCGATTTTATAAAAAGTAAACAAATGTAGAGGGATATAAACTTATTACAATGTCATAGGAGAGATAAAGATAAAATTCTATTTTGACCAGAATCTCATGAGAGCAAGAAAGATAGTCAGATATTACTATCTCGCTTGAACTTATGATTTTCTGCTCACAATGTGACTGCACTCTGATAACACTTTCCCAACGACCGAACCCTGCATTGAAATAATTTAATTTCTATCCTTTTCCATTGCATTCACGATATTCGCAAATCTATTGTCTAAGCACAATGTAGATTTATTTATATTTTACAATTTCACAGAAGATCAAAAATAATTCTGTAGTATTTATTCCAAGATAAAAACACACATTTAGACTTCGAACACTTCCCAACCCTGATGGTAACTTTCATCGTTTTCATGAATACACAGAGAAACATTTTTTGATAGATTTCAGAACATATGTTGATAAGCTCATTGCGCATGTGACTGCAGTGTTCCCATTGGTCGTCAACTCCCGCATATTTGTTTCCCGTCGGCCGATAGGTCAATTTTAAAGAAAGCTTGTTGTCAACTGCCAGTGTAGGCAAGAAGGTTGGGCTTTAGTTATATGGAGTCGTTTGTTTGAAATTAAACGGCCAACGTGTGCGGATACAAGAGTTTGTTTGGTGTTCGGTCAAGCACCGAAGTATCCTCCTTTCCCTCTCATTTTTTTTTTCAATGAAAATGTCTCAATAAATAATTAAAAAAAAATTTCCTCTCTAATCTCGTGTACAAACTATTATTACGCGAAACGTCAAAAGAAAAATAATTCGTCTTCCAAAAATATCAAGGAGTCAGTTGAATTAATTTTTTCGTGTGATAGTGAGAAAAAATAATATAGAACCATGGCTACTATTCGTGTACATGAGGATCAGGAAAATCGCGTTATCGCCGATATTCGACGACAGGGCAAGGAAAATGCTTCGGTGCCACTACAAAATCAAAATCAACAACAAAAACGAGCTGTACTTGGAGTCTTACAAAATAATTGTCCACGAGCATCAAAACCGGTGAGTATTTTTTCTCTCTCTCGCACTCGCTTATTTTCTTGAAACTTTTCCATTTATCGATAGAATTTTACCTTCAAGGACGCTTATGATCATTTTCCCTCTTATTTATCCTGCTTGTTTGTAGATTTTCTCCTAATTTTGTTTATTTTTCTTTGGAAAAGCATAATTTTTCTCTTAATATAATTTTTCCGACGCTTCCTTTTTAAAAGGGGGGGAGGAGGAGGAGGAAATTGTTTGGGTAATATTTTTTTGACCGTTTTGCTTCGTTAACCCTGAATTTTAAATTACTCCCTTTTTTCTTAAAATTAGCATTGTCTCTAGACGCCTTGTTCGTTATTTATCATTCCGCTTCGTTCGAACGGAAAATAAATTTCACTCAAGCTCCCAATTTGAACGGAGGAATTTTTTTAACGAAGTTTTATTAAACCGTTAAATATAAAACAACACGAAAATAATATTTAAACAAAATTTTACTAGAATTTAAAGTGTTAAAAAAATTGAAGTTTGAATATTTACTTTTTTTCATAATTTCTGTGTCGAAAAATATATTTCACATAAGTTTACTTATAAGTATATTTAAGTCGTGCAATAATTTTCTTTTTTAGATATAAGTTTATTTTATATTCTTAGTTTTAATTATTTTCTATTAATTAATTTATATTTATTAAATTTCTTTTGTATTTTCTATATTTTTAATTTTTATTTCATAATAAAACTTCAATATTCCATTTTTTAATTCTATTCATTTTTAAATAAATTCTCAATATGTCCATAAGGTTTTTAAAAGTTGAAGTTCAATGAACGATTTTTTTTATTTTTTTATAAAAAAAAGAATTATTTTATTGAAAAGATTAATTCTTAACTGGGAAAATTTATATAATTTTTCTTTTTTGTATAAAGTTTCTGAAAAATATTCCAATAGAAAAAACTCGTTCATTGATTATTTTATAAAAAGTAATTTTCGTTTAATATTTTAATTCGTTTAAATTATTTTATCCATTTTTAAATAATATTTATTTTTATTTAAAAAATGTTAATATCGAGCACATATTTTAAATCCTTTAATTTTCATTTTTTTATTAATTTTAAAATTATTTCGTTTTCTTGGAATTTGAACGTTTGATTTTAAAATTTAGGAAAATTGCAAGGATGAAAAGTCGAAGGGAAAGAGTTATATTCCAATTAGTTATGAGCAGCAATTTCATGTTTGCGAGGATAGAAAGGAAGATACAATGTTTCAAATTTATGAGGATAAATTACAAGAAGAGACGTCTGTTGCATTGCGCGAGACAAATGAGAGCAAAGAGTTGAAAATAAAACATGTAAGTGAGCAAGTGACAACGATAAAAATTGAAAAGGAAAAGCCCACATTGCAAGTGAGTCCAACTCCAATTAACAAGATTGTCACGAGTACAATTCAAATTCATCACGACGATGATGATAATGATGAAGATTTAAAAAAAGACAATGTCGAATGTCCAATGTCACTTGAGAAATCAATTTCATCGTTTTCCGATTCATTGAAAAAGGATAGTCGAACAAAAGCCGAAATTAATAAAGCAATTAGAACAAATTTCTTCGAAGTCAATGAATATCGGGCTGATATTTACAATTATCTAAGAAGTGCTGAGGTAAAAACAAAATTAATTTTTTTATTTTTAATAATTGCTATGAATTACAGGGATCACAATCCTTTTTTCCCTTTTCCTCTTTTTTATTCCCGTAAATAATTAAAATACTCTTAAACACCTGAAATAATACATTTTTTTTACTTTTTTCCCTGATTTAAAAAAAAAACACGTAAAATTGTCATTTTTTGTAAGTTAAAAAAAATTTAAGTCTCGTTTGAAAAAGAAAATTTTTACATTTCGAAAAAAGAAAAATTACTTCCAAGTTGAGTTTACTAATTTTTTGAAAAGAAATTTTTAAAAAACTTTTAAAAATTTTTTTAAATAAAGTTACCGACAAAAATTACGACTTTTTCGACTTTTTTTCAAAAAATAACAACAAAATATCACATTTTTAGTACAAAATGCAACTTTCTCGATTTTTATACTGTGAAAAATATATTGTATAGTGTTTAAAAATTATTTTCCAATAATTTTTCTAAGTTTTCAAAATTTGCAATTACAATTATTTTTAATATTTTAAATTTTGTAAAATTTAATTGAAAAATCATAATTTTTTTCGAGTTTTTTTTTATTGCAATTTTTGCAAATCAGCTTTTGAAGAATTTCACTTAAATAAAAATAATTGAATTCTGAAAAATTTTAATAAAAAGATCTGCAAGTGTAAATAAAAAATTAAAATTTACCAAAAATTATCGTCTAAAACTTACATTAAAATATTTTTGAAAGAAGTAATTGTTAAAATTATTTTGATCTAATTTTTTAAAGTCCAAATATTTACAATGTTTTCAATTTCATATTTTCACAAATTCAAACACGTATGAAAAATAATTTCAAATTTTTTTAGAATTTTTCTTATATTCTGAAAAAAACAATAAGGTTTAAAATTTTTAATTAAAATTTTTGCAAAATGTAATTCGTTTATTTTAAGTTATTCAAGAATTCTTTTAGAAAAATCAATAATTTTCGAAAATTACATAACAATATTTTTAAAAAAAAACTCATTCTTGGAATTGTTTTCTTTGTAATTTTTTAAAATTCAATTATCTCCGAAGAAAGTAAATAACAATTTTTAACAATTTTTTAAAAATTTTACTTTTTTAGTCTTTTAAATTTTGGAAAAATTATTTTTGTATTTGTAATTAGAATTATTTCATAATTTGATTATTTTTAAAAGATTTCACGAAATAGAATTTTTTGAAAAAGATTTTTAACAAATTTCAATTATTTTACTTTCTGAAAAATATTAAAACTAATTGATTTAGAGAAGTTTTGTTAAAAATTGTATAGAAAATATTTGAATTTTGAGAGAGTTGCAATTTATTGTAATATTTAAAAATTGTTAAATTTCAGAAGGTTTTAAATTGAAATTAAAAAAATAACTTTTCGTAGAAGGACAATTTTGAAGTATTTAAATTTGTTTTTTTAACAAAATTATACAAATTTTGAATAATTGAATTTAGAAATCAATGAAAGGTCGTTTTTGTATTTTTAATCGACTAAGGCGAATTTTTGGTCTTTAAAGACCATCATCCTCGGTACGTTTTTTTTTTTTTTTGTATTTCAATGCATGTAAAGTGATATTTAAAAATTTGAAGTTATTAAAGATAAATTTTACTATGAAACAAAAAGGGCAAAAGACAAATAACGCCTGTTTTTGCTAGTTTATAATAAAATAGAAGGTCAACTTAATCAGTTATAACTCACTTTTTTTATACTTTCTTCTTTTTTTATCGAAATTCACATTATTTACATTTATTTATAACAATTTTATGGTTTGGTCACGAATTTGAACTTTACATAAAAATGAAACTTAATATATTCTATAGTAACTATTCAGCATATTAATTTATTTTATAGATTTTTACAAATATATAAATATTTCCTAATAAACTTAATAATTTGCAAATATAAAAATATATTATTAATTGAAATTAACAAAAATGCTTAAAAATTAAAAAAAGATATTTTTCTCTCCACTCGTAGACTGTGCACAGACCAAAAGCCGGATACATGAAGAAGCAGCCAGACATTACTCATTTAATGCGTTCAATATTGGTCGATTGGTTAGTTGAAGTCGCTGAGGAATATCGATTACAAAGCGAAACCCTTTACCTCGCTGTTTCTTATATTGATCGATTTCTTTCCTATATGAGTGTTGTTAGAGCAAAACTGCAACTTGTTGGCACCGCCGCAATGTTCATCGCATCGTGAGTATTATATTAAAAAAAAAAACATTTCCCAATTTCTCCATTTTGCCAACAAGTTCTTTCATTTCTTAAAATTACAAGAAAATAAGAATAATGATAATAATAAAAATAATCGAATATTCATAATCTTTTCAGAAAATACGAGGAAATTTATCCACCAGATGTTGGTGAATTTGTTTTCATCACTGACGATACATACTCAAAGAAGCAAGTTTTGAGAATGGAACACTTAATTCTCCGAGTATTGTCTTTCGATCTTACTGTGCCCACTCCGCTTTCATTTCTTATGGAATATTGCACGAGCAATAATCTCTCTGAAAAGAGTCAATTTTTAGCAATGGTCAGTTCAAATTTCTTGATATTATTTTATGAGATTTAATTTCTTAAAAAAAATAATAAAAGACCGATTTCATTTCAAGTCAAAATTAGAAGAAATTATTTTTATGTTCCCTAGTTACAAAAAGAATTATTGAAATAAAATGTATTAAATGAAAATAATTAGAAAATGCAATTTACACACAAAAAAAATGCATTAGAGAAATGTAAAAAAAATGTTGAATTTTCGTAATATTTTCAGTATTTATGTGAATTATCACTGCTGGAAGCGGATCCGTATTTGCATTTCTTGCCAAGTATTTTAGCAGCCTCGTCCGTGGCATTAGCACGACACACTCTCAATGAAGAAGTCTGGCCTCATGAATTGGAACTCTCCTCAGGCTACAGTTTACAGGATCTAAAAGCCTGTATTATATGCTTGCAGCGCACATTCAACAATGCAAACAACATACAGCAGCAAGCAATTCAAGAAAAATACAAAAGCAGCAAGTGAGTATTTTGCAATTATTTTTTTGTTCATTTATTGACAGGGTGTCTACTAACCGGGAAATCCGGGAATTTAATTTAACCTTGAAAACCCGGTATTTTTATACAAAGCCGGGAATTTTTTCACCAAAATAAAAAAAAGTTTTATTATTTTAATTTGTTTTTAAAAAAATTACTTTTTATTTCAATTTTTATAGATATTTATATTCTTCTCTAACTTTGAATTAGTTAAAAAAAATTAATTTGATAGTAAAAGTCAGGCACAAATTCAAACAGATTATGTAAATAAATTTTTAAAAATTATGGAGTTAATAGAAATATTGTGAAATTCAACTGAAAATATGTAATTGAATTTGTTAAAGAATTTCTTTAGAAACTTTTAAACAAATAAAATTTTCAAAGTATTTTAATTTAATAATTAATAATTGGATTTTTTAGTCACATTTTAATGAATTCATGTTTCTTAGTGCGTAGATTAATAATTAAATTTTTTATTAGTGATATTAAAAAAAACTCTATGCACTTCAAATTGAATTGAATTCTCGCAAATTTCAAATTTCTGAATGTTCAAATAAATGATATTTATCATTTTGAAGTAAATTTAATGTTTATTACTTATTAAGTAATTAATTAATTATCACTGCTTTTTTTAAATTGTAATAAAATTCTTCACAGGATTTAAATTATTTTCATAACTAATATCATTCTCTGGAAGGATTTCAATTATTTTTATAAATAGTACAATTCTTTGCAGAAATTCAATTATTATCAATAGAATTGTAATAAACTTGAAAAAGAAAATTTCCAATTATATAATTATAAAAAGACAAGATTATTTTTAAAAAATTGAAAACATTATTTTCTAAATATTCAATTAAAATTATTATTTATTTATGTTCGAAATCAAATTTAAATTTAAATTTTTCGAGAAAAGAAAACCGGGAAAAAATTAGGCCATAACCGGAAAAACCCTGGAATTTTGTTGAATGAAAATAGTAGACACCCGGATTGAAATAGAAAATAATAAAAGAGACGAATGCATTCGGATAAGTGGGTTTCAATACAAAATTCTATATGTATATCTATATGTTTCGAAAACAATACGATTTCCTCTTCAAGGAGAAAAAATAATAAAATAATATAGAAAACAGAAAGACGTTAAATGAAATTCTTTCCATTTCTATAACAATAATTATTCAACTTTATAGAATAGAAATTTAATTTATTTTAAGTCATTTAATTCTTGATAAACTATCCAGAAATCATTAAATGTAAATCGTTTTGCGAATAATTTTATTTAAAAGTTCAAAAAGATAATTAATTTTTATAAAAGTTGCGCTTTCAATTTTTATAAATAATATAAATAACTAGCGAAATGCATTATTAAATTTTATTATCACTTCAGATACCTACGTTTTTTATTTTTAAATATCAACTTCAATTTTTGAATAATTTCTGATTCAAAGTTTAGAGAAATTCAACTTTTCTAAAATTCAGACTTGCCATGCAACCTGGAAATCTGAAAAACCAGGAAATGTGAGAAAATTTTATAAACCTTGAAATAACTCGAAAACGTCAGGCAATTTTGATCGGAATCCTGAAAAACTGTTGTTTTTCTAAAGTTATTGTGTTTATTCCTGAAATCTTATTTTATCGAAAATAAAAATGATATTGTATTTTTCTTTAATTCTATTTAAAAATGTAATTATTCTTAAAAACTTTATTAAAAATCACCAAAGAAAGTCAATTATTTTAAAAAGTTTTGCCATAATTTATTTTTTACAATTTAAGTATTGCTTTCAATACATTTTGAATTAAATTTCATGAAAGAACTAAATTATTTTCAAAAATAATAAAATTCTTCGTAGAAATTAAATTATATGTTCAACAATTCTTTTTCAAATTCTCGTCAAAATTTTAATTTTTTTTCTTTAATAATAAACTTCTCCAAAATACAATATTATTTTCAAAAATTTCCTCAATTCAATAGTTTTCAATATCTATTATTTTAATATAATTTTCCAAAAGAATTCAATTATTTAAAAAAAAAAGTTATAAAATTCTACGAAATCATTTAATTTTTTTCATAAATAATAAAAATTTCACAGAAATTCAATTATTTGCAAATTTTTTTTATAATTTGTTTCGCAATAGTTAATTCAATTATTTTCATAAATATTCAAATTTTTTACATGGATTTAATTATGTTTAATACAATTTTAATCAAATTTATAAAAAGAATTGAATTATTCAAAAATTTGTTAATTAAATTCTTTATGAGAATTAAAATTTAAAAAACATTAAAGTATTTAATAAATTATTTAGTTTAGTATTTAAAATACTCGTAGAATTTTCTAATAAAATTTGGTTCATTAATTAATTTTAGTTAAAATCTTAAACAATAATTGAATATTAAAAGCATTATAGCGGGAACTTTTATAAATAATTAAATTTTGAAAAAAGTTTTAAATTAAAATGTTTTAAAATTTCAATTTTTCATACTTCTATCTAACAAATTTGTTTTCTCTAATATACATTTAGAAAATAATTAAAATTTCGTAAAATTTAATAGCAAGCAAATTGATTTGAAAATTCTAAAAAAAAATTTTCAGAAATAATTAAAAATAATTGATTTAATGAAGAATTTTAGTTAAAAAATGTAGAAAATAGTAATTGAATTGAAATTGATGAAAATAATTTTTAAGAAGTTACAGTATCAATATTCTTTATAATATAGGGGAGAATGGGGAGTTATGAAGCATGGGGAGTTGTGAAGCACGGCCATAGATCTCGCATAGTAATTGTTTTGATAGATGTCACTTACTCTGAATATTTTTTCACCTAATATCTTCGTTTTGTAATTGGATTCATTCCGATAGAAGATATTTTGCATATCTTTCAAGACAATGTGTTCAATTTTTCGTTTATAAAGTTTTTTTGTGTGCTCCATTTTGCAGAATTCTTACAAAATTCGCGAACAAATCAAAAAGATAAGTTCACCCATATAATACCCAGCAATGATTAGGTTCTCGAAATTTAAAACGATTTATGCAAAATCGCAATAAAGAATATTTACCAAAAAATATAATTTTTAGCGATTTTTAGTAGTGCTTCACAACTCCCCATGATTTTTAAAAACTTGAAAAAGCAGCTTTTTAGTCCAACTGAAAAAAATTGTCGATTTTATTTCATTTCATGCAAATTATTCAACCAGTAAGCATATTTGAAGACCCTCTAGAGATTCAAGTGGAGAAAATTTGAAATAAAAATTTCTTTTTGAAGTTACAACTCATAAACAAAGCGTGCTTCATAACTCCCCATTCTCCCCTAAAATAATAATTTTATCAATTTTTTTTAATTATGTTAAAAATTATAATTAAATATTTTATTGTTGAAGTTTATTAAGATGGTTTTCAATATAATTGAATTCCTGTGAAAAATTTTATTATTTATAGAAATCATTTAATTCTTGCGAAAAATTGGACTATTTTTCAAAATAATTTTATTGTTTCTAAGAATTTATTAAAAGTTTGGAAAATAAATAAATTTTTTCGAAAATTTTTAATAAAAAATTGACATAACAAAATTTTTATAAACAAATTGTCTCATTTTTTTTTTATTTTTGAAGAAAATATTTTAATATTTTACGAGAATTTTCTTAAAAGTTTGGAGAGTAATTGAATTTTTGAAATACTTAATAAGTGAATTTTTCAGATTTCGATTATGAATTTATCAAAAAATTAAAACTTAAAAATAAAAATTTTTATAATTTGCATTATAATATAGCGATATCACGTTCTGCGAGTAAAATTTGCTGGTTTAAAAATGAAGTTAATGATGTTTTCGAATAATTTTGTAAAAACTAATTAGACTTATTTAATTATTTTCAAAAAAATTAATACAATTTTTCGCATGATTCAAAAAGAAATATATTATAAAATCTTTTTTTGTGAATTTAATAACTTTAAGAAAGAATTAAAAAATATTCTTAAGAGCCAAGAAAAAAATTTAAAGTCCTGTCAGTAAATCAGGAAAAAATGAAATCAAATTTTCATAGCAACACGGTTTATTCAAAAAAATGTTTTCATTTAATTTAAAAAAAATGATACAATTGTTAAGAAATTATTTTCTATAAATATTTCAGTGATAGTCATAAATTGATATCGACGCCTCCCGTCAATATAATGCTTTTTGAAAAACTAATGCAAGATCATCCTTATTCAACTTTAGTGCAATAAAATGCTTATTCAAAATTCTATGCGAAACAATTGCCACTGACAGAACCATAAATGTAACCCTAAAATTTTTTTTCTAATATTAAATTACAATTATATATCTGAGAATAAAAAATACTTTTAAATAATAGATAGTCACTGAAATTCTTAGATATATAATTTTAATTTAATATTAGAAGAAAGATTGATGGTTACATTTATAATTCTATCAGTGGCAATTGTTTTGCGTAGAATTTTGAGTAGGCATTTTATTGCACGAAAACTCCAAAAGGCATTTTATTGCACTAAAGTTGAATAAGGATGATCTTGCATTAGTTGTTCAAAAAGCATTATATTGACGGGAGGCGTCGATATAATTAATTTTGTCCCAATTTTCCAGCATTTAATTTTATTAATATATTTTTATTTTAGATTTGGACACGTGTCTCTTCTGTTGCCAAGAAACAGTTCAGTGTTTGATTGTGAGGAAGATCTCGAAAGTGTCTAGCAGAAAATTAATTTCTAACTGCAAACAAAGTAGTAACGAACCTCCGTGCAAGGAAAAGTCATAATGAGACACCAGGAGGGGATTGAAGCAAGACTGACATGCCAATAAAATACCCTCGCGTCCTTGTGAAAAGCCAATTAAAAACGAAAAAAAAAATTCAAAGGAAAATTCACACACCAACACAAACACACACACAAAGAGCACATACACATATTTCACAAATACATCAGATTCAAATAATTACGCTGAAAAGTGTTTCTAAAAAACGTATTCGCATCCTACGTTTTAAAAAGGGGAAAAAGAAGAAGAAGAAGAAAAACAATTTTAACGTGTTTTCAGAGCCAATTGCTCTATATTGTCTCGCGTTATTTAAAAACTAATTAGCATCATTTTTTTATACTAGTTATAAACCATTTGTAATGCAATCTTTTTTTTAAAAAAAAAACTCTGCACATCTTATAGATAATGTTGTGAGTAAAAGGAATGAACGTTTCGAAGAAAGGGGAATTTCGATCGTTTTTATTAGAGAAAGGAAAAAAAGAGTAAGGATAGAAAAGAAACGATGAAACCCATTTCAAGGGGGAATGCTTTTTAAATAATTTTTTTCCACTTTTTTTTTACTTTCGGATATACTGTCCATTGTGATAAAAATTACTGTCTTTTAGTGTTTTTAATTAAACTTTTCTGTCACGTTTTAATATTACAATTGTTTTTTCTATAAATTATTAATTTTTTTTTGTGTATGTCAATAGAATCGAAAATTTATTAGTAATTCGAGTAAACAAAAAATTTTGTTTGTTAAAAAGAAAACTGATTTACAAAAAAAAGAAAAAGTAGACTTTTGGTTTAATTATTTTTTTCCAGGAGAAAAGAAAATTTTGGGCATAAAATTGAACGACACATTAAATTTACAGTAAAAAAAAGAAATGATCAATAAAAACTTGAAAACAATATTTAAAAATATTTATAAATTAAGACTGAATCGTTCGATACATTATTTCTTTTTATGATTGATTTAAATTGCTCATTTTGATTTAGATAAATTTGTCAATTAAAGGTTTACTTTTTTTGTAAGACTTAATATTTCTTCATGGAAGAATTGTTTCTTTAGACTTTTCAAAATTTTTGTTTAAAGTGAAGCGCGGAAAGAGAATGTTTTTAATTTTCACTTTTTATATAGGACTTGTCTGAAGAAATGAAAATTTGGTTTTCTTTTTTTCTTGTCTTCAATTTTTGATGTGTATTATTATTATTATTATTATTATTTTAAATATGAGCGAGAGAAAAATTAGAAAAAAGGGAAATATTGTTTCTTTGAGAAATGAAAGAAAGGAAAATGTTTCTTTTTTGTTAGCAATGACGATCGGATTTGCATTTTTTTATATACGTAAATTCCGAGTTGTAGAGAATAAAAAAAAATTTTTTTTTGTCTGGTGTGGACTTTTTTCTCGTATTATGTACGTACTTATGTACTTAGGAATACACATATATATTTGTAATATTGTAAGTCTGCATGTAATTATTCGTTTTTTTGTATTTGCAGAGTGAATCGAAAATTTTAGAAAATTCGAAATTTATCAAATTATTGAGACCAAAGGAAATTAGTCTTGAAAATTTTGATTTACTGTAGTCGCGCCAAAGTCCACAAATATACAAAATTTATGCAAACTTTTGAATTCCTTTTTTATTATTCCCTTGTGATTTTTGTTTTTCCCTTTTTATACCTATATGTGTGTGTGTGATGTTTGTAATTTTCATATTTGTGACTCAATCTGACGAAAGGGACCTTAGAAACAATGACTTATAGGTTATGTTTGCAATTTTTGAAATAAAAATGCAAAAAAAGGATTAACTATTAATGTAAATTGTTAATACTTAAGTTTTCGTTACAACTAAAATATTTAATATACATTGATTTTAATTTGCAATAAGTAAAACGAAATTTTCAATCAACAAAGAAGTAACACTAATATAACCTTAAAATACGCTTCTCCTTTTCTTCAAACGCGTCATATTTACTGCAAGAAAAAAATGTTTTCTTTATTATTTTTTTCTTTCAAAAAAGTTCTTTGTTTCCTAAATTTTCTTTCAATGAAATTTAAAAAAACGTTTTTCATTAAGTTTTTATAATATTGAATTCGCAAAACTTATGCTTTTGATTTGGAAATTTCAAAATGGCGAACAATTTTTTTAAATCAACTTTTTATTTATTAAAAATTATTAAAATAAATAAAGAATTTCTATGGAGTAAAAAAATACATATATATTTATCTAATAAGTAAATATTTTTCTAAAAAAAATAATTTCATGAATAATAAAACCTTTAGTAATTTTTACATGAGAGAGAAAAGAATAGAAATATCTTTTGTCCTTTTTTAAGGCAAATATTTCTATTCTTTTCTCCCTCTTGTAAAAATTATGTTTTACGATTTGGAGATTTTATTCTGCGTCGGCCTCATAAAATAAATAATAATTATTATTAATAATAAAAGTAAGATATAATAATAATAATAATAATAATAATAGAATAAGATTAAAAAATTCTTTTAAAAAATAATAATTTGAATTTTCCCGCAAAAAAGAAAATGTAAGCGCCATCTAGCGGCGATTTGTGGAAGTGATGAGAAATTTATTTCCCTCTTGGCTGGCCAAATATTTTGATCAATTTTTTGATTTTATGGGCGCATTTGAAAAACCCCGTATGGAATTTTTAAATGGGTTTTTATAGTTGAGAATAAAAAATTTTTATCTTCTATAATGACGCCTCGCCTTAGAATTTTATCGAACGTCATTGAGGTAAGTGTGAATGATCATTTCTCATTCAACATTTACATTAAAACAGAAAAGCTAACCTCTAATTTTTGACATATAATTCAAACATTTTCCCTCACATATTTTCACTCCATATACTTAAACATTCCATATTCTACAGTTTATTTTTAAATATTCCTTTTTATATTTTCAAAAAGAAACAAAAAAAATTTATTTTTAATCTTCTATTCCTTTTTTTTCTATAAGAGGGAAAATAGTATAACCTTTTTTGTTTACACTTATTACGAATAAAATTAATTTTTTGTAATAACGAATTCGTTTTCATAAACAGAAAATATAATTCTTTGCTTTTAATTAAATTGCAATTTATTTTTCATTTATTGCAATTATTAAACAGTAAGTAGATTTAATTTACTGTAATTCATCGCAAACTTATTATTTTATATTATAATAACAACAACTTATCAGCAAACATTTTTTCAAAAATGTTTTTTCTACTTGGTTAATTTAATTTTTTTTCTGTTTGAAGTAAAAAAAGCAAGAGATAAAGTATTATTGTCAATAAAAAGAATGAAATACGTGTAACAAAACGGAACTTTTTTGTTCAATTTAGAAGTTTTATTTACTGGCAAAATTGAAATTTTTTTTGAAAATTCGACAAATTCTTTTAAATTATAAAAATAGTGAAATATTAATTATAAGTAATAGTAGTTATTATTGTAAAAGGCAAATTATGTAAAAAAAATGTAATGAGAACAGTGAAAGAAGTTAAATTTTAAATAATTACCGTTTCAGTATCAAATGCAAAAATTATTTACATTCGTGATTTAATATTTACTTTTTTCGTTAACTGAATTTATTGACAATTAAAGAATCACCAACAATTACGATAGTTGCTTATTTTTTGATAAAAATTCTCCATTTTTAAAGAAATAGTATTTTTTTTCTTTCAATTTCATTTTTTGAAAGACATTTTTATTTTTCTAACACAATTATTATTAATATTATTATTATTTATATTATAAAACAAAAAAATTTAATTTTTTGAAAAAAACAATTTTCTCAAAAAAATTGTTATTTAAAGGTTGTTTTTTGAAAAAAATTTCTTTTCGGAAAGAAACTGTAATTTTACGAGAAAGATTTTCTATTATTCAAAATATTTTGAAAGAAAGTTTTAATTTTTTTTTAAATTATCCTTTAATATAAATTTTTTTTACAAAAATTCTATGCAAACATATAATTATTGTCATAAATAATAAAAATTTCACAGGAATTCAATTATTTATGAATTTTTTATAAGTTTCATCGCAATAATTGAATTAATTTTTTAAATAATAAAATTTTTACTGGAATTCAATTCCAAAAAACAATAAATTATTCAATAAATTAATTATTCTTGAAATTTAAATAATTGTATATTCTTAGAGTTTTATAATAAAAATTGATTTAAAAAAGAATTTTAGTTAAAATCTTAGATAATAATTTAATACTAAAAACATGAATTTGAATTGTAAACAAATGGATTTTAAAATTCATAAAAAACTTTTTTATTAAATTTTTCAATTATAAAATTAAAAAGATTTTTAATAATTGAAATTCTGTAAAATTTAATTAAAACTAAATCTTTTTATTTCAAGTATTTTATTACAATATTTCTGAAAATTTTGGAAATAATATTGAATTCTCACAAATTTTAATGACTAATCTTCAAGTATAAAATTAATAAAAATGAATATTAGAGAAAATAGATTTTAAAAATAACATTAAAACAATTTGGAAAAAAGTAATTTTCCGAATTATTACGTTCAAATTTTTTCAAATTTAATTATTTTCAATATTTCGGAAAATTCAAATTCAAACACAAAATAATCAAATTAAAAATTTTCAGAATTATTTTTAACATTTTGGAGCAAATAATCATAATGTTCAAAATTTTCAATTAAAATTGTTCAAAAAGAAAGTTTTTTTCAAATTAAACAAAAATTCTTCAATTATTTTTGAAAAGTCACATTACAATATTTATAAAAAACTAATTCTCAAAAATTTTTATCACAATTTTTGAAGATTCAATTACTTTTGAAAAAAGTAAATTAAAAGTTTTAAAAATTTACTATTTTAACATTTTTCAGAAATTAATTATTTATAATTAAAATTCTTGAAAAAATTTGATTTTATTTTTTTCATATGTAAAAAAATTCAATTATTATTATAATTATTAAAAAATCAATTAAACAGATTTTGTCAAATTTTGAATTATTTTTCAAAAGTTTTGCTGAGTTAAAATTATTTCTTAAAAGATTTTACCGAATTTAAATTTTTTGAACATTTTTTTATTTGTATTTAATGATAAAACTTTTTGTATTTCAAAAAATTATTTAGAAATATTTTGAAGAAGTTGATTTTACGAATTTCTATATTAAAATTTTTGAAAATATTCTACCTTATAATTAATATCTTTAAAAAGAAATATGGATAGTTTAAATTATAAAAAATCGTGTTTTTTAATTAAATAATCGAATTTTCGAAGTTTCAAAAAATTACTAAAAATTCATATAGATAATTGATTTAGAGATGAAGTTTCGTTAAAAATTGTAGAAAATAATTCAATCCTTGAAAGGGTTATAGTTTTAATTTTTAGAAATTATTAAATTTCAGAAGTTGGAATTTTTAAAATTTTATTTCCTGTAAATTTGAATTTTTCTGACAACACTGAATTAAATAAACAATTTTTTTTAAACGACTAAAGCCAGTTTTTTTTTTTTTTGCTCCCTAAAGTCGATCCGAGGCTTGCAATAATCTTATGATAAAAAATAATTTTTTTACTTTAGTTATTATAAAATATCAAGAAATCAATCACACCGAGTCGAAGATTATTATTATTTATTATTATTTCTTAAAAGATTTTACCGAAAAAAAATATTGAAAAAAATAGAAAAAAATAGAAAAAATATTGATAACAAATTATTTTTCTTTAGCGTTTAGGTAAATTAAAAACAGCTGTCACTGGCCATGTTTATGGGGTAATGTGCGAAAGTGCATTGACTGTTTTGGCATTCAGTGTAGAATCGAAAAATGAAGAGCAGGAGGAGGTCACAATTTCAAATGTCAATTTACAGCTGAGTATGCCCGTTGAGATTGATTTGTTGGGCGTTTTATTTGTCGACCAATGCGAACAGAAAATTCCAGACGCTTTTCAGGTTTTACTATTATTTATTTATTTATTAATATTAATCACATTTTTATTCAAAATAGAAAAAGGTACTTCCCCGAAGTAAAAACGTTGGGGTTATGTTTGTAAATTTTGAAATGAAAATACAAAAGTAAGATCAAATCTTATTATAAATCACTGACCTTTAAGTGTTCGTTACATCCAAAATAATTAGTAGGAACTGATTTTGATTTTAAAATAAAGACAGAATTTTTTTAAATAAGCTAAAAGTAACACAAATATAACCTTAGAATGGGTTCTTAAGTCAGTATTATTGGTTCTGACTTTTAAACATTTTTAAATTAGGAAATATTCTTTTACTGTAGTAGATGAATTGAAAAATTCTTTAATGAAAAAAAAATCTTTATTTACTAATAAAGAAATTAATTAATTTTTAATATATATTATAAAACTTTATCAGGACATTGACGTAACGGATAATCCATTAATTTTAAAATATTGGACTAAGGATTCAAGTGTACAGCCATTTTTCTACATTCATCAAAAATTAGAAACTGCTGGCGATTTTGAAATTGTGAGTGAAGATTATGTTTGTCAGCATTTTGTTTATATTCGACTATTAGCGAGTCTTCCTTTAATTGCCGAAAGAGATAATATTGTAGATACACTTCAAGATTCACGTAAAAAGGTATTTAAACAAATTGCGTACTCTTCATTCTTCTCTTAACAAACTTTGTACAAAAATCTCTTATAACCAAACAGATTGCATCGGGAAAAGTGGCTTTTCATTTTCCAAAAAATAACGTCTATTTATTTGGAAACGACAGCGATAGTAATCTCAAAGAAACTTCTGCCAAGGAAATTCTTAATTCTGTCAATTCTCAAGACAATAGTGGCAATCAAAAGAATACTGGAAAAAGCAGTTCACATCTGGTGGTAAGTTTTTCTCCTTCTTTTCATCCAATCAGTGTCAGTTGTATAGAAAGAATTTTTTTTTAATTAAAATTTGTTTCAAACGAATCTTGATATAAATTAAAATATTAAAAATATTAAATTCAAAAACTAGAATGCCGTTCCAGTGGATATGCTTTTGAAACTTTCAAATGACAAAGCAGCAGATGGTGCTGCGAAACATGCGCCGGTGATTCACCAACAAACAAGACGTTAGTCGAATATTTTTTATCTCTGTACAAATACAATGAAATTATTACTACTGATTGCATTTCATTTTCAGGGCACTTTGAATTCTTGGAATTTAATTTAAAAATTGATGCATTATCGCTGGTTGAACGAAATACAACATTATCTCGACTGTATGAAGTTCTCGTTGAATCAGTTTGCAGAAATCTCAGATTAATTGGCATGTCGTTCGAAGAACAAATTAAAAATGATACTCCCGACATGAGACTTCCAATTCCAATGCATTTTAAACCAACGGACTTTGGACATCTTATGACAATTGCATATTTAGTCGGAAGTACAGCCAAAGACAACTGTAAGATATTTTTCTATCATTTAACTAAAATAAGACACGAACTGCTGATTGAAAGAAAGCAGTTTTACCAGAAGTCACATAGCCATAAAATCGAAAATGCTAGATTGGATATTTCCCAAAGGGTTTGGTCGAATTTTGTATAAAAATCGTAGAACTCTAAATAGAAACGTCATAAAGGGATAAAAATTTTTGGAGAGTGTAGATTAGAATCTACAGAATAGAGGAAAAATAGGAAACTATTATTGATTGTTTGCATAGTTTATAATAATTTAAATTATTGGAAATTGTTTGTGAAAAGAAACGTTTTGTTTTAAAGAAGACTACCTCCATCATGAATCCAAATAATTCATGTAATCATGGAAATGGAATTTCATTTCACGGAATTTCTAATCGGATCATAGAATTTTTAAAGTTTTTGTTGTAAACCCGTCTGATTGAAATTCACGCTTCTTTATTAATCAGGGTGGTCACAAGTTTCAGTTTATCAATTTCCCTGACAATTTATTGATATTAAAATTACTTTTTCTGACAAAATTCTTTTTACAACTCTCTAACTCTGAATTGGTGAAATTTGACTGATTTGCAGAGAAATTTCTCTGATTCAGATTTAGAGATAGAGAAATATTAATATTTACGAAAAATGAGTAAAACTTATCAATTTTAATAATTTCTAAAAATTACAATTATAATCCTTTCTGAATTCAATTCTTTTCTACAAACTCTTCTATATTAATAAAGTTCGTGATCCGGTAATCTGTTGGCAGTTTGAAGTTAGTTGTTTGCTTTTTTGTTTCTTAAATTTTTTTTATAATTTTTCATTTCAATTATTTTCAATTTTAAAATTAATGTATTGATAATCATCGAATTATTGCAAAGAAATTTATCAAAAAATTTGATAATAATAGAATTCCTTCTAAAAATGTTATTGAACTCTCGTGAAGAATTTTATTAAAATTTTAAAAAATTCTAATTAGATTCTTTTGAAGAATGTTTTTTTGATTATTTTTAAACTAATGGAGTTTCTTTTAAAATTTTAATTGGAAATTTTAAACGCAATTTGATTTTATGAAGAAGAATTTTATTAAAATTGTATGAAAAATAATTGAATTTTTGCGAAGAACTTTATTATTATTTATAAAAATAATTAAATTGTTCCGAAGAATTTATTAAAATTTTAGAAAATAAATTAATTTTATGTTAATATTTGAAGATTAAAGTTCTTTCGAGAAATTCTATTAAAATTGTTTTGAAATTATTTTAACTTATGCAAAGGATTTTACTATTTATTTTAAACATAAATGAATCATTGCAAAGAAGTTTACTATTTATAAAAATAATTGAAATGTTTCGAAGAATTTATTAAAATTTATAGTAATAATTAAATTGGTATGAAGAATTTTATAGAAATAATTGAAAATAATGACCTTTTCTCCTTTTTATAAATATTTTTCTAATAATTGAATTATTTTTGAAGAATTTAAAGTTCTTGTTGAAATAGAATTTTATGGAAATTCTTGAAAATAATTAAATTCTTTCGTATAATTTTATTTAAATTGGATTAAAAAATAATTTAATTCCTTACAAAGAATTGTAGTATTAATAAAAATAATTAAATTGTTTAGGATTTATTAAAATTTTAGAAAATTGTTGAATTCTTTCGTAAAATTTTATTAATTAATATTTTCTAGTTTTCAACTAAACTTCATCTCTGAATGAATAAATTTAAATAATTTTCTAAAGGTTCTTTTAGATTTCAATTATTTAAATACATAAACTCAATTTTTTTTAATAATTGTGACTCTCCATAGTTTTTTCTAAAGTTATTAATGTACAATATTTTCAAAAAATTATAAAGAAATTTTCCAATTAAAAAAGTTTTTTTTATATTTTTAAAAATAATATAATTGTTTTGAAGAATTTTATTTAAATTTTTAAAAAGATTAAAAAAAATTTTTTTTTAAACAATTTTATTAGAAGTGGCAAGAATAATAAATTGTTGAATTTATATTAAAATCCTGAAAAATAATCGATATTGATTAATATTTTAAAAAAAATTGCATTCTATCGAGAAATTTTATTAAATTTGTATTGAAAATAATTAAATTGCTCTAAACAATTTTATAATTTATGAGAATAATTAAATTCTTACGACTTTTTTTTAATAAAAAACAAGGATATTTGAAAAAAGTTGGAAAAATTTCCAAATAATTAAAATTTGGTGAAATTCTTTAAAAATAATTTAATTTTTTAAAAATATAAATAAAAATGATGAAATTTTTGAAGAATTTTAATTATAAACAGAACCATGATTTCTCAAAAATTGTAATAAATCGAAGAAGTAAATTTTGAATTAAAAAAAAATTATCACAAAACAAATCTAATAATTTAGTTTTTAACAATATTTTAATGTAACTTTTCGAAAATATAAAATTGTATTACTTAAAAGAAATTTTGTATAATTTAAAAGAACTAATGATTTTTTTGATGAATTTTAATTAAAAATTTTGAACATGATTTCTATTTCTTCAATAATGTTGAAAATAATTCTAAAATGTTGTTATTTTTGGAAATATTTAATTAAAAATATTAAAACTATTGAATTTTAGAAAATTAGAAGCTAATTTTTATTTTTAAAGATCTCTTTAAAGATTTTTCATTTAAATTTTTGATAATTCAATTATTTTCAAAATTTTGCCATTAAAATTCTAAAAAAGTTGATTCTCAAAAATAGTAACAAAATACTTGAAATAAATTAATTATTTTCAATTAAATTTTACAAAATTTTAACTATTGAAAAACACTTTTTGAAAGATTTGTTTATTTAGTTATTTTTCGCATTTTAAAAATCTAAATAACTTGTACTTTTTTATAAGTAAAAATTGAGGTATTTTGTTGCAGTGTTTGGAAGAAAACTATGAAAAAGTCGCAATGTTTGAAAATAAGTTGAAAAAGTCTCAATTTTTTTAATGTTCCTAACAATTTTTTTCAATGCATTTACCTATGAGTTACCTGCCAAAAATTTTCTTTTAATAAGTCATGGAAATTTTAATTAGAGACTTTTAATTTTCAAAATGGAGGATCCAGTATGGCGGATGATAGAAATAAATTTTGATAGGATTGACTGCGGATTCGTTATTCTATCTAATTATATTCATGTCATCAGTCAATTTAAATATTAAAATCTGACTTTAGATTCTGAAAAAAACTGAAAAACTTATTGAAAAAATTTTTTTATTCTAGCCGAATATCGAATGAGTTTACACAAGACGTTGGCTCTCGGAATGACAAGGCCTTTATTTCGAGAAGGAAACGCTGTTAAATTCCGCAGTGATTTAAGTCCTAACGACGCTCTTTCCAACCCTCACGAAGCAATTTCAGTTTCAAACAGTAGGTTATTCATCAGCATCAAAAAAAAAAAAAATGTTTTGTCAGAAAAAATTAAACGATTAAATTTTTAGCTCCACCCGGAAAGATAAGTCTCGTTTATGGATGTTATTTATATCATCATTATATGCAGGATAATTTCGACGATAACGGATGGGGATGCGCTTATCGTTCGTTACAAACAATTATCTCTTGGTACAGGTAATAATGAGAACGTTTTGTTTTAAATTGAAAATAAATTATGCGATTTTCAAGTTACTTTTATTGCTTTTCTTCTTTATTTCTCATTTAGATTACAGGGATATACAGAAAAATCTAATCTCAGTCACAAGGACATACAAAAGTGCCTAGTGGAAATAGGTGATAAGCCCGCCAGTTTTATTGGCAGTAAACAATGGATTGGCTCAACGGAAGTTGGTTTTGTACTCGAAACTCTTCTCAATATTTCAATTAAAATTCTCAGCGCATCTACCGGCGAGGAAATGCAAAATTTAGTTCCAAATCTTGCCTATCATTTTGAAACTCAGGGCACTCCCGTTATGATAGGTATTTATTCTAAATAAATCTTATCAGTTAAATCAAAACATAAGAAAGAAACATAGAAGTGAAGGAAAGCAAATAACAATTCTAAAAGATATTTTCCTCTAAAAAAAAATTGTATAGAAATTCATACTCCTTTTGGGAGAATTCTGCAATCTGGTTACTTTAATTTGAAACATTGATGAAATTATTTCAGGAGGAGGAGTTTTAGCGCACACAATTTTAGGAGTTAGTACAAATGATATAACAGGCGAAGTTCGATTTCTAATTTTGGATCCACATTATACCGGTGCGGAGAATTTAAATACAATTGTCAATAAAGGTTGGTGTGGATGGAAGACAAAGGATTTTTGGAAAAAAGACGCTTTTTATAATATGTGCCTCCCACAGAGGCCTTACTGCTTCTAATAGAGAAAGCAAATCAATTAATTTTATGTAACATATTTCTATTTGTACAATACCATGAATATTTTAATTGTTTACTTCTTTTTTAAATCTCCAAATAACTTGTATCTTATTTTAACTAATTATTTATTTTTTATGGTGAAATGTGTCTACTAAATGTATAAAAATGTTGATTAAATCAATTTTTCTACGGGAAATTTATCAAAAAGTCCGTTTACCTTTTATTTGACGATTTTCGTTCTTTTTTAATTTCAATTGTAATTTAAATTAACATTATGAGTAGGGAATTTCTTTTGTTTAATTCATTCGAGAAAAATTTTTTTTTTCTACTTGGACCGAATTTTCCAAACGGATCATCCAACACTAAAACATTTTATTTTTAAACAAAACTATTTTTTACTTTTAATATGGTTTAAAAAAATCTCTAAAAATATTAAGCAAAAAAAAAAATTTTTTGCAAAAGTTATTAACAATTCAAAAGGTAAAGAATGTAATACTAAAATTTATTTTAAAATATTTCAAAGTTAAATCTAAAGGAGAAATTATTTTTGTATAAAAAATTGTGAATTAAATGTAAAAATTGAATTTGTTTTGCAAAAATTGAAATCAAATTAATTGTAAAATAGGAAGTTGATATTTAATTATTATTATATTTTTAATATTATATATTTTAAAAAAAAAATTTAAATAACTCTTCGTAAGAATTTAATTATTTTCACAAATAGTAAAAATCTTCTAAACAATTTTCATTTTTAAAATGAAAATTTCTTTTTATTTTATTAAAATTGTATTGAAAATAATTTCTTATTTTCAATACAATTTTAATAAAATTTTAAGAACGAATTCAATTGATGACTAAGTTTTCAAAACATGATAAATCCAAATTTTGTTAATTCGAGAAATTTAAACAAATGACAATTCTCACATAACCATTAAAATTATCTTCAATAAAGAAAAAATATAATAAATTATTCATTTTAAAATATTTTTTCTATTTAAAATGCTATGTTTGTAATTAAATTCTATTATAATAGGAAATTTAAAGGTTTTAATAATTTTTTCCAATAAAAAGATAGAAATTAAAAATCATCAAGGTTAGGCCAAAATATTTTTTAAATAGAAAATTCTTTATTAATACAGTTTTTTCTTAAATTGAACAGTGATAAATGGATTTCTAAAGTTTTTAATATTTTAAATATGTGTTTATCTCAATTTTTTAAAAAATGGATTTATCAACTTTTAAAAAATTGCTCCTCAATTTTCTCTGAAATTTGCATAAATCCATTGAAACAATTCAAATATTTAGTAAAGTCTTTGCAAACATTCAGTTCTCTTAAAAATGAATTCTATAAGTGATTCAAGCTCAAAAATTCAATTATTTCTAAGATTGTCTGTAAAATTTATTTAAAAAATTTAATTATTTTCCAAATTTTTCAAAAATTTCTTGAAAAATATTAAATTTTATTTTAAAAAAAAGACACAATTTATTTATAAAAATTTTATTATATGTGAATTTTTTCATAAAATTTCCCTCAAGGATTCAGTAAAATTTCTTCTAATTTTTAATAAAATTTTTCGAAAAAATTCATTTATTTTCCAAACTTCTAATTAATCCTTAGAAACAATTTAATTATTTTTGAAAATAGTAAAACTATTCACAAGAATTAAATTATTTCTATAAATAATAAAATTTTTCACAGGAATTCAATTATATTGAAAACAATTTTAACAAACTTCAACAATAAAGTATTGAATTATAATTTTTAAGATA
Source organism: Leptopilina drosophilae (assembly GCA_032873175.1). Lineage (NCBI taxonomy): Eukaryota > Metazoa > Arthropoda > Insecta > Hymenoptera > Figitidae > Leptopilina > Leptopilina drosophilae. Next base: position 9,196,787 of record CM065484.1, read on the forward strand.
AGAGATTATTTTCAAAAACTTGACAGGAATTTTCCATAAAATTCAATTACTTTCAAAATTTTCAATCAAAATTATTAAAGAAAATAGATAATTTAAAAAAAAATTCAAAGAAATTCTTTAAATGAATTTAATCAAGTTTTTGAAAATTTGTAATAAAATTCCTCACAATAAGGCTATTCAAGTTGGGTGGGGGAAAATTCAAGATGGCCGTTTACTGGTGCACAAACTTGTATACAAAGTGTATGGAACAGAGTCTAATTTTTTAAATATCTCGCTTAAACGAAATTTTTAACCATAAGTTTATTAGGATTTTATGTTTCATTTTTAATGAACTATTTTTTGCAATAATAAAATCAAAAATTTTCAAAAATCGATTTTTATTATTGCAAAAAATAGTTCATTAAAAATGAAACATAAAATCCTAATAAACTTATGGTTAAAAATTTCGTTTAAGCGAGATATTTAAAAAATTAGACTCTGTCCCATACAATTTGTATACAAGTTTGTGCACCAGTAAACGGCCATCTTGAATTTTCCCCCACCCAACTTGAATAGCCTTATAATTCAATTCTTTTTTAAGTAATAATGCAATTCTTCAAAGGAGTGCAATTATTTTGAATTTAATTGTAGTAAAATTTCTCGAATGAATAGAATTATTTGTAAAAATATTAATCAAATTCAATTATTTTCAAAAATTCTAAAAAAATTTTTTGGAAAAATTGAATATTATTTTTAAATAATAAAATTCATCGCAGAAATTCAATTCTTTTTAATAGTATGTTAATAAAATTTCTCAACAGAATACATTTATTTTTTTTTAATATTTAATAAATGTTTTCGATTGAATACAATTATTTTGAAATTTTAAAAAAAATTCTTTCAAAAGATTCAATTATTTTCAAATATTATGTTAAAATTCTTTAAAACAATTTACTTTTTTTAAATAAATTGTAAGATTCGTCTCAAGAATTTGAATGCTTTTTATGACATTTTATTTAAAAAGTTGTTGCAAACAACAACTAACTTTTAATCTGCGAACAGATTATCGAAACAACGATTATTATTAATATAGATTTTAAAATATTTTATTTCAACATGTATTTTACTTGAAATTATTTTCTTTAAATTCTTATTAAAATTCACTTATATTTAAAGTTAATAAGTACGCCCCTGAAAATCTTCCAAGAATCTTCTGAAAAGTGGGGGTTGAAGTTCGACGCTGTTCGAAGTTTTAGGAGGGGGGGAAATATGGGAATTCGACAGAAAATGAGGTTTCAGTACCATTTCATTGAAACTTTATGTAAAAATTGATTTTCACGATAAAAAATAAAACAAGGTATTAAATTTTTCTTCATTTAATGAAAATTCTCTTTCTTACAAATAATTTACAAAAATTATATATATTTATTTAGCGTGCAATTAGTTTTCACTATTAATTTTTTTTTATATATAAATATACAAAACAGTGAAATGTTACACTATAGAGAATATCTTCTCATCTTCATCCAAAGTGAGTTCATCTCAGGAATTTTTGAAGCTTTTATCTTCATCCCATTGGCAATCTATATCAAAAATATGACATTAAACATTTTTATATCTCAAAATAAATAAATTTTCTTTTATATAACTATGAAAATATATATTTTGTGCGCAAAGCTTGTACACTTGAATGTTATTTTATTTATTCCCATCACTATTATCTTCTTTTTATTTATACAAATAAAATTTATAATACTTTCAAGCGCACTGTGTCAATTGAGTAGTGTATTTTTTTTGTTTAAATGAAAATGTTTTTCCGATAGAATAAAAATATTTATCAACAGGCTGATTTGTTTCGTTAAAAAAAAATTGATATCCATCGATAAATATATTTTTCTTTCGCAATATTGAATGAATAAATGAATTTTAATAAATGGTAATATTTGTGCACAAAAACACTGTATTGAAATCGCATCATAAAAACGTGGTCGCAAAAATTTTTCTCTTATATTAACGGAATGTTTGTTTTATTCCCAAAACACGCTTGAATAATGTTTATTGCTTTTCGTTGAAAGAAAGATAAAGAGACAATAAAGAAAGGTATAAAAGCACAAGAACAAATAGTGAAAATGAATTTTAATGATTGAAAAATGAAAATGATTTTTTCGATATAATTACGCATTCTTGGATTTTTAAGATACGGATAGGAAAAATTTTGATGAATAAAAATAAAGTTTCAAATAAATGAAAAATAACGGATTAAGTTTAATAATATTGGAAAGTAAAAAAAGAAAAATATGGATATTTCATCCGAATTTTTTCTTAATTCGTCCTACCCGCATCGAGTAATCATTTATCGTTGATAATTTCGCTCGATTAAGAATATTTTGAGGATCAAAAAAAAAAAAAAAAAATGAAACTGACAAGTGTAAATATAACAATCGCATCGACACACACACAGCAAATGGAAATCCCTTTTTTTTGAGGAAAAATAAGAATAAAGAGCGCACGCGTTGTTTTTTTTTTTGTTAACATACCTTCTTCGTCAACTGAAAGCTCATCGGCTTCGATCGCAAACGCAAATTGGCGGCACGCTATCCGGCTATAGGTATCAATGGTCAAGTCGAAATCGCTCTCCAATTAACGTTGAACACGTGTCGCCAGTTGTTTAATCTGCATTTGAATATTTTGCAAACGATTTCGCAGCAACGCTGAAGATTTTTCTCATTCATTTCAAAACGTGTTTCATTGTGAAAGAAAATGCTCTCACAAAATATGTACCTCGAAAACGAACCTAACTTCAAAAATCTCATTTAATTTCTCTATACATTCGACAAAAAAAATTATATATATATATTTCTCCTTAATTTCCAAAATATAAAGAAAAAAAATAATTAAATATTTAATTGTGTGAGGGGAAATTAGGAATAAAAGGTCTTTTCTGTTTTTGATTCCTATGTTGATAAATTTATTTAATCTGAAGGTACATAAACATTTCCAGAAATAGAATAATATACTTTTTTTTTCTACACATAAAACGTACAGTTCTAGACTCTGATTTTCCCAAACAAAAAGAAAAAAAAGGGAGGGGAGACGTATGAATTCTAAGCGTGGAATATTGCAAATTGTAAAAATTATAATTCTTTATGAATTGTACAATTATGAAAAAAAAATTGTTTACTATTAAAGTGTTGCATAGTGAAAATTGTATTCAAATGCAACTTGAATATATTTTTTTTTTCTTAAAAAAAGAGAAACCTTAAGAATTTTACTTCTTAACATTGTTTTTTAAAAAAGACATATAAATTAGTGTCTATTCAAATGATTTTTCTTGTCAAATAAATCAGTTGCGGTTGTGATTTTGTGTGTACAGAAATCGGCGCACTTTTTTTCATTTGAGTGTTCGCTTTTCTAAGTTTTGGTACTTAATACTTTTTAGTACCTCGGAGGCATCCCGTCTGCCGGACCTGGGAAGCTAAAAGGTCACAAAATCAAAAAATTCTTTTTATTAATCGTCCTTTGCTTTTATTTAATACGTATGTGCTCTGCGAAGAAAAATCACACAAAGTATAAGATGTAACACCATTCTTTTCATTTTAGTCAAATAATCCTAATATTATCATTTATAAATAAATTCATCACAGTATTATTAATTTATTTTTCATTACAACAGTTTTTTTTTCAATTTTCGGACATTTTTATTCCTAATGTTTTAAATGATCTTCGCCAAAAGTTTGGGAACTTGAATATTTTATTTGATTAAATTTTAAAGAAATTTTTTATATGCTCTTTCAATAAATTTATTTGAATTAATTTTCTGCTTTTGTGATTAAATTTATGAAGAGAAGAGAATTTATAAAGACGGAAACATCTTTAAAAAAAATTAACAATGCTTAAAGATAATTAAAATTCAATTACAATAAAATGGTGTAAAGTAAAATGGTTTCATTATTATTGTTTTATAGTTATTAGAGAAGCTTCGCCAAATTTTGACGCAGTCAACTTCGATGAGTGAAATTTTTAATTTTTTTTAAATATGATGGAGTATAAAAATTAAAGTGTAAAGTGGTTTCATTATTATTATTATTGCCATTATTTTGACGAAGTAAAGTGATAACAATATTCATTTATTAATTTTAAGACTTAATAATTGTAATAAAAAGGTAGTGAAAAGTCAGTCTTCTTTTAAAATCGTCAATCAATTAATATTAATTAATCAATGAATATGAATAGTAAAGATGAAAATTTTAATGAACCAGTCTAATAAAAATAGACTTATCACAAAACTACTTTCTTCAAGTAGAAAAATTATGAAATGTGAGAATTGCACAGAAAAGTGAATAATAATGAATTAAGAAAAGATTATCTTAAGCAAAAAATTAATTCAATAATTCCCAAAGATTTAAATATCAAAATATCAATATTTCGAATTAGTAAAAGAAAATAGTTTCCTTTCAGAGAAAGAAAAAATGTCCCAAACCTTTGATGAATTAACGCCAATTGGCGACTGTTGATATTAATAAAAAAAAAATGTTTTTTCAATACGCTATTGAAATCGAATAATTAATCGCTCATGTATCGCAAATCTTTTTAATCGCAATTTTTTTTTTGTTTCTAATTATTTGTAACCTAAAGCAATTCACGATTATTAATCTCTACAAATACTTCGCTTTTCGTTGAATTTTCGCACAGTATTGAAAAAGAAAAACGACTTCAATTTCGCCAAAATTATTCTTTTTTTTTTCTTTTGGAAAAACAAAAAAATGGGTTCGCTTATGGTAAATATGCCCTTGTTAATTTTTTTCTTTTATTACGCTAATTTCAAATCACGCAAAAATTTATGAATCAATTTGAAAAATTAGAACGCGGTTCGCCGACGATTATTTAAACTATAATTTGAGCTTGAAACCGTTATTTATAAATATTTATAAAAAAATAATTAAAAATAAAGGCCAACAATGAAAAATAATATCTATAATTTCTAAATATGTGGATTTTAGGAAAATTAGGAATTTCAATTTAGTTTGAAAGTATTAATGTTTAAAGTTTCAAGGATAAAAAACGGTTTCAAGCTAAATTGTACTTATTTTTTTTTCAAGATGTTACACCTTATACTTTTTTTTTACAGATTTGGCGCATTCAGTTTGATTTTATGCTTCTCGCGATCGGTGATTGAGAAGAAAAGTATCGCATGTGAATTACGCAGCACAGAATTTTTCTTCATTTTACATTTTATCTGATACGATATACGTATATAATTATATATATTTATATATATATTACTTTTTTGCGACGAGCGCCATTTTTCAAACAGAACAAATGTTTTTTGTATTGCATATACATTTACTTACCGGCCATTTCCACGTGGAGGTCCATAAGGATCAGGCCTATCGTAAGCTTCGCCGTATCTATTTGAGAAAAAAAGAAATCTTTCAAAATTTAGGAGAAGAAAAACAATTTCCTATAATTTTATCTTTTCCTGACTTTCCTTCTGAGGAAGACTCTCTTTTTAAAATTGAAAAAATATAAAGTGAATTTTGATTTTAATTTTTAAATAAATTTATTCTTTAGCCAGGCCTCGGATCGACTATAACGAGCAAAAAAAGTGACTTTAGTCGTTTAAAAAAAATCGTTTATTTAATTCAGTGTTGTCAGAAAAATTCAAATTCACAGGAAATAAAAATTAAAAAATTTCAACTTCTGAAATTTAATAATTTCTAAAAATTAAAACTATAACCCTTCGAAGGATTTAATTATTTTCTACAATTTTTAACTAAACTTCATCTCTAAATCAATTATCTATATGAATTTTTAATCATTTTTTGCAATTTCTTAGAAAATTCCATTACTTAAATAAAAAATACGACTTTTTTTTAATTTTAACTATCCATGTTTCTTTTTAAAGATATTAATTATAAGGTAGAATATTTTCAAAAATTTTAATATAGACATTCGTAAAAATAACTTTAAAATTAATTAATTAATTTATTTATTTATTTTTGAATTATTTTTAATTAACTTTTTCAAAATATTTCTAAATAATTTTTTTAGAAATACAAAAAGTTTTATCATTAAATACAAATAAAAAATGTCCAAAAAATTTAAATTCTGTAAAATCTTTTAAGAAATAATTTAAACTTAGTAAAACTTTTGAAAAATAATTCAAAATTTGACAAAATCTTTTTAAAATAATTGTTTTTTTTTACATATGAAAAAAATAAAATCAAATTTTTCCAAGAATTTTAATTATAAATAATTAATTTCTGAAAAATTTTAAAATAGTAAATTTTTAAAACTTTTAATTTACTTTATTTAAAAGTAATTGAATCTTGAAAAATTATGATAAAACATTTCTAAGAATTAAATTTTTTTTAAACATTGTAATGTAATTTTTCGAAAATAATTAAAGAATTTTTGTATAATTTAAAAAGAAAATAATTTTTTGAAATATTTTATCTGAAAATTTTGAATATATGTGACGCGACACGAGAAAAGGGACCTATCGCCTCAAAAGAGAATTTTACAGGGGGGGCGTTTAAAGTGACGCCATAAGCAGAAAATCCGTGTATTTACGCGGACACGTTCAACTTTCGGGCTTTATATATATATAGTAATGATGCTATCACTCGGTCGATAAACTAATAAAAACGATGAAATAATCGATCACTCCGAGTCAGGATATAAAGAATAAAAGACAAATTCTTTTAACGTTTCAACAGCACGGCTGTCCTCTTCAGAAACTACAATTTATTAAACAAAATTTGATATAAGTTATAAACATTTTTAACAAAAACGATATTTTCAAAAAACATTATAAATTATTACCGTGAAAAAGTTTTTAAAAAAAAAAAAATTACCTAGGTAAGGTAATTATTATAAAAAGGTAATTATTATTACCTTTTTCACGGTAATAATTTATAATGTTTTTTGAAAATATCGTTTTTGTTAAAAATGTTTATAACTTATATCAAATTTTGTTTAATAAATTGTAGTTTCTGAAGAGGACAGCCGTGCTGTTGAAACGTTAAAAGAATTTGTCTTTTATTCTTTATATCCTGACTCGGAGTGATCGATTATTTCATCGTTTTTATTTCGGGCTTTATATTAATTAAACTATTTCAGATTTTTAATTTCTGATTTTTTTACGTGAAAGAGCGACTCAAAATCTATGGAATACGACTAGAAACTCAAAAATGATTTTTTTATCGATAGGTCCCTTTTCTCGTGTCGCGTCACATATGATTATTTTCTCCAAAATGTTAAAAATAATTCTGAAAAATTTTAATTTTATTATTTTGTGTATGAATTTTCGAAAATATTGAAAATAACTGAATTTTTAAAAATTAGAACGTAATAATTCAGAGAGGCAATTTTCAGAAATATAATACAAAAATTCTATTTTTCATAATATTATTTTAATTGTGACTCTTTTTGATATGTTTTAAAAAAAGCCATTAAGGTAAATTGTTGAAAGTAAGAGTCCGAAAATATTGAAAATGATTAATTTTATTTCAATTACTAATTGTTTTACTAGTTTAAAGAAAAGAAAAATGAGTTTTGAATCTTACCCTCCACTAACTTGATAACCACCACCTTGGACGGCTCCTCCAGCTCTTCTGCTGAACATATCTGCTTGTGGTCCAGGTCCAGTGTTATAACTTGGGCCAGTGTTGTAACTTGGACCTCCACTCATTTGCCTTTAAACAATTTATTTATAATTCTTTTTTAAATATACAATTTCCAGAAAGATTTTTAAAATTTTATTTGAATGAATTTAGATTTTTTCTATATTTTTAAATTAATATTAAACTTTTATCTAGAGATAAAAAAAAATAAAAAACTATTCTATATTAAAACTAAAAACAAGTTATTATTTTTTTCCGTTATTTAAAAATGTATCTTTGAAATCGACCATATTTGTATTGAATTCAGCAAATATGGTGTCTGTTCAAGAAACTTTGCTCTCGCTCAATGTCGAATGAAAAGCATTCCACAATTTTGAACTATATTTAAAAAAAATAGGGTCAAAATTTATGAGCTGCAATTTGAGAGTTACGTCACCATGAATGATTTCATTCATTTGATTTTATCGAATTCGCACGACCATCACTATTTTGAAGTTTTAGAAGTCTAAAAATTGGTTTTTATTTCTCATAAATAAATATTTTCGCCAAAGTAACTTTTTAAAAAGCAGTTGAATTTTTAGACGTTTTTATTTTTCGCTAAAAAATAATATAGATAAAAGGAAACAAACTAAATGATTCTTAACCCGGCTATACCTATGTCCTAATTTTTTCCCGGTTTTTTTCTCATCAGATAATAATTTAACTTTGATTTCGAATATAAATATATCTTTAAATTTTTGAAAATCTCTTTTTTTTAAATTTTAATTAAAAATTAGAAAAATAATTTAAATTAAAACAGAATTTTTCCAATTTTTAAAAATAATCTTGTCTGTTTATAAATAATTGAAAAATTAATTATTCAATTTTATTGAAATTATATTGTTAAACATTGAATTTCTGTAAAGAATTTTATTATTTAAAAATGTAATTGAACCCTTCCAAAAAATTCTGTTATTTATGAAAATAATTAAATTCTTGTGAAAAATTTCATTAAAATTTTTGAAAATAATAAGTAATATACAATTAATTTGCTCAAGACGTAAATAAATATCCTTGATCTATTTGAATATTCAGACATTTTAAATTATAAAAATTCAAAAGAAGTTCAACAATTATAATTATTGAATAATATAATTTTTATAAGCAATAAATTGATTAAAAATTTTAAGAGGCATTTTATATTATAAAAATATAATTATAATTACGGTGACTTATATTATTTTTGAAAAATTTAAATAAAATTCTTATAAAAGAATTAAATTATTTTTAATAAAATGTAAAGAAATTTCAATTATTTCAAAAATTTTCAATTATTTGTTTAAAAATTCAGGCTTGAATTTTAATGTCAATATTTTTAAAAGTGTATCTTTGAAATCGACCATATTTGTATTGAGTTTAGAAAATATGGTGTCTGTTCAAGAAACTTTGCTCTCGCTCATCGTCAAATGAAAAACATTCAACAATTTTGAACTATATTACAAAAAATAGGTTCAAAATTTGTGAGCTGCAACTTGAGAGTTACGTCACCCTGAAATATTTAATAAAATCTTTTTGCATAACCCCAGTGCTCTTATCATTTGTGAAAAATTGTCACTTGTGACGTTTAAATTAGTTTTATAAATTTGAAAACGTCATACTCAATATGTAGAAATTTCTTTTATTTTCGTTAGATTTGTACGAAAATAAATTTGAAAATCATTATTTGGAAGTTATTGAGGTTCATTTTTACAAATATTTATAACCGGCGATAAACAAAAACCTAAGTATGTCAAATATTACTATTGATTTTAAGTGGAAAACGACAAATTTCTAAGAAAGTCTTCCGCCATATTGGATGCGCCATTTTGAATTTTTTAAAAAAGTTATAAAACCATTTTTTAGTAACTCCAACAAACCTTAACTATCAAGTTTCAATGTCGGCATGACACATCTCTACTTTAAACCAATTTTTCTTTATATTCATAGAAAAATATTCTTTCAAATAATTTGCTTTTATTTAACGTAAATAAAAATTTTTGTTAAAATAAGTTTTTGAAAAAGCGTTTAATTTTCAGACTTAAATTTTCTAAACCGAATTCAAAAATTTTTAATGCCAATACAGTGGAACCACAATCATTCGGACTAATTATATTTGTTTATATATAAAGAAAAATAATTTAAATGTTTATTATCCGGATTTTCGATTATCCGAACCAGGTCCAGTTTAAATTAGTCCGGATTTATTCAAAAGAATGAATATATTTATCGGTTTGAATATTAATGGGACAGATTCTTTTGTACATTACCAAATGCAATAGATATAAAAATCAAACGTTTGTCTTTAAGATGAGGAAAAACTTCGGAGAAAATGATTTAAAGTTCAGATAATCAAAGTTCCATTGTATTTTTAAAAATGTATCTTCGAAATCGACCATATTTGTATTGAATTCAGCAAATATGGTGTCTGTTCAAGAAACTTTGCTCTCGCTCAATGTCAAATGAAAAACATTTAACAATTTTGAACTATGTTATGGAAAAAAAACATAGTCAAAATCTTTGAGCTGCAATTTAATCTAAAAGCGACTGACTAAAGATTATTTTTTGCTGTTCTCAATCTCTCCTTAAAGATCAAATTACAAGAAATACTCTACAAAAGTAACAATTTTTTTCATCAACTTCTCTAAATTTATCCAGAAGTCAAAGTCAGTCATATTTATACAAATATAAGCAAAGCATAAAAGATTTCAAAAAGAATTAAATTATAAAATGATCTGAAATAGAAAATAAAAAAATGTTTCAATTTTAATTGAAATAAGTATTTTAAGGTCATGTTTTGATTTGTGAAAAAAAAGAAAAGAAAAATGTTTCTTACCCTTTAGAAAAACACAAGTATATAACAAAAATATTTTTTGCAAACATTTTTCGTATTGATTTTTAATTAATTTTAAAGATTTTGTAGTAGCACATTTTTTGTTACTTAAAAAAGATTCTGAATATTTTTTTTTTTGTCTTTTTATAATTTTTTTTTTTTAATTGGAAATTTTCTTTTTCAAGTTTATTACAATTCTATTGATAATAATTGTATTTCTGCAAAGAATTGTACTATTTACAAAAATAATTGAAATCCTCCCAAAGAATGATATTAGTTACGAAAATAATTTAAATCCTGTGAAGAATTTTATTACAATTTAAAAAAAAGCAGTGATAATTAATTATTTACTTAATAAGTAATAAACATTAAATTTGTTTAAGAAATGATAAATATTTATTTGAACATTCAGAAATTTGAAATTGTAAAAATTTGACAAGTTCAATAATTATAACTATTGAATAATAATAGAATAATATCATTTTTAGAAGCAAAAAATTCATTTAAAACTTTAAGAGGGACTTTATATTTTTAAAATAAAATTATAATTTCGACAACTAACATTATTTTCGAAAAATTTAAATTGAAATTCTTTCAAAGAATTAAATTATTTTTCAAGAAAAATGTAAAGAAAATTCAATTATTTCAAAAAATTTCAATTATTTGTTTAGAAAAATTAAATTATCTTGAAACAATGGAATTGAAAAATTTCAACAATTTTATTTTTCAGAATTAAAAAAAAAATTTGTGAGAATTCAATTTTAATAATAAATTTGAAGTGCATAGAGTTTTTTTTCTTAATTCACTAATAAAAAATTTAATTATTAATCTACGCACTAAAAAACATGAATTCATTAAAATGTGACTATAAAATCGAATTATTAATTAATTATTAAATTAAAATACTTTGAAAATTTTATTTGTTGAAAAGTTTCTAAAGAAATTCTTTAACAAATTCAATTACATATTTTCAGTCGAATTTCACAATATTTCTATTAACTCCATAACTTTTTAAAATTTATTTACATAATCTGTTTAAATTAGTACCTGACTTTTACTATGAAAATAATTTTTCTTAACTAATTCAAAGTTAGAGAAGAGTATAAACATCTATAAAAATTGAAATAAGAAGTAATTTTTTTAAAAACAAATTAAAATAATAAAACTTTTTTTAATTTTGGTGAAAAAATTCCCCGGTTTTGTATAAAAATCCCGGTTAATTTCCGGTTAAATTAAATTCCCGGTTTTCCCGGTTAGTAGGCACTCTGAATATAGAACATTTCTAAATTTTTTCTTTTCCAGTTATTTATTTCAATTTGTAAAATACTTGTTTTTGTCAAAATGAAAAGAATGTTTATTATCAAAGGTGTGATTGGTGAAAGCATTAATATTTTTGTTATGAGTGACATATATCGCTAATGCTCTTTTATTCTAGTTTTAAGATGTCTTAAACTTTCTCCGATATAACAACTATCACAATTTTTGCATTTAGTTTTATATATACATCCAACTCTCTGAAATTTCTCTGTTGGATCCTTAAATTTTTGAAAAATACGACTTTTTAAATTATTAGAGTTAGTAAAAACTAAATTAAACTTGTTGTTTAAATATAATGAAAAGAATTTCATCAAAATTTTGAATATATGAAATACTTACATACCATGATCAGAACGTGATTAACAACAAAAAACCAATTTCAATTAAAAGAATATAAATAGTTTTAACCTGAAAAAGTGTGCAATTTTCAAACCTTTGTATTTATTAAAATTTGACCCAGGACCAAAACGAAAATTTTTGAGTGTATAGATATCGTTGCGATTTAGAAGTTGTGGAAGTGCCAAAATTTTTTTATTTTTCTTTAACGGTGTTATTAAGCTGTAAAGTACGCAACTATTCGGAAATCGCGTACTTTTAACTCAATATTTCTTGTATATTTAAAGGAAAAATTAAAAAAGTGCTAAGAAATTCTGAAAGTTCATCAAAAATACTCTATATTCAGTGAGTTTTTATTTAATTCAATAATTCACCCTTCTCGCAATTAATTGATAAAAACGTCAAAATTAGGTTATTTGGCGGTTAGACTTTAAAAACATATTTCATCTATAATTTTTATATTTTTTTTATTTAAGAATAATCAATCAACTAATTTTAAACATAAATCAAATCTCTTTGCACTTTTAAGAATTTTTTAAAATATTTTCTAATTTCTAAAAAAGTGCCATTTTTTCGCACAGTCTGCACTTTACACCCATATTTTAAGAAAAGTAATAAATATTTTAATATAATTTTTTTCATTTCGTTCTTCAGAGATAATACAGATTCATTTCTAAAAGTATCAATTTTTTTTAAATTAGGCCGCAACTACTTTTTTCGAAATATAATGGTTTGACCCTTTTGATAATTAAAAAAGTTATTTAAATAAGTGTATAACTTTCGATCCATAACTCAAAATTAAATGACTTACGAAACAAGAGATTCCTAGTTTTGCACACTTTTATATTCCGAAGAAAGACAGTTGTTATGATTTTTTAATCACTTAATATTCAAACAATGATTCGTTTGTTTACAAATATTTTCCCACTTCTTCATTGGTCAACAATTTATTCCACTATATACTTCGGGATAGAAAAAACAAGAATTAGAAAAATGAGAAGACGACTTACTGGAAATTCGAATCGTAACCAACGTCACCGTAGCCAGTGCCGTAACCACTAGCAGCGACAGCGCCACTGCCGTTTCTCATTGGGCCTGCTCCACTGCGATCGTAATCGTTTCTGGGCGCATAATCTACTGGGCGACCACCTCCAAAATTGTCGACGCGTCCATACTCTACTGGACCAGGTTGGCCTCTATTGAAATCACTACCCATTCCACCACCGACTACCGAATAGTCGCACATGCCTGAAACAATTAACAGAACAAATAAAATAAAAAGGTCCAGAAACATCAAATATTCAAATATTGTCCAACAGTTCAAATATAATAGAAAAGCTTTCTCTACTAACTTTTTTCTTATCAAATATCAGAATATTGTTAATATTTTAAGATCTTATTTTGTGAATTCTGTTAGTAAATTGATCCCTTCGAGTTCGAGAAGTTTTCACAGCGAACAAAACGAGTTATAATACATAACCAACCTCCGTGATTGCCGTAGTCATTTCTTTGCCCAAAATCAGCCCTTCCGTAGTCTTGTCGTCCATAGTCTGCAGATCCTTGTGGACCGTAACCGCCAACAGCGCCACCAGATGGCCCATAACCACCGCCCATTGGCGCAGCCGATGTGTAACCCCCCATTGGCTGTCCCCCACCAACATTCTGACCATAGCCCCCACGATCCCCATAACCTTGATTAAAATCATTGCGACCACTGAAATCCCCTCCACCTCGATTATAGTCCTGATAACCGCCGCCGCCTCCGCCTCCTGCATCATAAAGACAACAATCCTCAATTTCACTGTGACGCCCACAATCAATGCCTGAGCACGATTCAAAACATAAACGCAACTTTAGAGAACAAAAAAAAAAAAAACAAAACCAACAAAAAAACCGATTCCTCAAAAACGAAAACGTGACTTTTAATAATCAAAGTTGAAAAATTTATAGTCAAATCAAAAGAAATGGTGCATATTATTTCGCTCTTTATTTAATTTCTTTTTTTTTTTTTTCTTTCTTTTGGCACCAACTGATTATTGAAATGATGAGAAATTTCGAAGAATTTGACCACAATAACAAAAGTCGCGGTACTCAACAAACCTCTCCTGTCGTTATACGGACCGGGCCGACTATCTCGTCCTCCGTCACGACCTCCTCGGCCTCCTCTCATTGGACCGCCACGGCGATCGTCTCGTCTTCCGCCACCGCCGCCACCACCGCCTCTTGATTTACCCGTGGACTGCTCAACATTGATCGTGGCACCTTTGAAGTTTGTGTTGTGAAGTGCTTTGATTGCAGCTGCCGCATCTTCCTCGCGAGCCATATGTACAAAACCATAACGGTTCATTACATCGCACTCGGTTACGTCTCCAAATCGAGTGAAAAGTTGACGAAGTTCGTCATTTCGGCAGTTTTCTGGTAGTCGTCCAACGAAGATTTTTGTCTTCCTCTAAAATCAAGAAAAACAAATTCATTTACATTAGACAGTTGTCGGATTAGTTTACCTAGCAACAGTGATTTTTTTTAAATTTTTACAAATTCAGCCATTTTTAATTTTTTAAATTTGACTTCATATATAGCAAACCAAAAACCCCAAATTGAGCATTAAGGGACCATCCATAAACTACGTTAAAACTTTAGGGGGAGAATGTCACGCTTATTATTATAGTACCGGCCTAAATTTTTAACCCTTTAATGGCCGAGTTTTTTGCCGTTATTATAAATGTACAATGTTTAGTAAATTCGATTACTCTATTATTCAACATGAAAAAAAATTTTTGTTTAAACATGTTCCACCCCTTAAAACCATCCCTAACGTATATTATTACCCTAAAAAAATTGATAATTAATCTAAGTGATAAATTAAAAATTTTTTAGCTCCTGTCAGCTTTATAATTATTTTTAAATATTCTCTGGTTGTTAAAAAATGAAAAATAATTATAAATAACCACTTGAACACCACCCTCAAAGTCAAATAATCACCCCTTGATGATATTGATTTTTGTGAATTTTTAAAAAAAAATCAATAGATTCTAAATGCATCTAAGTTACAAAAAAATGTTTCTAAGTGACACAAGTATGGATAATAATGTTAATCACCCACCCTTGGAACTCACCCCTATTTAATAATTATTCTTACATACTGTCAATAGTTTTGAAAAATTAAAAAAATCATTTTCATTGATTCTACTAGCTAAAATAACGCGCGCTAAAGCGCGCGTGAAGTTTCTTTTTCATTGACATTAAAAAAAAAAAATTTCAATTATTCAGAAGAATTTTATTCAAAATCACTATTTTTCTAAATAAATTCAGGAAAATCACGAAAAAGTCAGAAAATTTTGTCAAATGTACAGAAACAATATTCAATTTCGAAAATTCTTAAGAAAACTCTAAATGTTATATTCCTCATTATTGAAAAGATTTTCAATCAAACTTTACAGATTTTAAATACAATTCAGGTTTATGAAAAACTTTAATAATTCAAATTCTTATAAAATTTGTTATATTTTTACATTTCATTCATTATTAAAAATAATAATGGATTTATGGATGAATTTTACTTAAAACACTAAAAAAAAAAAAATTGAATTTTGGAAAAATTATAAATGATTGCAAATACTCAATAATATATAATATTATTATTTATGTTCAATGATAAAAAAAAAAACATAATGATTAAATTTTGGTGAAATTCTTTATGAAAATTGAATTTTAAGAAACATCCAATTAGTATTTAATAAATTGTTTATTTTTATAGTTGGATAGTTGATTTCTTGTAGAATTTTCTAATAAATTGAAAAATTAATTTCAGTTAAAATTTTGGATCAAAATTGAATATCATATTCAAAAATATTTATTTATTAGAGAATTCTGAGAGAATTTATTTGTTGGACCCTGGAAGTAAACATTTTCTTAAACAATTGAGCTTTATCAACAAATTTTTTTTTTAAATAATGAATGAATGCTTTTGAAAATTTGTAATGAATTTTTTTTATAATTGCATTTTAGAGAAATTTGATGAAAATGTACATATTAAAATAATTGAACTTTGGAAATGGATTTTGTTGGTTATAAAGATAATTTAAATTTTAAAGGGAATTTTTGGCAATTTAGGAATATAATTGGATTTTTGCAAAAAAAAAAAAAAAAAAAAATTTATATTACGTTTAAAAATAATTGAATTCATCAAAGTAATTATTGAAATTTGTTTTAAAATAATTGAATTGTTTTGTGAAATTTTATTGAAGAAAATACGTATTCAATTTTTTTAATATTCTCGTCGAAATTTCAATTATTTTAAAAATTGTTAACAAAATTTTTGGCAAAATTCAATAATTAAAGAAAATTTTAATAAAGTTCTTTGCAAAAGTTCAATTATTAAAAAAAAAAAAAAAATTTATTATTTGCAAATTATTATTATTATTATTTTAATATTATTATTATGTATTATTAATTACAAATTTTTTTTGTAAAATTTTTTTCTCTTAAAAATATTATTAAAAATCGTCAAACGAAATCAATTCTTTCGTATTATTAATGTGGTAATAAAAATGTTATTAAAAAAAAAAAAAATATGGAAAATTTCCAATTTTTTTAAACTGAAAAAAAAAAATTTTTGAGGAACTTTCAAATAAATAAATGCGTGACAACCCTGATCAAGTCTTTAATAAATTTCTCAAGCAAAACAAATAATAAAATAAAAATATTTCTGCCCAAAAGGCAGAATAAGAATAATCTTAAGACATTTAAATTATTTGAAAGTAACTGAAAATATTATTAGAAATTGGGGTATCTAAAAAAATTGCTTATTAAAATAAAAAAAAAAAAAATTATTTTATTTATTTATTTTTTTTTACTTAAAACTTGTACTTTGTTTATAAATTGTCACTGAGAAGCAGAAAATATGCAAAATATTTTGTTATTTTAATTTCCCAACTATTTTTTTTAATTTAAAAAAAAAAAAAAATGGAAAGAATAATATCCTAGTCTTAAAATATTTGTTACATTGTGCTAATTTTTCTGGGAAAAGAGAGAAATATGGAAAAATATAATAAATAATTTTTGTAAATTAATAAAAATAGTTCAGTATTATTTGAAAAATAAAAATAATATTTCTAATAAAATAAATAAAAACCTATTATTAAATTTAAAAAGTAAGAAAAAAAAAAATTATTATATATATAAAGAAAAATAATATTATCTATCAAAAATTCAAAACATATAAAAAGAAAAACAAAAGCATAATCATGACTAACTTCAAGTGTGGACAGACTGGACAGAATGAATGAATGAATACGACGATTATTATAGTTAATAATACATTTCGAAAATATGAAAAAATATTTTTATGGTGACTGGGTAATGATAGTAAATATAAACTACTCTTAAAAAAATAACCCCAAGGTCAAATAACCACCCTTTCATGATAAAAAATTTTGTATTAGATTTTTAAAAATTATTAATTCTAATTGATTCTAAATCATAAAATATTTTTCAGAGTTACACAGTTATAGATGAGGATAATAATAAACAGCATCCTCAGAACTCACCCCTATTTAAATTATTCCATTAAAAAATTTACTTTTCTTTACGTTAGAAAACTTACAATAGTTATTTCTAGACTAATGGAAATACATTAACCAGCATATCAATCGGCCCTTTTCAGGGCCACCTAATGCAATTTTTATGAATTTTCCATGGATCGGTTTCTTATTTAAGGCGGTGTCAAAGCCGATTGGATTTTTGCATTTAGCTTCAATGGGAAAATCGCATCGACTTTGACATCCCCTTAAGGACCCCGAAAATCACCGAGCAACAAGTTTCAGTCGAATCTGATGAATTTTCAATTTTTCGTCCACCATATTGGATCCGCCATTTTGAATTTTTGAAAACTGACATCAGATTCGTAATCAGCGACTTCGAAAACCCCCGAGTAATAAATTTTAGGCAAATTCGGTAGATTTTTAAATTGTTTGTTTTTTTGGGGGTAGTTTTCATTAATTTTCTTTTTAACCTGAGGAAAATTTTTGTTATTAATTTTTGTTTACAAAGTTTACAATATTTTTAAACATTTGTTACTGCGTATGCCGAAAAAAAAATGTTTTCTGGAATTTATACCTTTTTTGCAATTTTTGTCATTTTTCGCGTTTTTTGAAGGGGTGTATTTCAAAAAGGGTTGTTTTTTGGAAAATGGCAAGCATATGTATTTATTACTCTCGTTCATCCCTTCAAAATGAGACCTTAGCGGAGTTGATACGTTAAATTTTAAGAAAGTTATGATTTTTTGAAGTAGGTGGTACGTATGTGTACCACTGGCCATTAAAGGGTTAATATAAAATTATGAAAACTAAAATTTTTTTTGCTACAAGATTCGTAAGATGATAAAATTTTAAAAAGAATAAAACCTTTTAGAAGTCATTTGGCCAATATTTTATTTAGAAATTTATAAAAATTGCCATTTTTAATGTTGCACTTAAAAATTTGAATAACTTATAAAATAAATGTTTTTTAACCCTCCGTCACAAACTCAAGAAATAATTTCACGATTACACACGTTTAGAGGGAATCCATATTGTTAAATAAGCGACATTACAAAATAAACGAAGAAATCAACAAAAATTTAATATTAACACAAACTTATAAATATGTAGTAAATTATAAATATGTATTCAAATTTTTAAGTGAAACATTGAAAATGCCGATTCTTATAAATTTCTAAATAAAATATTGGCCAAATGACTTCCAAAAGGTCTTATTCTTTTTCAAATTTTATCATCTTACAAAACTTGTACCAAAAAAAAATTTTAGTTTTCATAAATTTTATGTTAAAAATTTTTATTCATTCCACTGTACTGTACGATATGTAACGCAGAAGGGGAGGGGGAATTTTAACGAAATAACGTAACCAATGTTATAGAAGATACAAATTTTGTATGTGACTATTTATTTATTTATTAAAAAGTTATAACAAAACATTATTTCATTTACGTTCGTTGATTTCCGATAATTTTGGATTTTTGTTAAAAAAAATTAGACAGAAAAATTAGGGGTAAAGTGTCAGTGTTGTTCCCTGTCCACTCCTAAGAAATAGGAGCTTTATCTATAAAAGAAAATTGCTATTTTTGACCTTTTTACGGTCAAAAAACTATCTTGTGTATTTAAGAGTTTATATTTTTATATAATAATTATGCTAACAGAATAATTTTGATCCAGTGCTTGAAAAAAACCAAAAATGAAGAAAACTTTCTAAAAAGTTTTCAACTTTTTTCAAACAAAATGTTAAGATGAATTCCAAGACTTTGTTCGATATTTACAGTAACGTGTAACAAAATTTTAACTTAAAAATATTCACTTTAACACATTTCAGAATGATAGCTTACAAAAAATCATAATTCAAAACGAAATATTAAGTTTAAGATAATTTTGTCACGAGCAATTTTAGTGTCTTTCTGATAAATGCTAAAGAGCAACTGTCGCACAAAAAGCTTTTGGAAGAAGATTCTACAAATAATTCTTTAAACATCCGATTAGTTTCTCTTTATTTTTCAAAATTTCTTTTTAAATGAATCTATGAAAAATAATTCGGATCGAAAAAATTATAAAATAGACTAGTTTTATAATGAGGAACCCTTAGAGATAGTCAACCAAAAGCCAACCAGATGTGACAAACCTTTAGAAACTATGAAATATTTTTAACATTTCATAACTTGGCTTGCAGGAAAACAATTTTTTATTTATAATAATAAATAAAACTGTTCATTTTAACGTTTTGTAAAATAATAATTATTTTTGAAAGTGGTCATAATTTTCGACGCTCTGCATCGAAAATTATTATTTGGGGTTTAAAGAGATAAAAAATTTTACTAATCCAACTCTTTTTATTCGTCTATAAAGTTAAATTTTTTTAGGCGACATTTGTAAAATGTAATCTGTGAAAAAATGGTTTATTTTTTTCTATCTTGAGAAGAAAAATATTTTTCGACTCTCAGCGTCAACGCCAACCTCAGGAAACTAATATATGATTAAAATGATTTTTTTTTATAAAAAAAAGTAATTTGTTTAACAAAAACTTAATAACAAGGAATAATAATTATATTTAAATTGTATAATAATTACTAATCCATTAAAATAAAATTGTCGCAATATTTTGTTTGTTAATAACTCAAAAACGGCTTTACCGATTAGAACGAAACTTGTCATTCTCTTAGGTATTTGTCTAACTTAAAAACTTAGCCATATTCCATTGAAAAATATTAAAAGGAACAAAAGTTAGAACTTTTCTACAAAATAAAAAAATGCAAATTATTCAATTTTTTGTCAAATTGATGTGACCTTTTTTGAAGCAACTTCTTAATTCAGAAATTAAGAGAGCTTCTTAATTTTTCTTCTTAATTTAATTACAACTAATTTTCACTATAAAAACGAAATATAAATAATAAATCCGAATTTTTAAGCCAAAATCATATTTTTGGATTCGACAAAATTTTTAATTAATTTTTTGTTGAATATATTGTTTAATTTTTATAAAGTTATTATTGATATTTGTAACATTTAACTTATGTTTATTATATTTAGTTTATTAACAAGAATAGAGTCATGAATTTGGCGTCTAATACAAATTTTCCAAAATCAATGAACGTGAGTTTGCAAACAATTTATGTATTGATTGATTTTTTTTTCTTGAATTTTAGAAATGTTTGTGTATGTTGTTGCTCCCCAAAATACTATACGGGCATTACGCAAAAACAGGTGAATCGATTCACGCGTTTTGATTAGTTTACTATTGAAAATCTCCACATGGAAACCCATCTAGACTTCTATATCAAAAACCATGCAAAATCCCACTTCTATAAAAGAAATCATATGAATTCCCACATAAAATCTTATGGGAATCTATATGGTTTCCTTCATGAAAAGGGCTTTTACATGGTTTCTGCTATAGATTCCGATGTGGAAATCGAAGACTGCTTTTCGTTTCTCCAAATACAATACCAATCACGCTGGAAAGCTAAAAAGTTAGCCGGGAATTTAATTTTGACGAGGAAAAATCGGAAAATTTTTGCCAAAACAAAAATATTCTTATCAAACCAAAAAAAAGTTTTTTATATCAATTCGTTTTTAAAAAATTGACTTTTTCTTTAATTTTTATTTTTATCTTCAAATAGAGATTCATTTTGCATATATTCGCGTTTTTCTCAATATTTATCTATTTATTTCATTTAATATCTAACTATCAAAACTACACGCGAGCAAGCGAGCGTGAAATTTTCTTTTCCATTGTTACTAACAAAATTTGTTTTTCCAAATTTAATGAAAATTCTTAATTTCTTAAAAAATACAATTTTTCTTACAGTCTTTCATTAAATGTAATTATTTGAACATCTCGTATTGTAAATGCCGAAATATTTTTAACAGCAACTTGAATTAAAATTCAAAATTTATTTCAATAAAAGTTGGCAAAGTTTTCAATTGTTTCAATTTTTTAAAATTATTTTCGGAAATAGAAATATTTTTAAAACAATGTCTGTTTCATTTTTTTAAGAAACAATTTTACGAAATTTGTGAATTAAATTTGTCAAAACTTTAATACTTTTTGTTAAACAAAAATTTAAAGACTTCTTACTCAATTATTTTTCCCGATGAATTAAAATTTCAAATAATTTAAATGAAAAACCTCATGAAATATAATTATTTCTAAAATTTACAACTGTAATTCATCCAAAATTCAATTATTTTTTTAGAATTTTCGAATAAAATTATTAGAAAACTTTAATATTTTTTTAAGAAAAATAATTTTATCAATAATTTTTTAAGATAAAAATTTAAAGATTTTTAAACTTTTGCTTCCCTTAAATTTTCAAGGAATTTAATTTAAAAACCTTTTAAAATTTAATTAATTCCTAAAATTCCTGTTACAACGGTTTAAATATTTAATTATTTTTTTAAATTTTAACTGAAATTTTTAGTTAAATTAATTCCTACCAGAATGCAACTACGAGAATTGAATTATTTAAATAGGATAATTTTTGTAAATTTGCAAAATGATATAATTTCAAAAATATAATTATATTTAGAGACAATTTTTAAAGAGGAAAAAATAAAATTCTTCAAAATATAAAATTTTACAGAATTTCCAATTGTTTCAATTTGTTAAAATTATTATTGTGAATTCAAGTACCTTTTTCTTTAAAAAATTTTAATTACTATTTTTCAAAAACCGAATTTTTAAAAAATTCTCAAATTAAATTTTTCGAATTTTAATAAATTTTGTAAAATAAATATTTAATTATTGTCCTTTATTTGTTTAAAATTTTAAAATACTTAAAAAGTTGAACTGCAAAAACATAACATTGTAATAAAACAAGGCTAACTTCAGGTGACGACAGATTATGTCGATTATTATAATATAATTTTTTCAGAAAAAACAAAAAATTTTTAAAATCAGAATATATTTTTTTAAACAATTTTTGAAAATCAAGTCTAGTGATATCGACTTAAGCAAACTATGGTGACTGTTAATTTCCTTCATAGCTATTGATTTAACAATTCGGAGCCTATCACTATACAAACAACGACAAAACTTATCGAGCTTTGTAGTATAACATTTTATTAAATTAAAACAATTATCTTACCGGTGGGTTGGACGACACCATTTTCTGCAAAAAGAGAAACAAATATTATTAACAAAAAAACTTAACAAATAGAAAATCTCTCAAAATTAAAAAAAACCTGTTAAATAAATAAAGAAGAAAATAAATAATTTAACAAAAATTTACATTAATACGCTTGAAAAATTGTAAAAAAGAATAAAAACTAAATTTCAGTTAAAAAATTTTTTTATTTTCAAAAAACAAATTTCATGACAAAAACATAAAATGCTACAAAAAGAATGTAAATTATTTATTTTAATAAAAGAAAAGAAAATTTATCTCTCAAACCAAGGAAAATAAAATTTTAAACGATGATAAAAAAATACATTACTTCCCGAGATATATAAAACTGATTATTTTATTCTATAGAATGCACACATAATAGTATGCTACTTGTAATTATAAAATATTATCGAAACGGGATGAAAAAAAAACACTGACGTGTAATTAATACAGAAAAAATACTTACAAACATTAAACACGATTAATTGTAATTTAAAGGCAACTATTTCGAAAAAAATATTCATAATAGAAGTAGAAGATGAAAAAGAATTTTATTTCGCAAAAAAGAAAAATGATGCCGGTATGATTGCTGTTAAGACTTTGAGTTTCTCTATAATGAATGGGGGGAACGATGAATATATATATGTCCTTGGTGATAATTTGATATTCTTTATTAAATATCTGTTTAATTTTATTGTAATGTGGGAAGGAATAAAAAATTTTGATACTTACGTATGAGTTCGACGTTTTGGAGAAATAAAATTAAAACAAAAACGATAATTATCTATAAGACGCTACTTTTCAACACTGAAAATTGTCACTGGACACAAAGCAAAATGGCGTTGAACACTTTTCAACAGGAAGAAATGGGTGGCAAACGATGCTGCCAACTTACTAAATGCTTGGGAATAATATTTTGCAGGCACGTTCACAAAATTAGAGGCAAGTTTGTGGATATTAGGCTGCGTGCACAATAGGCTCTCCTTTTTGTTGGCAGTTCACACCATGCTGTAAAGGTGTTTCTGGAATAATTTAAAGCAACGTTGGTTTCTTCTGATTCAAAGTAATTGTACGTGAGTTTACTTTAAATCATTGAATTTGAAGCAAATAATTATCGTAAATTTGTATGCTGAATATGCAATTATTTAAAAGATTGTAGTTTCAAGTAATTGTGGAAACACCCTTACAGATTGAGTTGAAGGCGATTTTGACATTCTTTTGGTGCATTTTCTTTCCACAGTCGTAGAATTCATTCTATTTACTTCAAATGAAATTGGCCTGATTTATCGAAGCCACAACATAACTACAAGCTGAGTAGTTGAAAGAAGAAGAATTCTATTTACTTGACCAAAATACCGGAAGTTGTTAATAAACAAAATACAATTTTAGGAGTGCAAGAGAAATAGTCAGATAGCGCTATTCTTTTCACACTCATGAAATTCTGCTTTTGGTTTTAAGGTGCGGTCACACGTCTTTTGGAAAAATCATTTTTTGTTTGTCTTTCTCTCTCCTATGGCAAATGAATAAGTTTGTCTCACTTTTCGTTTTTGGAAAAAGTAAGAAAATGTAAACTGAGACAAACTTATTCATTTGACATAGGAGAAAGAAGGAAGAATGTTTTTTCTCAAAAAGCCATATAACCGAACCATTATTTTTCCGAGTTGAATAGTTTAAACTCCCCTTTAACAACCTGTACTCAACTAGCAGGTGCAGCGTTATTGTTAGTTTCCTATCTTATAAAACGTGATCAATGATCGTTATTGACGTTTCTAACCTGACTTTGACATTTGACGTAAAAATCCGAATATTGCAAAAGGGGTGTTTCCTTAATTCAACAACACTTATAAATTTATTAAAACTCGTAAGTTAATATTACAATTACTCAGTTTTGTCAAATATTTTCCAACTCTAACAATACAAAGCTGTCGAATTACTACTTTAATGCCAATTATAACATTATTAATATACATTTATTTATCTTAAATATGTATAAAGTAACACAAAAGCTAATTTGTTAGACTAATTCATTAATCCTTATTACTATTTTTCAAATTAGACATAAAATTTTAATCAACTGGAGTGTTAAATATTATTTTCCAAGTTCTTTACATTATTATTTCGTGTTTTTCGATCTTATTTCGTTTGCCTAGACTTTTTTTTTTGTTATTTACCTATTCAAATGGATGTTTCTTTTTACAGTGATAAAATAGTATCTTTCTTTTTGTGAAAAATATGGATGCCTTTGGGGATAATTTTGTTGAACCAGCAGAAGTTGATCCAGCGGCAGAATTTTTAGCTCGAGAACAAAATGAACTCGCTGGACTCGAGGTTGAAATTCCTCCAATGACAAATGTTGCTCCCATTTCCATTGACGATGGTAAATTAATTTTTCTATTTATTAATAGTTTTATTTTACTAAGAATCTTTTAATTCGAACAAAGATTCGCTTCCCTTCTGAGTCTAGTAATAATAGAATTGTTTTCATAATTTGTTCTATGATATTTAATATAAAACAAGGAATAATCTCTTAAGATCTTTACTGGAGTATAAGAATCGTACACAACGCCGTTTATAATTTTAAACAAAAAAAGCAAGTCATTATATCGAAACCTAGTTTGTACCTTAGGAATTTTTAGTTGTGAACGTAACTCATTATAATTATGGGGAAAAATCATAATTAATACCAAGTTGTCTGGCAACAAAACGCAAAAAACGATAAAAACGATTTTAGGAAAAGAATCTAATTCTTCCAAAGAATATAATTAAAATTGTAATTAAAATAATTTAATTCTTAACAAGAATTTTATTGATATTTTTGAAAATAATTTAATCTGAATTTAAAAGAAAATTAAAGTTTATGAAATAATTTTGTGAATAATTTACAAATGAATTGAAATCAATTGAATAATATTATTAAAAAGGTTAAAAAATAATTAATTTTAATAGAAGTTTATCGAAATTGTTAAAAATAATTGAATTAAATTAATATTCTTTCGATAAATTTTTTTAAAATTGCAGTGAAAATAATTAAATTTATTAAAATTCTCTTTTTAAATATTAAAAATGTTAAAATAACAAAAACGTATTAAAAATCATTGAATTCTTGCAAACACTTTGACTGAAATTTATAAAAATAATTCATTCCTTCAAATAATTTTATTTAAATTTTTAAAAATAATTCAATTCTTTTTAGAAATTTTATTAAAATTATATTAAAAAAATTTAAATCTCGTGGAAAATTGAAATATTTATAAAAATAATCCAATTGATTTTTTGTTGTTCAAAATAATGGAGTTTTCCTAATAATTTTATTTGAAAATTTTTAGCGAAATTGACTTTTATGAAGAATTTCTTTCAAGTTTCTGAAATAATTGTGTTTGTTAAATAATATCATCAAAAATTTTATTAAAAGAAATTTATAACAATTTTTTTAAGGTAATTAAATTTTTTGCAGAATTTTATTCCAATTTTATAAAATAATTGAATGCATTCAACAAATTTTATTAAAATATTATAAAAATATTTTAAACAATAACAATAATATTAACAATAATAATAATATTTTTTTGTTAATAATTTTTATTAAAAAAATGTTGTTAAATTTTATTAAAATTATTGGTTAGAAAATTAAACTTTTTCAAAAAATCTTATCAGTTTTCGTAAATTATTAAATTTTTGTTTGAAGAATTTCTTAAAGTTATTTTTGGAAATAATGACGGAATTTTTAAAAATAATTTTAATCGAAATTTTTTTTAATAATTTATGAAAATAATTGAATTCTTATAAAACTTTTAATAATTGTTATTAAAAATTTCATAATTCAATTGTACCTACAATTTTTTAAAACAATTAATTTTTTCTTCTTTGTATTTTTTTAAAATAAATGTGATTGCTTAATAATTACGTCGGTGAAGTTTGCAACGTTTATGATCAACGATTTAAAAAAAAATATTTACCTACCAAAAAGCATAAAAAATTTTATTCACAAATATTTTTTTTCGTAAATCATTAGTCAAAAAATTAAACCTACTATTTTCTGTAAGAAAATTTATAACAACTTGTTTTCTTCAGAAATCGTTGACTAAACGTTGCGAATTACACCAACGTTAATAATTTTAATTGAATATTATGGACAGAATTGATTTCAATGAAGAATTTCATTCAACTTTTTAAAAAAATTGTTAATATTGCAATTATTGAATTTTATTAAAAACAATTAGAAAATTTGTCAAATTTTATTTATACAAATTTTATATTTTAAATAATTCTAGTTTTATGTTTATTAATAATTATTTTGAAATAAAATTGAATTTATGAAGAATTCTATCTCAACATTTTAGAAAATAATTGTACATGTATTTAAAATGATTTTTCATTACGCAATTAGAGCCAGAACTGGAACTAGAGCCTGAACCAGAACCGGAAGTGCCAGCGCCGCCACCACCAGTGAAAGAAGAACCGGAGAAGATCAAAAAATGGAGAGAAGAGCAAAAATCAAGATTAGAAGAAAAAGGTTTCTATTTTTATCAACTATCAATTATTGTTAAGTTCACATAGTAAAATATTGATTTAACTAATTTTTTTGATTCTGAATTTCTTAAAGACGCCGAAGAGGAGAAAAAGAAGCAAGAATGGAAGGAAGTTGCAAAGAAGGAATTGGAAGAATGGTATAAACATCATGTTGAGACCATTAGTAAAACCAAAGCTACCAACAGGTAATATTTTCAATAAATTTCCTTCTTATTCCAAAACAGTTGATTTAAATATTAATTTACTTAAAAGCTGAACAATATTTTTCCCACATTGACAGAGTAACTTGAATTTAATTCATTGGAAATTTTAGGTAAATTAATATTTACATAGACGTTGGTTAAGAAAGTTTAGAAAAATTGTGAACGTATTGACGGAAAGGAAGATGCTAAATAATTCACTCAATAAAAATATTTTATTTTGCAAATGTAAAATAAAGTATTTTTTTTATTTCTAAAATGAAGAAAAAATATCTTTTTATTTCTAAAATGAAGAACTATCTCTTTCTATCAAATATTAAGTGATTTCTAAACTTTCTTGAACAAATAAAAATTCTGAGGTATATAAAAAAAGATAAAGAATTTTTTTAAACAATAAACTAAATTAAATATTGATAATTATAACACTTTCTAAAACGTTTTTTATAAAAACTCTCGTTCTTGTTTTGCTTCCTAGGGAGTCAGCCAAGTAAGTTGAGAAAGTTAATTTCTATTTTGCATGACTTTTTGCACATGCAATGCCTTTTATTCAAGTTTCATAAAGCTCACTGTACTCAATTTTCTATTATTTATATTTTATTACTTATCACGATTATTTTTAGGTTCGTATTTAAAAACTACTATTTAGGCAAATATTATTAATTATTAATAATAATATAATAAGTGCGAGTTTCTGGTTGGCCCAAT
The DNA here is from genome assembly GCA_032873175.1 of Leptopilina drosophilae. Lineage (NCBI taxonomy): Eukaryota > Metazoa > Arthropoda > Insecta > Hymenoptera > Figitidae > Leptopilina > Leptopilina drosophilae. The sequence goes on from CM065484.1 coordinate 9,224,979, forward strand.
TTAAGAAGACAACCATTTGACGACTGGTGCAAATAAACGTGCTAATAGTCAAGCTAGCTAGTGAAATATTTTGCAACTATTTTTACATCACCTTTTGGTGATGATTGACGGCTTATTTTCAAATATTCACATTTGGTTAATTATTATTAATCCACTTAGTTAATTTCTAGCAAAAGCTTTTTATTTTTTTATTCAATATACGGGCACTACAATTAAGAGCTTTGTAATTATTAATTTTTAAAATGTTTGTCAAAGCTTCGCTTGATAAAGTTTGGCCAACCTAAATTCGTCTCTAGGAAAATTAAAAATACTAAGTTATTTTTCAATTTTTCGGCTTATGGATAAAAAAAATACTTTTAACTTTTAATTTGATGATTTAGTAAAAAATATTTCCCCACATTGTTATTATGAATGAAAATGAAAATATAAAAATTAAGTTTCGATTTTTACAATATTTATCCGCGGCACGGATTTTTAATGACAAATTAATTGTTTTCTTTTTATTAACACTTAAAAGTTATCGTTTTCACTTTTTGGAAAAAAACATCCTTAGGACATAAGATATCTTTTGGATGTCTTTCGAACGGACATAGACATCCTAAGGTTGTCCTAAGGATGTCCTCAAGACGTTCCATGTCCCAGTGTCCACAGGGAATATTTTCAGAAATTATAGTTTAAAAACTTCCAATTTCATTCATAATTCATAATCTGTGACGCGCTCTGAAGAAAGGTACCTAAGAAGCACAAAAATTTGAGGTTATGTTTTTAATTTTTCAAGTAAAAATACAGGAAGAAAATCAATTATTAATTTAAAATTATTGATCTTCAAGTCTTCATTACATCCAAAATATTCAATAAAAATTAGTTTCAAATTCAAATAATAAAAAATAAACTTTTAATCAAGAGAAATCTAACACGACACTAACCTATAATTCGTTTGCTTCTTAGGTACCTTTCTTCGGAGCGCGTCACATCTATTCAAATTATTGTAAACTCAAAAATTCCAAAATCCAATTATTTTTCAATTTTTAAGTAACACTATTCTCTAAATACTTTATAAATAATAATTTCATGAAACTTATTTAAGACTAAAATTACTTAAAATAAAATCAATTTCTTATTTTGTAAACATTAATTTTATTGTCAGAAATGGAGAAAATTTTAAATTTAGTATTAATCTTTGAAGTGATTTTAAAGTTTATAAGCAGAATATAGAAAATTTAAGAATTAAATGTTTTTAATATTTTCAATGATTTCAGAACACCAAGAATCAGAACTATTTCTTTAATTTCAAGAAGTTTAATACTTTTGCCAGTATTTTTTAAAAAAAAAATTAAAATAAAATTCTTCGCAAAAATTCAATTATGTTCAAAATTTTTTTTAAATTTTCGTCAAAATTTCAATTATTTTTAGAAATAATTAAATTCTTTTTCGAAATTTCAATTATTTTTAGAAATAATTAAATTCTTTTTCGAAATATCAATTATTTTCAAAAATTTTAATAAAATACTTGGAAAAATTTCAATTATTTTCAAAAATTTTCCTCAATTCAATGATTTTTAATAGGTTTCTATACTATTTTAATAAAATTTTCCAAAAGAATTCAATTATTTACAAATTTTTTTTATAAATTTCTTCGCAATATTTAATTATTTTCATAAATAATAAAATTTTTACAGGTATTTAATTTTTTTGGCAAATAATAAAATTCTTATTAGGAATTCAATTATTTTGATGAATAAAAAAGCTAATTGCAGAATTTCAATTATTTTTAATACAATTTTAATCGAATTCCTCGAAAAATGTAATTATTCTTAAAAAATTTTATTAAAATTTATCAAAGAAATTTAATTATTTTAATAACCTTTGGTACAATTTATTTATTAGAATTTAAATATTATTTTTAATAAATTTTTGATTAAATTTCTTTAAAGAATAAAATTATTGCATTCAAAATTTTTAATGCAATTCTTTGCGTAAATTATTAATTATCTTTATAAATTATAAAATTCTTCTCTAAAATTGAATTATTTAAAAAAAAATTTAATAAATTTCTTGGCAAAATTTCAATTATTTTCAAAAATTTTCCCTAATTTAATTATTTTTAATATCTATTTTAATAAAATTTTGCAAAAGAATTTAAATTATTTGAAAATTGGTTGATACAATTCTTTAAAAGAATTCAATTTTAAGAAACATATGTAATTATTCAATAAATTGTTTTTTTGTATTTAAATAATGAAATTCTCGCAGAATTTTCTTTAAAAAAATTGATTTAAAAATGTATTTCAGTTAAAATTTTAGATTATAATTAAATTAGAGCGTAAAATTTTAGAAATAATTAAATTTTGAAAATGTTTCAGATTCAAATCTTTGAAAACTTGAATTTTTCATATTTTTAACTAAGTAACAATTCTGTGGAATTAATTTCTTTGAGAAATTTTAATTGGGAATTTTTTTTTATATTATTTGAAGTTTTTATTTTCTAATACATATTTAATTGAAGAATTTACAAATAATTGAAAAATCGAATATTGTAAAGAAATAGATTTGAAAATTGTCGAAGAACTTTTTCGAAAATTATTAAAAATAATCGATTTTAAGAAGAATTTTAGTTAAAAATTCTTGAAAATAATAATTGAATTGATGATGATTTTATCACTCTATCTTTAATTATTATAAAACATGAAGACTCGGAGTTATCGATATCTTCATGTTTTTTTTAGTTATGAAAAAATCTAATTTATAGTTTTAATTAAAATGTTCTCTTATATATTTTTGTCAGTAATTGGTCCGTAAATGGTCCGTAATTTTTCATTTTTGGTCCGTAAAGTCCGTATTTTTAAATACTTTCACTGGTTCGAGCCCTGAAATTCTTATCTGAATAACTTTCCAGAAGAACCAGAAATATTACCAGGAATTGATATTACAATTTTTAACTCTGTTTTTCCCGAAATGAGGGTTTTTGGCATTTTAAACATATTATAGAACATGATCTTGAAAACAATAAAAATTTACTTTGCTCTGGAGGAAAATAATGCACATTGAAATTCTTCTATCAGAATATATAATTTAAAAATTAAAATTTTTAATGAAAAAAATTATCCAGGGTCCAATTAAGACGACGGCGTTTCACGTGTAAACACTTTTAGTCGCCGACGGTTCAATTGGTTCTTGATGCGTTAAATGCCTTTTGTCGTTGAGCGTCACAAGTAGCAAACATAATTATAATATTGTAGGCATGTTATTCGCTTTTATAAACATGCTTTTTGAATAATGTAGATGACAAAAATCGAGTATTTAGTCACTCTCGAGCATGAATAGAATGAAAACGTAGCATCTTGTTTTGATAAATCCTTTTTCTCTGTCACTTTCATCATTAGAAATGCCGAGAAACAATTTGTGGCCGAAGCCGATGAAGTTGAACCAGGAACCGAGTGGGAGCGAATCGCCAAATTGTGTGACTTCAATCCAAAATCAGCAAGAACATCAAAAGACGTTTCTAGAATGCGCTCCATTATTTTGCAGCTTAAGCAGAATCCACCATCTGCCATTAATTGTTGATCCCGAAATTGTACTCTTTTTCCAATTCAGATTATTTAAAGCAAAATGCGCAATCTAGTGTTGAAAAAAAAAAATGTTTGCGACGCTGGGAAATATAAGAGGGAAATGAGTCTGTCTGTCGTTGGAAGGAAATTTTTTTTTTCGACAATTCCTATTGGCAAATATCAATGTTACGAAAGAGATGTCACGAAAATATGATACAATTATCATTAAATGGGTAATTTCCTTTCATTCATTAACAAATAGTTGCACATCAAGCTCGTAATCTTGTTAAAATAATTTATTGTACAATCGCGAGATTAAAAAACTTTATTTTAATTTTCATTTAAAATGACAAGGTTTTTTTTAAAAAAAATATAGGTTTACATGTATTGCTAATTAAAAGAAGCGTCACTCATTAGCGTTTTCAATTATAAATATATCAAATTGTATTTGGAAAAAAAAATTGTCTTGTTATTATTGCATTCCATGAATTGTTTAGATTTTCGAGAGTAGACTATTTATTTTCCTATTATTCTTTATCTTGGAAACGTCTCTCGAATCTACGTGTATATTATTGTAGAAGTTGATTCTGTCCGTTAATTAACAATAAATAATTTAATGGAAAATGAATTCACTGTCTTATCAATTTGTCAATTCCTATTTACTAACATCAATCAACAGATTTAAAAAAACAAATTTACACGATTATATACATATATGGGTGATTCTCCACGTAGCGCACGATTTAGTTATTACTATTACTAATTTTTTTTTTCAAATTGAGTAAAAGTCGATATAGAATCTTCAAATATAGTGTTTATGAATGAAGTATCAGTGATGGGCCGGACAAAATATTTATAATTTTTCTATTTTTTAAACAAATAATTTTTATATATCTGCGTATATATTTTGCGGCTATACTATTCAGCCATAGTAAAATGAAAGCACCTGTTATATTTACAGGCAAATGGAATAATAATTATCTGTATATGTTATTTTGCAAATTACAATTGTTTAACAATTATTGTTTAAACAAATTATGAAAACAGTAACATTTTTTGAAAAACTATGTATGCTAATCAATTCTACACGAAAAATTAGGAAGGTTGTTTAAGATTCTTTTTTTGTCAAAGTTTAAAAGAAAAAAAATTTTCGGGAATTTATGGAAATTTATCCGGTAATTTATGGAAATTTATATAGAGATTTATGGAAATTTATGCTGTAATTAAGAGTAGATTATAAAATGGAATTAAAATTAAAAAAAAATTTTTTTGGGAAATTTATGGAAATTTATCCGGTAATTTATGGAAATTTATATAGTGAATTATGGAAATTTATGCTGTAATTAAGAGTAGATTATAAAATGGAATTAAAATTTTAAAAAAATTTTTTGGGAAATTTATGGTAATTTATGCGGTAATTTATGAAAAATTATGCGGTAATTTATGGAAATTTATATAATTATTTATTACATTCCTAAACTTCAACGATTAAAACAATTTGCTTTACTTCACTCTGTTGGTGTTATTCAGTTCACTCTGTTGTTACACGCTGTTTAATACAGAAAAGCCGTACCATGACAAGAAGGCCAGACCATGACGCTGAGGCCAGACCATGACGCTCAAGAAAAAGTTATTTTTTAAACAATTTATTTGCGATTTTCATTCTGTTTCATATTTACGTCATTTATATTCACTGATCTAATACTACTACACTTTAATTGACGTAAAATATTAATAATTATTAATTTTATTGAGAATTATGTGAAGCCAGACCATGACGATTCTGTGATTCCCTATGCAAGTTTGGTGCTTTTAATGTGTAAAAAATTAAACAATTAATTCTCAAATTAGTTTCTCTCTTAGTAATTTACTTAGGAGAGTTTGTTGTTGCGTTTTTCTAATATTGAGTAAAGTTTCGATTTGATTTTTATGTAAATAATACAATTTTATAAAAAGGCCAGACCATGACGCAAAAACGAGGGACAAGAATTAACATAAAAAAAAATTGTTTTAAATAAATTTTTTTCGCAAGTTCATTGTTTTTCACAATTCTATGAACATAAACAATACGAAACTATGAATAGTTTTTAGATTAATTACTGTATTTTATTAAAAATAACAATTTTTTTTATATACATCGTACTGGGGACAGGCCAGACCATGACATTTTGGTACCTTAAAACAGCTTTTAAAGCAAAATTATAAATTTTTAAATGTAAACGACTATTGGCTTTTGTTTGTAAACACAGAAATTAGATTTTCTCATTCAATTCATTGCAATATGTGCAACTAATTTCTTAAAAAATACGAGGGACATTGAATTGTGCACTACGCGGAGAATCACCCATATATTAATTTTAATGTGAAATATAAAGTAAAAATTTAATATTATTTTGGTTGGTTTCACTCGAGATTTGCCTGATATTTTAAAATTGGTTAAAAATATTGTTTTCTCGTTCTTTATAAAAGAATATAATATACGACTTTTTCTATTTTTGCATACATATTGTTAAAGATGAATTTGATTTATTTATTATATTTAAACAAAATCTATATTTTAGCCAAATTCGGCTTTAACTGTAATGAAAATAATTTCAATAAGTGAAATAGAAAAGGACATAAAATTAATCACCCCAAGGTAAACTTTTATTTTATTTTAAATGTCTCAGAAAATTCAAATGAAAAAATCAATAGGATGAACAAAATCTTAATTTTAATGGGATTATTTATGATTTTTTGTTTATTATAATAATTACTTATCGTAAATAAAAATCCCATGTAGTAAACTATAATTGATTAAAATGAATCCCAAGTGTTTGATCTACAAAATACAATATTTTTTATAGAATTCCCAAATATTGTTTATAATGTAACAATCAATATTATTTCCGTAACTTTTTATATTATGTAAATGTGTACAATATTTGTTAATCAACTCACCAACTTTATAATTCTCTTATTTTATTTAAAAGCAGAAAAATTTCCACTAATACGATTTGGAGGTGTATCACACCTGTAACAGATTCTTTATAGAATTTCTTATACTTCTTATTGATTTCTTATCTTTTTATTCTTCCTTCTATGGTCTTTATTTCCTTTTAAATTATTAAAATCTTTCTTTTTATTTAATTCAAAATAAGTAATATCAAAATTAATTTTAATATTTAAATTTTAGGATCACCAAATTTAAACTCCTAATAATCAATCCTGATATTTTGAACAATACGAAATTTAGAGGAAATCTTCAAACCACAAGACGGAGGTTTGATATTTAATACCCTGTTTTTATTTTAATTATTTCACTCCTTAACTTCTATTAATTCACTTTATCAACATAAAATATATTCATAAATATTTTCTTTTAATTTCAATTCTTCTTAATTATTTGCTGTATCTCTTTTTTTAACCTTATCCACTTTAATACTTTAATAACTTTTTTCACTTACATTTTCTTTTATAATTTAATTATTCTTATTTTCGAATATTTTCAAATTCACGTAACTTAACAAAATTCTCAATACAATTCTTAAAATCAATCAATAAAATTCAACTCTTACCTTAAGGATTAAATACAAAAATTTAATAAAATTATAAATTTGAAAATAATATTCAATATTATTTGAAATAAAAGCCATTGGAAAATGATAAATATTATTTGAAAGTTTGGATCATTTTCATTATGAAACTAATAGTTTTTAGAAAAATTTATCGATAGGTTTTACTATGTAAAAATCGTCTTATGTTCTGATAATAATTAAATGTATTGACTTCTTACTTCTATTTACAAAATTCTCCAATTTTTAATGAAGGTATAAAAAACATAATTATAAATTATTATTAAAAATAATAAAAATAGTTGCGAATTCATAAACACATGTAATTGTTCAAATTTCCAAGATAGAAATTTTCGAAATTTTGGATTTTTAAAAGTAGATCTATTTTCAGTAGTTTGTTCGTCTAAAAATATTGAGTTTAGAAAAAAGTTGTCAAGGCTTGAAAATTTTCATTCTTTATTGTAATTTTTAAGCAATATAAAAATTTTTTTTTTAATATTTAATTGAAATTTTTTTTTAATATTTAATTTTAAAAAAATTTATAAACCAATTAAGTTTTTAAAAAATATTTTCAATTATTTTTAATAAATAAATTGATTTTTTAACAATTTGGGCACAATTAATTTAAATTTTTTTAAATTTATTTATACCTGAAAATATAAAGAAAAATTTCCAAAAAGGCCCGGGTTGGTCCGATTCGTTTCCTAAAACAAAAGATTGTATAGAGAATTTCAAACATCTTAATTTTTATTTTGGATCTCATATATTTTCTTAAAATAGCAAAACTAAAAAATTATGTACCTTTTTTTATTCTCTTCGTCATTTTGTAACCTAGATTTATCATTATACTCTCTCGCAAAACAATAATAGATGCAATTATAAAACTAAGGAGACAATTTTCTTCAAGGATTTAACTTTCACATGGAATAACTTATACAGAATTGTTATAAGTTTAAACTGAAAAATTTTTATTTTTTTTATACTATCAATTTTTCAATTATTGATTTCATTTATATTAATATTTATTCCAAAATAAGTAGGAATATTAATATTAAAAACATGCACAATTTAAATTTGTAGTACTTTCTCATCGTCTTTTTTTATACTTCTTCTTCAATTTATAGATAATCGAATTCTAAAGGGGGAAGTAAAATAATTTTTTTACTTTTAATAAACTTGATATAAAAATAATTTTTCAAAATTCTTGTTATAATATTGAAAATATTAAAATTGTTATTTACGAATAATTGAAGTGAAACTTCTTTTTTTTGTAAAAATAATATTGCGAAATAGTAATCGATTGGTTGGTATTCAAAAATTGGAAAATGTCAGGTGTTGAAGAAATTAGTAAATAATTGCTATATACTTGCTTACTGTGTTGATTTGAATGTAAAGGGATTTGGTAAGTTTTATTACGTTACTATACTACACCTTATAATTTGCGCAATGAACCAGTTTCTCACTTTTTATTCGAGGTCCTTACTTTATGTCGCGGCATTTCACTTTTAAAACTAGACACAAAAAGTTCGTCACGATGTTGGTAAGTGTAAACAATTGTTAAGGAAATTATCTCTTTGTTTTCTATGCTAATAAATAATTTTCATATTTTTATTTAATATGCTTAATTCTTTTTTTATTGTTTTCTTATTTTTTGTATTTTTTTTTCATTAGTTAATTTTTAATACTAAAATAGTTTCGATATATTTTTTTAAATTGATTTTTTTTTAAATAAATATTTAACTTTAAAATAATTTAATAATTAGTTGTAAATATTTTCAGAATTTTTACTTCAACAAAATTTTTTGAATCATAATATGATTTTAACTTATGATGAATTAAAATTATTTCTTTTAATTCAAATTTTTTTAACCATTATTTTGTAAATTTCAAAAAAAATTTATAAATACTTTAGGATTTACAATTAATTTCAAAAAAATAAATTTAAATCATATTTCAGGTGGAAGAATTTATTTTAAGAGGTATTCTCGTTGCAGCGTTGACGCCTTATAACTATAAAGAGTATGAATTTAGTTCGATTTTAATTTTTATTGTTTTAATTTTTTTTATTTTAATGTAATATAATTGAGTAAAATTGAATTTTGTAACGATCTAACATTTTACTTTACTTTCAGTACATTATCGCTAAATCTAACAGTGATCCCAGATTATGTTCAATATCTCGAGAAAAAAGGCGTCGCTGGTGTTCTTAGTGTGTAATTTATAAATTACTTATTTTATACAAATATTTTAACTTATTTGTTTTTTAAATTTTATACTACGTAAAATTGAATATTTAAGAATTTCAACGTAAATAAAATCGTATCTCTTAAAGAAACTTTTTTTTTTAAATACCATTCAATTCATTTGGTTCTTAAAAAGAACTTTTTGGTTTAAAGAAACTACTGGCAATTAACTGTACTTAAATTTTATTATTTCTTATCATTTTGTTTTTCGAAAAAAATAGTCGGCGCAACGACAGGTGAAGGACAAGCTTTATCTGTTCCCGAAAGAAAATCTCTTGCTGAGGAATGGATGAAGGCCATAAAATCAACAAAATTACATCTAATGGTTCACATTGGAGGTGCTCCTCTGCCTGAAGTTTTAGAATTGGTTCGCTATTAATTAATAATTTTAAAAAATTGTCTGAACTATTTATCAATTTTGTTTTTAAAATTATGAAATTTGTATTTTTTAATTAGCAATTTTGTAAAATGAAATTTTTTCTTTAGGCAAGACACGCTGAGAAATTGCACGTTGACTCTTTATTGACATTGCCGGAATTGTACTTTAGACCTTCAAATGAAAAGGAATTAGCGACTTATTTAAAACTTGTATCGGATGCAGCACCCAATACGCCTTTGCTTTATTATCATACGCCGCAACGAGCACCAGTAAAAGGTACAATATTTTTCTTTGTAATTTTCTAATTATGATATTTATTTAGCATGAAAGTTTAAAATGTCTTACAATGTTCAGTCAACGTTTGCGTCAAACATTGAATAACATCGGGCATTTAAAGAATAATGTTGTAGCAAGATTACAGTGCAAGCTTGCAGCAACTCATGATGTAGTCTTTTATTTTGTTAGTTATTAAATCAAGTAATCCTTTTATTAGTCAATCAATGATTATTATAAGTCATTTAGTTAAGACGTGCTACTTAAGTATTCAGTAAGTCTGCAATAATTTAGTAATACGTACTGTATTTGAATTGCAAATTTCGAAAAGGGCTCAACTCGGTTTTTTTAAATTTTACAGGAGAGACAAAAAACGTTTTATTCCAAACAGCTTCAATTAAAATAATCCAATTTTTTTCCATAGTAATTAGATGCTATTTTGTATGAGAAAATTATAAAATAATTGTCTTAAATTAAAGTTAGTTGGAGAAAATTGATATTATAGTTGTCAGAGTTGAGCCCTTTTCGAAATTCATGAAAAAAATTGAATCGTTTTAATCATAAAAATATATTAATTAAATATTTTACTATCGAGAATCAATTCAACTATTTTTTTATTTAATTTCAAAATGTAATAACTTTTTTTGGGCTCAAAAACAATTCAGCAATAGGTTAGAAAACAAACAATCTTAGGTTAAAAGTCAAAGGAAAACACAGTTCAATACAATTTTCTCCTGTAAAAGTACCTCAGATGAAATTTTCCTTTTAAGAAAACGTCAATGAATATATAATAATGCTAAAAATACAAAAAAGTGAAATTTGAAAAAAATCCGAGTTGAGCTCTTTTCGAAATTCGCAATTCAATTATATGTTTTCAATTAATCAATATACATTTCTACTCAAAAATTAACAAGTATTGTTTTATGAATAATTAATTTCTTCTTATTGTCATTTTGTACGTTTCACTCATTTTGTTATATTAACTATAATATACTCTGCTCTTCGAACGTAGCAACTAATCTACTTTTCCCTTCTGAAAGAATAAAACATTAAAACGGAAGTGAACGGAATTTCCGGGTCTTTTTAAGGCCAATGCACAATAGCTTCACGAATGTGAAACATGAGTTAGAAAAGGACTGACATATATTTGTATTCTTTTCTATCTCATGCATCTTGTTCGTGAAAAGACTTTCGCGAACCTGTCTTTTACGTTCAGTATAAACATCAATATGGATTCTGATTTTTTTTATAGGTCTCAACATAGCTGAATTTTTGGAAAATTATGGAAATTTAGTTCCAACTCTTGTTGGTATTAAATATTCAAATACAGATCTGTCCGAGGTCGCTCAAGCATTAGAAGCGAGAAATCGAAATTATACAATTCTTTTGGGAGCTGAGAAGGTAATTTATTAGATGTCTTATATTTTAATCAGAGGCCGCGGCGGGTCATAGTTAAATTACATAACGCTTCAGAGGTTGGGGGTTAAGATATATTTATTAAACTCAGCATAAAAATGGTGTTAATGTACAACCTGATGTTTTAATACCTTTTTTCCGGTTTTGACGGCGTTTTAGAAAGTCGTGGCATATCTATCAAAATGTTGTTAGTTCATGACATATAAGTTGATACGTCATGAACTAACATTTCTATAGATACGTCACGACTTTTTAAAACACCGTCAACACCGGAAAAAAAATTTTAAAGCATCAGGCTGTATGTAAGTTTGTTATATGGGGAAGGGGATTGTAAAAGTGGCAAAGAAAAGCGTTATGTACGCTCAGATGCATTAATGCTGTCCTTCCGGTTTAAAGGAATTTTGAAAAGTCGTGCCATTTCTATCAAATATTCTTAGTTCGTGACTTACGAATGTTATCATATGTCATGAACTGAAAACATTTTGACAGAAATCATACGACTTTGCAAAATACCGTCAAACCGGAAGGACAGCATTAATGCATCTGAGTGTAATTTAAGTATTGGCCCCTCATCTGAATGGCTTAAGGCGCTTGCACACTTTCAAATTTATGAATCAGCAGCGAATTTTCACGACCTTGAAACTCACGTTCCTAATTATGATTGGCTCTGACAAAAGTTTATTTTCACGCAGTTTATTGTATAGCCAATCATATTTAGTAACGCAAGTTTCAAGGTCGTGAAAATTCGCTACTCGCCCAAAAATTTGAAAGTGTGCAAGCGCCTTTAGAGATAAAAATTAAAAACTTTAAAATATTTTTTAAAAATTTTGTTTCTTTAGTATTATATGAAAGTGTATCATGCATAGTATTTAGAATCTTTAAAAAAATTTACTAATAAAATATTTCAGTTAATATATCCAGCTTGTGCATTGGGTGTAGAAGCTTTCATATCGGCTTCTTCGAATTTATTTCCTGAACTTCCAATGACGATTAGCGAGGCATGGAAAAACAAGGATTTTGAAAAAGCTAAAAAACACCAAGAGTTGTTCACAAAATCACTTAATGTTTATCCTCTATTTGGTAAATATTTTCATTTATTTTTAAATAATATCTATTGGAGGGTGTCGATTCTTCGATACAGCCCATCAATATTTTGTTTAAATAAATGCTAAGATAATTTACCTAGATCCGGCAAGGGTTCTGGTGGCATGTGCACTAACTAAAAAATCCCATTAGTAAGGAAAGGACGCAAATATGTCTATCCTTTTCTTACTAATGGATTTTTTAGTTACTGTACATGCCACCAGTATCACCGGATCTAGGTAAATTATCTTAGATAAATGGAAAAAAATTATATAAAATTATTATATAACCATAATTTGTTATTCAATTTGGTAATTAATTAATTAATCAATAATTAACAATATTAATAGTTATTATATTAATTTAATGAGCAAAAAACAATAAACGTATTGCAGGAAATCAAGTGCAAGGTATAAAACTTGCAATGCGACACTTGACACCTTTTGATTTTGGTGATGCTCGCATCCCTTGGAATCGGATTTCGGCAGAGAAAGAAATCAAGCTGGTAAAGGAATTGCAAAAAGAAGTTGTGGATAAGATGGAATTTCTTGGTATTAAATGATGAATAGAGTAATAAATTCTCAAATAAGTTAATTATTATATCTAATTATACGTACTTTTTAATAAAAAATGTTAATGAAAATGGAGTCCTTTAAATTTATTTAATTTAATTTAAACAGTATATTTAACTAAATACGGTCAGAGTTTGCCATACAAAACACTGATTTCCGGGTTTACAGGCAATTCTTTTTCTACATTCCTGACTAAAAATAAAATTGTTTTGATTTTTTAGCTACTTGCAACAAAAAATATTGAATTCTTCAAGGTAAATATTAATTTTTAATTTTATAAATAATTAAAATTTGCGAGATTATTTGTAATACACTCCGATGAAAGATACCTTATGGAACGGTCACAGCTCGGCTGCCTGCCTGCCTGCCTGCAGGTCGTCATGGCAATACATAAGAGTAAGAGAGTCAGACAATTTAAATTATTCGTCTCCTCTCTCTTACTCTCGTGGCGGCTGCCTGCGCAGGCAGGCAGCCGAGGTGTGACCATGCCATTAGAAATAAATCTTATTGGCGATTCAAACAGTTCAAGCAGCGCCACTGTTGGAACTAATATATGCAGGACAGCTGGTCTGTTTGTTTACTTATCTCTATAATTATTTTAATAAATAAACTGTATATTATACACTCAGATGCATTAATGCTGTCCTTCCGGTTTGACGGTATTTTGCAAAGTCGTATGATTTCTATCAAAATGTTTTCAGTTCATGACATATGAGAACAATCGTTTGTCACGAACTAAGAATACTTGATAGAAATGACACGACTTTTCAAAATTCCTTTGAACCGGAAGGACAGCATTAATGCATCTGAGTGTACAATTTAATAATTTATTTTATTAAAATCATTACAAAGTTTAAGTAAACAAACAAAAACATAGACCAGCTGTCCTGCTTATATTAGTTCCAACAGTGGCGCTGCTTGAACTGTTTGAATCGCCAATAAGGTTATGTTTGTGGTATTTTTTACCTCGAAATCAAATTTCATTTTTCATTAATTATTTTAGTTGTAATTTTTTTCATTTTATTGTTTCAAAAAAATAGCTTTCGATAAATAAAGAACAATTTCCCATTACACTATGATTAAAAAATATTGATTGGATTTGCCCCAACCAACTTGGAGGACCCACACAGCGTCGAAACTTTTTCTAAAAGTTGAAATTACCTTGACTTTTTTTCAATTTTTGACGTGAAATTTGACTGAACATGGCATGTAAGTTTAAAATTATTAAATTATTAATTAAAATCTTCAGCTCTCATGCAATGTTCAGTCAATTTTTACTTCAAACCCTTCGAATATTGAATAACTTTGGGCATTAAAGTAGATGCAGCTCAAATCAAACGCAGCGTTTATAAATTCATTTGTAGATTTACCTTTACGAGATTATTCTTTCCATAAACTGCTCAACTCTGCGCTTCTATATACGACACATTGTAAAAAGACCTTGACTGGAAGGAATTTCGTGGTTATGTTAAAAGATAAAATTCAAAAGAATATTAAGAATTATTAAAATTTATTTTCAACGAAAAGTACATTTTTTGAAGCAGTAAGTTTATATAAACCAACTAAATTATTATTATTAATACTTCAATTCTGCAAGGTTGGATAGAAAATTAATTACAAAAAAATCACAAATCTAATGTTTTAATTGAAAAAAAAAAATTTCATCATCTAGAATTTTTTACTTTTAGTGAATTTAAATTAATTTTATTTTCATACCATTTTACAATTAAACATATTATTGACATAAATAATAAACCTGTGTTTTTATGTCTACATTTTAAATACATTCATTAAAGGAGTGATTAACATTTAAAAACTTATTTGATCTTCCAAAAGCAGACGAAAAGTTGATGAAATTTGTAAACATAACATTTGCACGCGCACGTGACTTGAGATAATTGAGATTGAATTTATGAGGATCTTTTAAAAATCACAAATTTTAAAAAAGGAAAATTATTTTTTAAATGTCATTTTTATATGTTAGCGAATAAATTGAAAGGGAAGTTTGCTTATAATTAACACATTCGATTTTTTTACTATTTGCCTAAAAATTGTTCTATTTAGACATATTTTGCTCTAAGTCTATTTGTATTTATATTTTATTTATGCTGATTTTTTCTACTAACAACATGAGTAAGCATTAATTTTTATATTTATTCTTGTGCAGTGATACGCAAGTTTTGCATGATTTCTATTTTATTTTCCCGGAGCAGAAAGAAATATTAATTTTGTTTTAATGCTGTGCAATTTAAAAACTAAAAAAGAAATTTCTATATCTTTTTTCCTAAATAATAAAATGTGATGAATTGTAATTATTTATATAAGATCATTGTAAATATTATACAATATAACAAATTAATTTTTTTTGCTCAGGGAAAAGTCAAGGAACGTCAGAAAATTTAATGCAAAGTCAGGAAAATTTCTATAAATTTCTATAAAAATAAAAATTTTTTTTAACTTAACAAAACTAAAATGATTTTTATTACCGTTTTTTTCTATCATTACATATTAATTTCTTACTTTGAATTAGTTAAAAAAAATTAATTTGATAGTAAAAGTCAGGCACTAATTCAAACAGATTATGTACATAAATTTTAAAAAATTATGGAGTTAATAGAAATATTGTGAAATTCGTCTGAAAATATGTAATTGAATTTGTTAAAGAATTTCTTTAGAAACATTTTAACAAATAAAATTTTCAAAGTATTTTAATTTAATAATTAATAATTGGATTTTATAGTCACATTTTAATGAATTCATGTTTCTTAGTACGAAGATTAATAATTAAAATTTTTATTAGTTAATTTAAAAAAAAACGATATGCATTTCAAGTTTTTTTTATTAAAATTAAATTCTCGCAAATTTTTTTGTTAAATTCTGAAAAATAAAATTGCTGTAATTTTTTAATTCCATTGTTTTAAGGTAATTTAATTTTTCTAAACAAATAATTGAAAATTTTTGAAATAATTGAAATTTCTTTACATTTTTTTTTAATAATTTAATTCTTCTAAAGAATTTTATTTAAATTTTTCGAAAATAATGTTAGTTGTCGTAATTATAATTTTATTTTTAATATATAAAGTCCCTCTTTAATTTTTAAATCAATTTTTTGCTTCTAAAAATTATATTATTCTATTATTATTCAATAGTTATAATTATTGAACTTCTCTTAAATTTTTATAATTTTAAATTTCGGAATGTTAAAACAAATTATATTTATCACTTCTTAAACAAATTTAATGTTTATTACTTATTAAGTAAATAATTAATTATCACTGTTTTTTTTAAATTATTATTTTCATAAATAATATCATTATTTGGAAGGACTTCAATAATTTTTGTAAATAGTAAAATTCTTTGCAGAAATTCGATTATTATTAATAGAATTATAATAAACTTGAAGAAGAAAATTTCCAATTATAATTATAAAGAGACAAGATTATTTTTAAAAAATTGAAAAAATTGTTTTCCAAATTTTCAGTTATAATTATTATTTATTTATGTTCGAAATTAAATTTAAATTTTATGAGAAAAGAAAACCGGGAAAAAATTAGGCCATAACCGGGAATTTTGTTGAATGAAAATAGTAGACACCCTGTATTAAAAACCAATTTATTCAAACTTAGTTACAAAGTTTTTCATATTTTATCATGATTTGTGACTTTATTTTCACAAAATTAATAAAAAAAATTTCTCTTTTCAATTATTACAGGAAAATTTGGAGATTTAATTAAAAAGAATGCCCGTAATTTACAAAGAAGGGAAGGATACGAT
Source organism: Leptopilina drosophilae (assembly GCA_032873175.1). Lineage (NCBI taxonomy): Eukaryota > Metazoa > Arthropoda > Insecta > Hymenoptera > Figitidae > Leptopilina > Leptopilina drosophilae. The sequence continues at coordinate 9,241,821 of CM065484.1, forward strand.
TATATTTAAAACAGAAGAGGAGTACGCAACTCCCAGTAAAATTACTCTTCCCGAGACAGAACCTAGTCCTGGACTAATATTGCCAAGTGGCGAAATAAATTGGAATTGTCCTTGTCTCGGTGGAATGGCAACGGGCCCATGTGGTGTCGAATTTCGAGAATCATTCTCCTGCTTTCATTATTCAACATCCGATCCAAAAGGGCATGAATGCTATGATGCATTTAAAGTAATGCAAACTTGCATGTCCAATTATCCTGGATTGTACGGCAATAAGGAAATGAACATGGATGATGAAACTGCTGACGAGGAAGGAGCATCGACAGGAGATAATATGAAAAATTTAAATGATAGTGATCAAGTGTTGCACTTGCAGCAAGAAAGCAAAACAGAAATAGTCAGCAAGAAGTAGTTTTTAGATAAATAAATTATGTTTTACAAAAATTATAAAATGAAAAAGAGTTCTTTTGTTCCGTTCTTATTATTATCATCATCATCATCACCGCCCTTTGAATGGCATAAATTTTTAGACGATTTTTATCAATTTCTTGCAGCTCTCTAAATTTGAATTAGTAAAAATGTTTACTAATTTGAATTAGTGACTGACTTTTTGCTTTTAAATTAGTAAACTTTGTTAATCAGGGTTGACACGCTTTTACCCTTTTCAAATTCCCTGACTTTTCCAGGTTTTCCAGATTAAAAAACGGAAATTTTCCAGGTTTTTAAATCGACGTTTATTATTAATAAGAAAATTATTGGAAACCTCAAAAATTTGATTATTTTCAAAAGTAACATAATTCTTCACAAAAATCCAATTTTGATTCAAAATTGTCAAAAGTTCCATTCAAAATAATTTAAATTTATTTAAATTATTTAAATTTTTATAAATAATCAAAATTTTCTCCGAAATTCAATTGAGGAGTAATTTTTCAAAAGTTGATAAATCCATTTTTCAAAAAAATTGAGATAAACACATATTTAGAATTTTGAAATCCTTAGAAATCGATTGATCACTGTTCAATTTAAGAAAAAAAATTTGTTACCAAAGAATTTTCAATTTAAAATATATTTTTGCCTAACCTTGATAATTTTTTATTTTAATTTTTTATTAGATAAAATTGACAAAACCTTGAAATTCCTTTATTACAATAAATTTTAATTACAAACAAAGCTTTCTAAATAGAAAAATATTTAAAAATAAACAATTTATTACATTTTTTTACATTAAAATTAATTTTAATGGTTATGTGAGAATTGTCATTTGTTAAAATTTTTCGAAATGACAAAATTTGGATTTATCAGATTTTGAAAACTTGCTCCTCATTTTCAAAAATTTTAATAAAATTCTTATTAGAATTGCAATTGTTTTTGATATACAAAATTTTTATTAAATTTCACGAAAAATGCAGTTACTTAAAAAAAAAATTATTAAAATGTTTTAAATGAATTCAATTATTATTTAAAAATGTCTTGATTCCTTATGAAAATTCAATTTTAAAAAAAGTTCAATTATTTAAAAAATGTTTAGTTTTAGAGTGAAATAAATGAATTTTAGTAGAATTTTCAGAATAAATAAATATTTTTGAATATGATATTCAATTACAATCGAAAATTTTTACTGAAATTTATTTTTAAATCTATATTAATTAGAAAGTTCTACAAGAAATCAATTATTTAACTATAAAAATAAATAATTCATTAAATAATTGAACGTTTTTTAACATTGAACTTTTATAACAAATTTTATCAGAATTTGATTATTATGTTTATTATTATTATTATTATTTATAGTCAAGAGACAAACTAAAAAAAAAAATTTAACAATAATTTCATTTTTCGAGAAATTCGATGTAAATTTTGTATATATTAAAAATAACTGAAATTCTGTCAAGAATATTATTAATATTTGAGAAAATAATTGAATTTCGGAGAAAAATGTTATTATTTATAAAGACAATTTAAAGTTTGACAAGAATTTTTGTAAATTTTCAAACATAATTGTATTTTTGCCAAGAATTATATTACGGTTTGAAAATAATTGAATTCTTCAGACTAATTTTATTAAAATTTCGGTTTAAATAATTGAATGCTTAGTGAAATTTCATTCAAATAGCAAACATTGAAAAAAGTTGAATTTAAAAAAAAATGTTGAAATCAATTAAATTTCTACGAAGAGTTTTATTAAAATTATTTTGAAATAATTAAATTGACACAAAAGAATTTCATTGGAATTTTTGAAAGAAATTTAATTCTTGGAAGAGTAAATAATTAAAGATAAGAAAAGTAATTGAATTTCTGAGAGGAATTTTATTTTTTCTAAAAATAATTGAATTCAAAATTCAATTTTGTTTTTATGTTTTTACTAAAATTCTTCTATAAATCCGTTATTTTTAAATAGTCAATTAAATATATATTTAAAAAATTTAATAATTTTAGAAGAATTTTGGTTATTAAGGTTTTTTTAAAATCTAGGTTTTTAAATTTTTTAATGAAATTCATTTAAAATTGAAGTTATACAAAATTTTAAACGAAAATGTTTTCAAGTTTATCTACTTATAAAAATTGTAATTGCAATTCTTTTAAAATTAAATTACTTTTGAAATATTTAAGTAAAATTAGATTTCAAGAATAAATTTTCCATGATTTCGATCAAAATTCCCTGACTTGTCCAGGTTTTTTCAATTTTTATATGATTTCTTGCCATTTCCAGGTTTCCAGGTTGTGTGGCAATCCTGCTAATTAATTAGTAGAAATTACTATTTATTGGTGAATTTCAATAATTCAATGAAAAAAGTCTAGAAAAATTTATTATTTATCACTTTTCAAGCATATCTCGGTAATAAAAAGAGATACAAAAACTTAAAAACAGTTAGAAAGCTTATTAAATTTTTGCATAAAATAAACCATATTTGAAATCAATTCGTTAACTATTTTTTAAGTTGCAAACTGAGGAAGAAAACAAAAAACTTATCAAATTTTCTCATTTTGGTCTCTTGATTTCAACTTTTTCAAAAATCTAGAAAAATTTAGATACGCAATTTTTTTAAAAAACATAGAAATCTTCGTTAGAATTTCAACTTTAAAATAAGCCTTAAAAAATTCAAAAACGTTGATCCTTCATCGTTTTATCATTAAAAATGTGAAGCAGCAATTTGGAGAGAAATTTTTCGAGTTAAAAATCAACTCCCAAGGAGAGTTAATTATTAAATTAACTCCATTTTAAAGTTGATAAATAAAAAAAAAGAAATTTCATAATTTCACTCCAAAAAATAGATTCAATTTATCTTCCAAATGTAAAAATTTTTTTTCATTTTAATTAAGAAAAATTTAAATTCATATAAAAATTGTAGATCTATAATAATCCCTGGAAAGATAGTTCCATAATTCAATCCATTTCATCAAGAGTTTGTAATAATTTACTAATTTGTTCTTCACTTTGTATAGTTATAAAACTCGAAAGTGAATTCAGTTTCTCGTTGAAAAAAAGTTTAACACTTAAATTTTTTGAAACAACAACTTTCCTTTGAAAATTGACATCATCCCCCATTCTCAAAAAAGCAAAAAAATTCTCATTTCCATGAATTCTACACCAATAATTATAAGGTAATTGAAGAGATTTCAGACTTTGTGGTATTTTTCATTCCTTTCCGCATCTAACATGATTTTATAGACAAAAAAAAATCAATTTTTCAAAAGTACAAACCCCTTAAATTCTGATCTAAGAGAATTTTATACATTAGGAAATTAAATCTAACAGTGAGGGAATGGTTTTTCAAATTTTGCCAAAATAAAAAATGTTTTATGAAATTCTGTAAAATTTATTAAAGACAATTTTCAATAAAACTTCATTTTTATTCATTTGTTCGCGTTAAGAAAAGTGTTTGTGTAGAATATAAAAAAAACAATCCCTACTAGTTTTATTTCACTTGTCATCCTTCAGTCGTTTCACTGTACTTGGAAAGAGAAATTATCACTGTTTCTCAGAATTCTGATTATTCTCTTTAGTGGCAAATATATTTGAATAAAGTTTCCTCTCGGCAGCCAGCTGCTTCTTCTTGAGATTATTGCATGCTGATATTTGTTTCACAGCAGCACTATTATTTGGTTCAATTTTGACTACTTCTTGAAAATCTTTAATCGCTATTTCAGGTGACGCCAGGGCAAGATACGCTTGTCCTCGTCGGAAAAGTGCCTTTTCGTTATTGGAATCAATTTCCAATGCTTTGTTACAATAGTCTTTTGCCTCGACAAATTTTTCAACTTTCAGATAGCAAAGTGCAAGATTTAAATAAGAGGCTAATAAAATATTGTCCCTTTCGATTTTCAGTTCATCATTGAAAAGTTTGTCGTAGACAATATAGTTATCGATTTTTCGGTACATTTCAATAGCGAGAGTCAATTTATTTTGTTTAAAGTAATTCGTACCCTTCTCTTTGAGAATCTTTGCTTGTTCAATTTTTTGCTGATTATCCATTGACCATGAATCAGGAGTCTGTTCAGAAAAAAAATTTAATAATCACATTATTTATGAAATTAGAAAAATTCTTTACAGAAATGAAAAAACGATTAACTTAAAATTCTTTGTTTACATACCTTTTCAAAACTTTGAAGTTCTACTTCATAGACTACATCTGCATCTGGAGGAATATTAAATTCAGACTTTCCATTCTTTCCAAATGCATACTTGCTCTTAATTTTAAGTTTAGCATGCTCCTTATTCTTAAACTTTTCTAATGCTATTTCTACTCCTTTAATTATTCCGGAATCTTCTCCTTCCCCAAGATTGAACTGAACATCTCTTTCTTCAAAAATTCTTTCTTCGCATTTTCCCACCAAGTGAACTGAAAAAGTTAATAATTTATTATTAACTATAATAATAGAGAATTCATAAATATTCTTTTTCTCCACACCTCAAGTTTCAAACTTTTTTTCTTAAAAAATATTCTTTAACAAATCAAAAATACGCCGGTATTTTTCACGATAATATTTGAAATTGGAAAATTAGAAATTTCCAAAGAAATTATGATTAACAAATAAATTTTGTTTTTAAACGCTCTTTTATAACAATTTTCGTTTAACTGATCTGAATGATGCAAATTTTTTCGCTTTTTATTTATAAAAATATTAGAAAATTGTTAATTGCTAAAAAATTATAATTAAAAAATAGAAAATATATCCATTTTATGCATAATTTTTATTTCTCAATAACAATATTGTTCACAAACTCCTTCTTTTCTTACTGCAGAAAGAAAATGTTCATATTACCGTTTCTTAATATTTTTCTAGAAAATTTTCAATTTTAATAAGGAAATAATTGGCATAATTTCTATTTTTTTAATTACAATTATTATTTTCTAGAATATTTAACAAAAATTCTTCTCTATATCAACTATTTTTAATAATTTTTAAAAATGTTCTTTAAGAATTTGTAAATTCATTTGTTTAAAATTCACTTTTACGAAATTTCGATTATTCAGAAATTCTTAAATTAAATACAATGTTAAGAAAAATTTTGGACATTTTCCCAAAAAAATTTGGGAAGCAAATTTCACTACTTATTTAGAAAAATTTATTAACATAGAGAAGGACATTTTTTTTAAAAAAATTATCGAAAATTTTCTATGAATAAATTCAGAAACATTTCCATCAAATAAAGTATAAAAATCCCAAAACTTTGAAAAAATTCTCTTAAACTTCTGGTTTAGAAAAATTTTAAAAAATTTGAAAAAATTACCATATTTGGAAAAATTTCCTTGTAACTTCCATGTAACTTCAAATTATTTAAAAAAAATAAAAATAAACTTTAAAAAAATAAATTCTTCAAAATTATCAGTTAAAAGTATAAAAAATTCTAATTTTCAAATATTTAAATTTATAATCTTTTCAAAATTTTTCAATTATTTCAATACAAAAGTAAATAATTTAGTGAAAAATTGAATGTTTTTTTAAATTTTAATTCCTATATAGAATTTAATCAACAAAGTTTTAAATAATCATATTCTTTCGACGAATTTTAGTCAAATTTTTAAGAATAATTACACTTTTTGAGGAATTCGATTCAAATTGAAGAAAAAATAATTAAAATTCTGCGATGAGCTTTATTATTTATAAAAATAATTTAATTTCTGAAACAATTTTATTTTATTATTTATAAACAATTTTTTCATAATTGAATTCCTATGAAATTTTTACTATTCATGAAAATAATTTGTGTATATTTGAGTACAATTTTATTAAAAAATTATATTCTTTTGAGAAATATATTGGAATTTAAGGAAAATCATTAAAATCAGGAAAATTTATTTAAATAACTGAATTTTGAAGAAGAATTTTGTTATTTATAAACGTAATTGTAATTTTGACGAGAATTTAAAAAAAATTTGAATATAATTTAACCTTTGTAAGAAGAATTTTATTACTCTTGAAGTTAATCGAATTTCTGCAATCATTTGTAACTTCTCAAAAATTCAAATTTTGAAAACGTTTTTAACTAAAATTGTTCTATAAATCCATGATTTTTAATAACTAATTGAATATATTGACAAATTTAACAAATTTTAAGAAGAATTTGAATTATTAACATATTTCAAAAATGTAAGTTTTTGAAAATTTCTAATTAAATTTATTTAAACTTGAAATTTTATAAAATTTCAAACTAAAGCCTTTTGAAGTTTATCTATTTATAAAAATTGTAAATTGAATTCTTTAAAAAGTCAATTAATATTTAAATATTTAAGTAAAAGTATTCATTAAATAATTCATAAGTAATAATTGTGTGATAGTTTTTCAAGAAGGAAGTTATTTAAAAAGAAATATTAAATTAAAATAGAATAGAAATATTAAATATTATTATTGTCAGAAATAGAAAAATTTAAATATTTTGTAGTAGAATTCTTGGTGATTTCATAGCAAAAAATTCACAAAAATTCAGAATTTTCTTGTGAATTTAAAAAATTTGAGTTTTTTAGTACTTCTAATAAAATTGTTTGACTTTTCCTTGAATCCCCTGTCTCAGACTATATGATTAGGTATTGTGGTAATAATACCAAAAATTTATATTCCAATTCATATTTTATTTTTATAATAAAAAATTTAAAGGAAAACATTTTAAATTCTATTTTTTTTAATTGCTATTTAAAAGTATTGCCTATTTAAAAGTGTGAAATGATAATAAAGTTTTCAAAATTGTTAATAAATGTACATACCGTTCACTAGAGCTCCGTCATTTGGACTTGTCGAATCTACTCCCTTGCGTAACAGAATTTTTTCAATACTACCATCCTTCTCTGGACTTATATCCATACCAGTCCAGCTCAACATTTCTATCTGTATATTAATAAATTATTCATTACTATTAATTTCAATTTAACAAAGAATATATTAATTAAAAAGAAAAATATTGAATAAAATTATTATTAATGACCTCAAATTTAAGGGTTGCATTAGGAGGAATTTTTGGTGGACTTCCTCCTTGTCCATAAGCGTATTTTGGTGCACAGGTAAGTACGCAAACTTCGCCTTTCTTCATAGTGGCTGTTCCAATTTCCCATGCTTTTATAACTCTTCCCTCGCCGAGTTCAAAGGAAAATGGTTCATTACGATCTCTACTGGAATCAAACTTCGTTCCATCTAGTAGAGTACCGGTATAATGAACCTTGACAACGCATCCCGCTGATGGAACTTCATCTCCTTCTCCCTCTTTCAAGATCTCCTTCAGGACTCCATTGTCCTTTTCTACTGAAATATCTACAGCCATTTTCTAAAAAATCCACAAAATGAAATTAATGAAGGAAATTTTTAGAAAATTGAAATCAGATTAGTATTGAAGTAATATTACACCAACTTCAACTTTAAAGTGTGCATTTAATTATTTCCAAAAGTTCCATATTTTTCCGATTTCGTTTAAAGAAATTGTGCACATTTAAAAATCGTGAAAATGAGCAAAGTGACGATTTTATTATGCACATATTTTTTATTTAACGAGAAATTAGAAGATAACTTCAAACAAAAACTAAAAGTTCATTACAAGTTTATCAGGGTGTCTTCTATTTTCATTGAACAAAATTCCCGGTTATTTTTCGGTTATGGCCTAATTTTTTCCCGGTTTTCTTTTCTCATAAAATTTAAATTTAAATTTAATTTCGAACATAAATAAATAATAATTATAATTGAAAATTTGGAAAATAATTTTTTCAATTTTTTAAAAATAATCTTGTCTTTTTATAATTATAATTGGAAATTTTCTTTTTCAAGTTTATTACAATTCTATTTATAATAATTGAATTTCTGCAAAGAATTGTACTAATTACAAAAATAATTGAAATCCTTCCAAAGAATGATATTATTTATGAAAATAATTTAATTCCTGTGAAGAATTTTATTACAATTTTAAAAAAAGCAGTGATAATTAATTATTTACTTAATAAGTAATAAATATTAAATTTGTTTAAGAAATGATAAATATAATTTGTTTTAACATTCCGAAATTTAAAATTATAAAAATTTAAGAGAAGTTCAATAATTATAACTATTGAATAATAATAGAATAATATAATTTTTAGAAGCAAAAAATTTATTTAAAACTTTAAGAGGGACTTTATATTTTAAAAATAAAATTATAATTACCGTCACTAAATTCTCTTGATTATTTTCGAAAAATTTAAATTAAAATTCTTTCAAAAAATTAAATTATTAAAAAAAAAATGTTAAGAAATTTCAATTATTTCAAAAATTTTCAACTATTTGTTTAGAAAAATTAAATTATCTTGAAACAATGGAATTGAAAAATTTCAACAATTTTATTTTTTAGAATTTAAAAAAAATTTTGTGAGAATTCAATTTTATAAAAAAAATTTGAAATGCATATCGTTTTTTTAAAATTAACTAATAAAAATTGTAATTATTAATCTTCGCACTAAGAAACATGAATTCATTAAAATGTGACTATAAAATCCAATTATTAATTATTAAATTAAAATACTTTGAAAATTTTATTTGTTTAAAAGTTTCTAAAGAAATTCTTTAACAAATTCAATTACATATTTTTAGTCAAATTTCACAATATTTCTATTAACTCCATAATTTTTTTAAAATTTATTTACATAATCTGTTTGAATTAGTGCCTGACTTTTACTATTAAATTAATTTTTTTTAACAAATTCAAAGTTAGAGAAGAGTATAAATATTTATAAAAATTGAAATAAAAAGAAATTTTTCTAAAAACAAATTAAAATAATAAAACTATTTTTTATTTTGGTGAAAAATTCCCGGTTTTTTACTGGTGAATTTTGGGATAATAACACTTTTAATATCCAATTATCACCTTTTTTAACTTGAATACATTATTAAAGTAATTTTTATTAGAAAATTCCACGAGAATTTAATTATTTAAATACAAAAGTAAATAATTTATTGAATAATTGAAAGTTTCTTAAATTATTGAAATCACATAAAAAATTGTATTGCATTAAATTATTTACTAACTGAATCCTTTTGACAAATTTTTATAAAACTTTTAGGAATAATTACATTTTTCGAGAAAAACGAGTAAATTTTTGTTAGGAATAATTTTATCATTTATGTAAATAATTGAATTATTGATAAAAACCTAAATAAATGTATTTCATATCAAAGTAAAAATGTAATAGTCGAAATTAATTTTAACAAAATTATAAATTTATTTCACTACAAAATTGAAAAATGATAAAATCATAAGAGGCTTAAATAAAATTTTTCCAGAGTTTCGATATTGAGATAAAATTTCATTTTCCTATTTATTTAGGTATGCATCTGGCTATTCGATGCCGAGTTTTCTAGAAGCGATTCTCTTATAAATTAAATAACTTTTGAACGATAAAAATGCCATTCTTCGTTCTTACTTTTATCAATCAAAAATAATTTAATTTTAAAAATAAAATTCCCCAAAATTAAGACAGTTAAATTCACTATAAAAAACTGTCCTAATTTTTTTTATTTCATACATTATAACAGAAATAATAGCATTTTGAAAATAGTTTTTTCCAATCAGAAGTATGAGGTTGGCCGTTTTACGTAAAATTCCCAATTATTTGAAAAAAGTGTTAAAACTAAAATTTAATAATTTTTTACACAATATTGAAATCGAACAATATTTAGCACTATTAGTACTGAAGTGGCAAATTAGGTAAATTATAATTTAATTAAAGAGTTCACCGGTAAAAATGTTTTACATATGTCCCTGACACGGCATGACAGTGCTATATAAATGTTTACTTAATTTTCTAATTAATAGAAACAAGGTGAAAGTGTAGTAAAATATGTTTTAAAAACAAAATCAGCATTTAGAAATTTCAGACAATAGGAATAAATAATAATATGATTACTAATTCTTTTCTATTATTAATAGATGAATTTTGTAGTCAAAAGTGTACTTGTTCATTTCTCACAATTTAACATAGAATATTTGAAAAAAAATTAAACAGTTTAATGGAATTGATAAACACAGTAATTTAATAATAATTTGACTTTGACATTATTTTTATATCATACAAAAATATATGAAAATAAACATTATTTGTTTATACTTACTTGAATCTTCTGCTCTGAATTTACTTTTCCTTGCGAGCGAATGCTTCTTTTTAAGCCCTAAGCACAATAAATTCGATAATATGATGCATGTAATAACAAAGGACACGAGAGTATTTCTGTCTTTTTCTATTTAAGGCTGAGTTTACATGCCAGCGTTCGAACGCTAGTTGCAATTTTCAAGAACAATAAAGGCCTAAGCACAAATGCTTCGCGAAAGTCGTTCGCGAACGCAATGCATGGATTAGAAAAGGATAGAGATGTAGTTGTGTTCCTTTCTAACTCATGCTCTGCGTTCGCGAACCAATTGTGCGTTGGTCTTAAGAGAGCATTTACACCTTCTGTAAAAAAAGTCACGAACGGAAAATTTGCAATGGAGAAAGAGAGATAAACTGTGTATCTGTCTCTCTTACTCCAATGCAAATTTTTCGTTCTGGACTTTTTACAGAAGATGTAAACGCTCCATAAGAGAGAAAGAGAAAAACATTTATATGCATCCTTGTTCAATTCATTGCTCAACGCAAAACACAGAAGGTTCAAAAGCACCTTTATTTTAAGTCTGTCAAAAATTAGTTTGTTGTAGACGAACCTTGTTCTTCTTCGCTTGTCACCAATACATATAAGCAAGACCGGCATGTTTATTTATTGACAGTTCATGCTTTTATTAAAAACTCCAATAAACAATACCTAGTTTTTTAATCATAATTTCAATTTTCCTTTAAAAATGAGTAATAAAGGTAAATAGTGAACTTAGTTATATTGTTTTTATAATTATCGTGCTGTTTGTAGCACATAAACATTGTATTTTTAGTTCCCTAACTTAACAATTATAATACTTTTTTACAATTAAAAATTAATTCTTTTTTATACGACAAGTGGTACTTTCAAGACAATTGCTTTCTTTATCCTAGAAATGAAATTTACTTGTTTATAGTAAAAGTTAATTGCACATTTTTAGTTAATAAAATACAGATTTTAACAGGTTATATGAAATAAACGAAAAAACAATCCAGTTTAAATTGCACTAAAAAATTATAATTTCTAATAAATTTTTAACCTTCAATTTTTAGGTGTCTCGTATTTATTATACAATTACTCAATATATTTCAAACGTTTTATAAGAATTATTATTCTTCCTCAAAAAAGGTGGAAAAAATTGATAAATTTATAATTATTTAAATAATTAATTTTATTCGACTTTATACAATTACTCAATATATTTCAAACGTTTTATAAGAAATAATATTCTTCTACGTAAAGAATGTTTAATAATATTAAAATACGATTGTTTTTAAATTATTAAATTGTGTTTAGTAATTAGTATATATATTTTTTTAATGTTGAGAAGTTAACAAATCACGAGAGTCCCTTTAGGCATTTTCGGAAACATAAATTAATTTCATAAGTTGGCACATCAAAATAGAATTAAACGACAAATACAAAAAAAATTGAATTGTTTTTAATATTGATTGTTTTTTGTAACTGTTAATAAATATCTAAAGATTATTTTTGAAATAATAAGAAAATAATACGCATTCGAAAAGCGAAGATATTTAATTTTAAAAACTTTCCCCTAATCTCGTGTTGTTGTTTGCTTTTTTGTTTCATAAATTTTTTAATAATTTTCCTTTCAAATATTTTCAATTTTAAAATTAATGTATTGAAAATCATTGAATTATTGCAAAAAATTTTATTTTTCTATTATTACAAAATACCTTCAAAAAATATTTTTTATTAAACTCTCGTGAAGAATTTTAATAAAATTTTTAAAAATCCTAATTAAATTCTTTTGAAGAATTTCTTTGATTTTTTTTTAAACTAATGGAGTTTCTTAAAAAAATTTTTATTGAAAATTTTAAAAGCAACTGAATTTTATGAAGAACAATTTTATTGAAATTATATTAAAAATAATTTAATTCTTCCGTAGAATTTTTTTTACTATTTATAAAAATAATTAAATTGTTCCGAGGAATTTATTAAAATTTTAGAAAATAAATGAATTTTATGTTAATATTTGAGGATTAAAATTCTTTCGAGAAATTCTATTAAAATTGTTTTGACAATAATTAAATTTTTTCAAAGGATTTCACTATTTACAAACAATTTACTATTTTACTAATTTTTACTAATTTACTATTTGCTAAGAATTCTGCTATTTTTAAAAAATAATTGAAATATTTCGAAGAATTTATTATAATTTTGAGAAATAATTAAATTGTTATGAAGAATTTTATAGAAATATTTGAAAATAATGAATTTTTTTTCATTCTCTATTATTTTGACAATAATTGAATTATTTTTAAAGAATTTAAAATTCTTGTTGAAATTGAATTTTATGGAAATTTTTGAAAATAATCAAATTCTTTCGTGTGATTTTATTTAAATTGGATTAAAAATAATTTAATTCCTTCAAAGAATTATATTTATTAAAATAATTGAATTGTTTCCAAGAATTTATTACAATTTTAGGAAATAAATAAAATTTATGAAAATAATTGAGTGGTTGGATGGTATAATGTGTTACACGCCATGTTAAGCAAATGGCGCGTAACACGTTATAGCATCCAGCCCCTTAATTATAAATATTTGAATTCATTTGAGGAATTCAATTAAAATTGTATTGAAAATAATTGAATTCCTGCAAAGAATTTTACTATTTATAACATTAATTGAATTCTTGCGAAGAATTTTACTATTGATAAGAATAGTTTCATTACTTCGAAGGATTTAATAAAATTTTAGAAAAAAATTTAATTTTTTCGAGGTGTATTAAATTTTTTTTAAATTGATCTTTTCCGAGGAATTCAATTAAAATTATTTTTAAAATAATTGATTTTTTGTAAAGATTTTACTACTTAAAAAAATAATTGAATAATGTTTAGAAGAATTTGTTAAAATTAAAATGCTAATTTTAACTCATTTATAAATTTCTATTAATGTGTTAGTGAATTTTTTCAATTCTTGTAACAGTATTAGTAATAGAATGTATTAAAATTTGTATAATAAAAAATTTATGTATGCAGTAATAAATTTTTTAAAAATATTTTACGATTGCTATCTGTAGAAATGTTTCTCGTGGAATTTAATCTTCTAAAAATTTATATAAAAAAAAATTAAATCTGAAAAATCTAATTGTGTAGGATTTCGAAAAAAAATCTATTTTTAAACTATTATTATTATTATTATTATTATTATTATTATTATTATTATTATTATTATTATTACTATTATTATTATTAAAATGTTCTTACTTCTGTAAAATTATCTGGTGTTGAATTCAACTTCGTAGAGTAATTAATTTTTAAAAAATACATTTTCTCGTGCCTAGAATTAAATTTTGTAGAAATTATCGGTGTAATATTTAATCATGACGAATTTAAGAAACTTATTTAATTATAATGCGTAGTATTTCATGGCACAGAATTAATTTGTTTAGAATTATTATTATTACTTGCTCGGTTGAAAAAAAATAATAGGATGGTCTGTATTTTCGAATTGAAAAGTCGTTCTTCTGAATTCGAGAAAGTGCCATTTTCGAATTGGACTGGTTTCTGAGATTTTTCTCATGTAGAGTTTACTGAGTTGAATTTTTGTAGAATCTGATGAAGATCCACATTCTAAACATTTTTTTTTTATTTTCAGGAGATAAAGACCCCGTTCAGGAAGAAATGTCTGGGCGAGTGCAGGAAGTGGGAAATCAAGCAATTTGGAGTTTATCGAGCTGTAAACCAGGTTTTGGTGTGGATCAGCTTCGTGACGACATAACGGAAACTTATTGGCAATCAGACGGACAATTACCACACCTCGTGAATATTCAATTTCGCAGGAAAACTACAATTCGCGACATTTGCATTTATACAGATTATAAATTAGACGAAAGTTATACTCCTAGTCGGTAAGAATAATTCGAAAAAAATAAATAAGTCTGGTAAAATAATTTAGCCAAGAGGAGAATAAAAGGTTATTTTTTTTTAAATAATTGACTTCAATTATAATTACAGAATTAGTATAAGAGCGGGAACAAATTTCAATGATTTGCAAGAAGTGGAAGTTATGGATCTAAATGAGCCAAATGGATGGATTGTAATACCAGTTAAAGATTTAAATGAACGTCCAATTCGTACATTTATGCTTCAAATAGCTGTTATCAGTAATCATCAAAATGGTAGAGACACTCATATGCGGCAAATTAAAGTACACAGTCCGGCAATTGATATTGTCGGCCCACCTGCTTCTTATGTACCTGGACAGTTTCTCACTAACGAATTTCAGCAATACACGGCTATCAGATGAAATTTCAGTGTTCTTAACAAAATTGTATTTATATTTCCTATTAAATATATTTTATGATATTGTTTTTTTAAGTTATGTTTCAATTATTAAAAGTTCCTAATGATCTTTTTGCCAACCCACCGATTGTTCAATTTACGATTATAAATATCATGAGAATTGAAGATGCCGACTCTACAAATTCCAATTTTTGCAATAATATGACAATTTGAAATTCCGATTGCAGACTTCGCACTCGACAATTAATTTTAAAAAAGTTGCTTTCAAACTAAAAAAAATAGCTATCGAAAAACTAAACTTCATGACCAAAAAAACTCATTTTTAACACTTTACAAAACTGACAAAAATTGCAGTTTATATTTTTTATTTTTCTAAGTTTTTCGTAATTTTCATAAAAAATACTTACTTCTTTTCTTATCCTATCTGCTTATAAATTGAATTCCTGCAACGAATTTTATTATTAATGAAACAAATTAATATATTTATAAAAATAATTGAATTCTTGCAAAGATTTTATAAATTTTTTAAAATAATTTCTCTCTTTTTATATGAAATAAAAAAGAATCCTTTAAGTCCTCAAAAAAGGTGGAAAAAAATTTATAAATTTATAATTATTTAAATAGTTAATTTTATTCGACTTTGTACAAATTAAAATTTAAATAATTTTCGTGAAAATTATTAAATTCTTACAAAGATTTTGTACAAAAGAAATTTTTTAAACAATTGAACTTTGTTTGGAAATTTTTTTAAAATAGTAAATAATATATTGTAAAACATTGGATCTCGAAAAGTTTTTAAAAATAAAATTAAATTTTACAAAGAATTCTATTACAATTTTGATAATAGTTAAGTTCTTACGAACGATTTTATTAGAAGTTTTTGAAATATTTAAATTTTCAAGAAGAAATTTATTACCCTCAAAAATAATTGAATTCTTATGATGAATATTGTTAATTACGAAAATTAAAATTTCTCATAATTGAAATCTTGGGAATTTTTAAATTTATTTAAACTTTTTAATTTATTTAAACTATTTTAATTTATTTAACTTTTTAAATTTATCGACATATTGAATTTTTGGGAATAATAATTAATAATAATAATAATTGAATTATTTGAAATAAATTTAATTAAAATTAAAATTGTATTTAAAATAATTGATTTATTTCGAACAATTTTATTGAAATATATTTGAAAATAATTAAACTCGTTTGAAAAATTCTAATATTTTTATAAATAGGTAATTGATTTTTTCGAGGAATTGAAATAAAATTTTTAAGAATAATTACATTTCTCGATCAATTTCTATAAAGTTGTATTAAAAATAATATTTTTTCTATAATCGGTTAATAAATATAGTTTCAAGAAATTTTAATAGAATTATTCAATAATAATTGAATAGCCCTGAGAAGAATTTAATTATTTATGAAAATTATTAAATTATTGGGAAAAAATTATATTGAAATGCTTAAAAAGAATTGAAATTATTGGGAAAAATTTTATTAAAATGTTAAAAAAGAATTGACTTTCTGAGAATACATAATTTTGTTATTTTTTAAAATAATTGAATTTTTTAGACGAATTTTATAATCAGTGTTTTAAATGATCAATTTTTTTCAAAATATAATAAATATTTTGAAAATATTATTTTAAATTATTCAATTATTGTGAAAAACTATTTGTGAAAGTAAATTGAATATTTCGTTAATGTTAAATAGTATTAAAAATAATTGAAAAGTTTTCGATAAGTTAATTGTTTATGAAAATAATAAATTGAATTATTGCCTAAAATTTTATCAAACATTTTTTTTAAACTGAATTTCCATGAAAAATTATGTTTATTAATGAAAAGTAATTGAATTATTGTGTGAAATTGTTAAAAAATTGTTTTAAATAATTAATTTTTTCGAGATTTTCTTAAAAATGCTATTCTAAATTAATTCTCTTCTTGTGGAAATTTTATTGTTTATGGAAATATTTGAATTTTGAATAAATTTGAACAATTTGTTTTTTAAATAATTGAATTGCTTTGTGATATTTTATGAAACTACCGAAAACACTAAATATTGAAAATAGTTGAATTTCGAATATTTTTCAAAAATAATTGAATCGTTTTAAGGAATTTGCTTGTAATTTTTGAGAATAGTTTTTCTATTTCTAGTAATTATCGAATTTAAATTATTGAAAATTCTACAAAAACAGAATTTGTAGCTTCTAGTGACTGAAATCTAAAAAAAGCACCAAAAGTTGTAAATAGTCGGTTTTAGTAGATGAGTGCGACTTGACAAAATAAATTCAGACTTATTTTAGTTAGAAAAAATAATCTTTAATTATCACTGAATACATATTTGACAAGTGAAATAAAAAAAAATTATTAGCGTATAATATGGCTAAAAGAATACTTCGCAATGAAAATGAATCAAAAGCTGTACTTAATTATATATTTTAGAGAATTAAAATGTAACTACACAGTAACTGTATCTATTTTTAAAAAATTAATTTACTTTCAAAAATGTGATGTTTTTTCCTTATAAAAGCTCAGAAGTTAAGTTTAACAAAATAAACCGTTCATTATAATGAAACAAATGGATCAGATGGATTAAATTTCTATAATAATTTAATAGTATTAGGGATTCATGTGCTTGTAAACTAGAAAGGAACATATAGAGATTCACAATTGCTTAATATTAAATGTAAACAAATCGTTTGATTTCATACAAAATGAATAGTGAAGATGGCCCTTTTCTCACGTAAATTATATTGTATTCAGCCCGAAATATCTTGAGAAGTTCTTTTCCTCGTATCACGAGCAGCAATTTTTTGTACATAAAATTGGTTAAAGTCCAACCTGGAAAATTAAAAAAAGGATTAAGATACCTTTCTTCAGTAAAGGTTATAATTTTGAAAAATTATTTGTTACATATTTTCATAAACTACTAATAATTAGCAAATATTAGAAAATTTCCATTAAAGGGAAAAAAAATATTTTTTACATACCGACATAAAACGTTGCGCAATTTTTCATTATTATTATCGCAGCCGATGTCACAAATTCTTTCTAAAAGACGAATCAGCACCTCAGTAAATTTATTATCAAGAAAACTGATTTTCTCTTCAAAACTCGTCCCATCTGCGCTTGATGATAAACTCATATCCGTCTATATGAATAAATAAATAAATGAATGATCTCAATAAATAAATTTATGTATTATAATTTAATGACATAGTCACTAACGTATTATATTATATAGTGAAAAATATTACACATATTACGCTACATTATTAACATTCATTTCAATTAAATTAAATACAATGAATATTAATTTTTTATTGTTAGCGGAAGCATCTAGTTATTTTCGGATGATATGCCACATGGAGGACAAAAAAAAGATTCTAAAAAAAAAGATTTCTATTTAGATAATTTTCCAAAATCGATTTTCATATTTTTATACTTTGAAAAGTACCCTATTTTTCAAAAACATTAACTTTTAGTGAAGTAAAGACTCAATAGCTTCACAAGTACCGAATTATTTCTTTTTCAACTAGGATGAACTTAAATTTTTATAAAGTTCGAGCTTTATGAGTTGAAACTATAAAAAAATATGTAAACCAGTAATGTTTTGTATAGAAATAATTAAAAATTAAAATAATTAAACTTTTCTTTTCAATAAACTAACATTATAAAGAAAAGAAGATTAAAAAGTACCCTTTTCGGATACCCAGATAATTAAAATTTTTTTATGCTAAATATTTACTTAAATATAATGACGAATTTAAAAAATTCCACCCCAAAAGATTGTGCAGAAAATTTAAAAGTCTCTGAGTAACAAATTTCAACAAAATTCAATGAATTTAACAAAAAATCGACATAAAAGTTAAAACAATTGTTTCGGACGATTTTTTTACCAGGTTTCAGGAGAAGAAATGTGAAACTAATTTTTGGATTTGACATAATTAATCCTTGATCTCATTTTTTACAGGGTTACCAAAAAAGGATACTTTTTGAATGGAGCTTTCTTCGGCTCTTTCAATAAATACCATGCACTGTTTCAACTACATATTCTCTAATCATTCTTCTGCCGTTTTCTTCAAAAATTCATGCAAAAAACACTTCTGTATTATATATTATTAATTCCAAGTAACAAACTTGCACTTTACAACCAAAGTTTTAATATTACAAAAAAATCTTCAATCATATAAATCTGAGAAAACTCCTATGTTTTACTTTGAAAATTCAAGATGTAGAAGTATTGAAAGTTCATCCAACAGTGAAAATCCGCCAAAAATCTATGTCTTGCAAATTCCCTAAAATTCTTAAGGGCAACGTTTGAAAATTAATAGTACACACATGAAATGATAAAATAAAAAAGATGCATAAAATCTGCTAACTGCCACATTCCATCTACTCTTGATGTTTGATGAATCCTTTTGGAAAAATGAGGAAAATACTTGCGAATTAGAGATCTATTTCTAACTCATGCTGATGAAAATGTAACATTAGAAAAAAAATTAATACTCTACAAAACAGTTGTCCATTCAGAACTAAAAGATAAATAAAATGATAGTGATGATTTTTGAGACATGAGAAGTAAATCATCTAATGCAACTTTTCATTATTCATTGTCGAAATGTGACGATGAACACTTATGATGTTTTTGAAAGAAGTAGTTCACCTCAGGTTCAGAGGCGTCGTCTTGGCAGGCGCCCATCATCGAAGTCAATTCAGCATCGACGAAGTAGCGGCTCATATGCTTAGTGAGGTTTTCAAATTTAAAAGAAAATTATTTTCACAAAATAATACGAAGCATTTGGTTCGATTTAATTTCTATTTGTATTGAATTAAAAAATTTGTTGACAAAAATTAAAAATTACCTAAATTATATTCAGGATGTCTTATCATCAGGACATAAAATACTTTGCCAATTTCACTAATTAAGCTTTTCGAGTATTATATTATACTTAATTTCAAATTTAAGTGATTTTGGATTTTAAAAAAAGTTCGTTTTTACAATAGGAGAAAAGTATTTTACATTTTCACAGTTCAAAGTTTGTTTAGTAGGGTTAGTAATACCAATAAACAATTGAAAGAAAGCTGAAAGGAAAATGTACAAAAAAAAATTAAAAGATTGTAAATATTTTACCTGCATGAATTCACAAAATTCTACACAAGTGGCGCAAATTCCGGTTATGCATGTGAGCAGATCGGGATCTGTGAGCATACATTCTCTTAGGCAACTGTCCTGCAAATCTTGATGTACGCTCAATACATCATCAACGTTAGTGACCTAAAAGAAAATGATTAGCAATTTCCAAGAAGAGAGATTCACGTTTTAGTGCTTCAATAAACTTACTTTGCTCATTTTATTTAAAAATAAATGCCAATTAGGTTCGATCACCTCCACCATCATATAGTATTCCAAATGTTGGATGCAATCCAACATTCGCTGTCTGACGGAGAAAGCTTGCCGATAAGCCATTGCAGCATCGTGAGTAAAAGTCTTTGCGATTTTGTTGCTGATCCATACTCTGAATACATAAATAATCATAAGATGAAGAAGACGAAGAAGAAGAAGAAGAAAAAGAAGACGAAGAAGTAGAAGAAGAAGAAGAAGAAGAAGAAGAAGAAGAAGAAGAAAAAGAAGTAGAAGAAGAAAAAGATGAAGAAGAAGTCTTTTAAGAATTCTTTAAGTACTTTAAACATAAAGAACTAAATAAACAGTCACCTGCAAAGAAGTCTTTCGATATGCTTGCAATAGAATAAATGTCTAAATAACATTTGATAGCAAGCTATAGCTTTTCTGTTGATCACTAACGAAACTGGCCACTTTAAATCATAATTAAAGACAAATGCCTCCAATCCACTCAGCACTTTATCCGTTTGCATGCAAAATTCTAAAAAGATTTAAAGTACAAATAACAATTTTATTTTACCAAAACATTTTAATACAAAGAAACATGAAATGCAATACCTTTCTCCTCGCTCGTTTGAATCAACAATATCCTAAACATCTGATACTGAAGATCATAAGGAAGTAATTCAGGTTTCAAATCATCTTTATATGGATCAGAATCTGCAGTCGACAGACGCAAAGCCACTTCGAGCAATGATGCCAATCGATGAATTACAATGTCATCCATATTTTTGCTCAATTCTGCTTCGCAAAGATTCATAAATTGTACAACAAAATCGCCCTGAGCGAGAAGGAAATAGCTTTTAATGCTTCGCAATCTTCCCATTAGATCATTTTCCTGAATTAGAACTTCGAGTAATGTTCTTGCCGCTTCGGAATAAGCTCTATCAATAATAGCAATGTACTTTTGATCTCGGTGTTGATAGACTAGAGGCTCTTGCTTTCTGTATTCAACAGTTTTACCTAATTTTACCAAAAAAAAAAGATAATAGTTTTAAAATGTATCGTTAAAATTTATGTTAATTCTGTTAACACTAAAACTTGATTATTTTTTTCAACATACCACATTGTCTGATGACGTTAAAGTATTTTCCAGTCCTGAGAATCGTTTGTGCAAGATCGTTGAGAAAAATTGGAATCCTATCAGGCCTCATTGTATACCTCTTTTCCCAATAATCCGCTGAATAATCCATAGGAAGCTCTTCCCTTTGAATGAGTTCGTTATCTTCTACAAGAAACTAAAATCGACAACCATTGTTAACAATAACAAATGTGAGTTCAGGCCTTGGATTGACTTTAACGAACAAAAAAATAGATAGTTTTTTTTGCAATTTCTTCAAAAATTCAATTCTTTAAATAAAAGAAAACAAATTTTTTACAATATTTTAAAAAAGTCGCTGTAGTCGATTAAGAAAAGAAAAAAAAGTCGAAATAGGTCGACTACTTAATGAAGTGCTGTCACAAAAATTTTAAAAAATAAAAAAAAAAAAAAAAAAAAAAAAAAAAAAATTCAAATTAATCAAAACTTGCATAATTTTGCTAAATGAATATTCAAATACTTCTTACTTCTTTATTTACAGGAAATAAAATTTTAAAAATTTCAACTTTTCGAATTTAATAATTTCTAAAAATTAAAACTATAACCCTTTTATAAATTTAATTACTTTCTACAATTTTTAACTAAACTTCATCTCTAGATCAATTATCTATATGAATTTTTAATCATTTTTTGCAATTTCTTCAAAAATTCAATTATTCAAATAAAAGAAATCAAATTTTTTTAGAATATTTTAAACCGTCCATTTTTCTATTTAAAGATATTAATTAAGGTAGAACATTTTCAAAAATTTTAATAAAGAAATTCGTAAAAATTAATTTTTTAAAAATATTTCTAAATTATTTATTGAAAACACAAAAAAGTTTTACAATTAAATATTATGAAAAAATGTCTAAAAAATTGAAATTTGGTCAAATCTTTTTAAAGCTGATTTAAATTCAGTAAAACATTTAAAAAAATTGAAAATCATCACGAATGCAAAGCTTCCTTATGAGGAAGCTAAATTATTCAAAATTTGTCAAAATCTTACGAAAAATAATTGAGTTTTTTAAAAATATAAAAAAATTCATGAAATTTTTCAATGAATTTTAATTATAAATAAATTATTTCTGAAAAATTATAAAGTAGTGCAGTATAAAAAATCCAATTTTTCATAATTTAAACCTTACATTTTTCTATTTAAAAATATTAATTAAGACAGAACATTTTCAAAAATTTTAATAAAGAAATATTTCTAAATAATTTATTGAAAATACAAAAAAGTTTTACAATTAAATACAATTAAAAAATGTCTAAAAAACTGAAATTTGGTCAAATCTTTTAAAAACTGATTTAAATTTAGTAAAAAATTTAAAAAATAATTTAAAATTTGTCAAAAATTAACTTTTTAAAAATATTTCTAAATAATTTATTGAAAATACAAAAAAGTTTTACAATTAAATACAATTAAAAAATGTCTAAAAAAATGAAATTTGGTCAAATCTTTTCAAAACTAATTTAAATTTAGTTAAACGTTTAAAAACCAATTCAAAATTTGTCAAAATCTTACGAAAAATAATTGAGTTTTTTAAAAATATAAAAAAATAAATCAAATTTTTCAATAAATTGTAATTATACAAATAAATTATTTCTGAAAAATTCTAAAGTAGTAAATTTAAAGAAAATTTATTTACTTTATTCGAAGGTAATTGAATCTTAAAAAATTGTAATAAAATAATTGTAAGAATTAATTTTTTATAAATATTGTAATGTATAATTTTTCAAAAATAATTGAAGAATTTTTGTATAATTTAAAACAAAAATTTTTTTTTAAGAATTTTAATTAAAAATTTGGAATATATGATTATTTTTTCCAAAATGTTGAAAATAATTTTGAACAATTTTAATTTTATTATTTTGTGTATGAATTTTAATTTTCGGAAATATTGAAAATAATTAAATTAAAAAAAAATTAGAACGTAATAATATAGATAATTATTCTTTACTAAACTATTTTAATATTATTTTTAAAACCTATTTTTCATTAATTTTCATTTTTATTGAATCTACACTTGAAGAGTATTTATTATAATTTTTGATAATTTCATATTATTTTGAAAATTTTCAATTAAAATTCTATAAAAGTTAATTTTCAAAAATTGGAATAAAACACTTGAAAAGATGATTTAGTTTTAAGTAAATTTTACAAAATTTTAATTGAGGGGCTGGATGCTATAATGTGTTACGCGCCATGTTAAGTAAATGGCGCGTAACACATTATAGCATCCAGCCCCTCAATTATTAAAAATCTTTTTAATTGTAATATTTTGAAACATTTAATTAGAAAACTGATTGAAAAATAAAGTTCCAAAAGTTTGTCTATAATAAGTTATACTTTGCAGATATAAAAATCGAAATAAGTTTCATTTTATACCAAAAATATTTTATTTTGGCGCAAAATTTGAAAAGTCGAAAAAGTCTTAAATTTTTAATAAAAGTGGATAAAAGTCGCATTATTTGAAAATAGTCGAAAAAAGTCGACAAAGTCATAATATCCAAGGCCTGTAAGTTATGCTGAATATAATGCAGTGATTTTCTACCATCTCAAAGAATTAATAAAACCAACCTCTTGATACGGATCGTAGATAACACCCTTATACACCCATTTTTCCAACATCTTCATATATGGAACACTTGATTCTTTTATCAAAAATAAACAAAGTTCCTTGCACTTTGCGTCTCCGCTCATGGAATTCACCTGCTCGTGAAGTAAACTCAATACTTTTCCACCTCTCGCATTTGCCTAAAAAAGCAATCATTCTTTAACCCACTCTCAAGTCAAGAAAATGTTCTGTTTAGTTACAATAATACACACTTTACAAATAGTCGACGTAATTTGTGAGAGAATTGACATTGTCGCCATTGTTGGTTGAATGTAGAACCACATTTTTTGTAAATTCAATTTTCCACGCCTATGCTCCATTTCCAATTGCACCAGGAACAACTAAAACGAAATTATTTACTAAAACAAGATTCGAAAATTACTAAAAACTTCAAAAAGCTAAAATTTTATATATATTTTAGTTCAGATTTCAATTTAAAGTTTAAATGAAGCACAGTAGCAATAAAAAACGGAAGAATCCAAGTACCAAGTAATCCTTGAGTAGACATCTCAAAGCACTTCTCAAAGCATGATTCACTTGACCTGAATCGGGTAAATCTTTTTCCTCAATAAATCGAACGGTAATTGAATAATAGGAAGCCAATGGCAAAATTTGTTGCGTCAATTGTCGATATGAAATACCTAAAATAGCAATAAAAGTAAACTAGAATAGAAAGTATAATTTTTAGTATTCGTCTTCTAGTTTGAGTCTGATAGAAAAACGAAATTTTCAATCCAGATTAATCTATAATAATTCATAAAAGACAAAATTAATGTCTTTTAAACGTTCTCTGTAAGTTTCAAAAATTTGTAGAAATTAACTCTTACCAACATCGGGTGATATTTTGAATACAACAGCATCATACTGACTTTTCAACGATTCTGAAACTATGTAAGTTCCGTCGATTCCTTTCAAACAGTTCAAAAGATCCCAGAGTAAAACTGATTCTTGAGATACAATAGGCACAGCCTCTGCAAATTTTTTTTTTCATTAAAAATTATTAATCTTTTTTGACATAATGCTCATTTGACATTAAACCATTTAACATAACTAACATTTGACATAAAATCATATCTATTTGGTATAAAAAACATTTAATTTAAAATTTATTTGACATACATTTCCTTAAACCTACAATTTTTATTGCATAAATGGCATTTTATATGACATTCATTTGACATAAAAATATCTTAACATAAATTTAGGGTTGCCACGCTTCTAACCTTTTTCAAATTCCCTGACTTTTCCAGGTTTTTCAGGTTTAAAAAAACGAAATTTTTCCAGATTTTTAAAACTACATTTACTATTAATGAGAAAACTATTGGAAACCTCAAGAATTCTATTATTTTCAAAAGTAACATAATTCTTCACAAAAAACCAATTATGTTTCTAAATTGTCAAAAATTCCCGTCAAAATTTAAATAATTTTTATAAATAATCAAAATTCCCTCCAAAATTCAATTATTTTCAAAAATTTTAATAAAATTCTTATCACAATTTCAATGGTTTTTGATATAAATATTTTTTCAAATTTATCGAAAAATGCAATTACTTAAATAAATTTATTAAAATGTCTTAGAAGAATTCAATTATTATTTAAAAAGGATGGGTGTCAATAAGGCCGTTTTTTGGGCCACGATAAAATATTTTTTGGAATTTTACTAAATATTAATATATTTTTTAGTTATCTCGTATAAAAAAGTTCTTGAGAGTAAAGAGCAAACAAATTTTTTATGATGCGAAAGATGTCTTTTTTGTCTAGTAAAAATTAAATTAAAACATAATTCTTTGAAATTCTTTGAAAAGTACAAAAACCCATGCATTTTGCAATATTTAAGTCTGGTTATTTTCCTTAGTTTTTAACAAATCGAAAAATGGTTTTGGAGTATTGTTAAGCATACTAAAGAGAAGAAAATTTTCATAATATAAGCCGATTTTATCGTGGCCCAAAAAACGGCCTTATTGACACCCATCCTTTGTTGATTCTTCATGAAAATTCAATTTTCAAAAAAGTTCAATTATTTAATAAAATGTTTGTTTTTAGAGTGAAATAAATGAATTCTCGTAGAATTTTCAAATACATAAATATTTTTAAATATGATATTCAATTACAATCGAAAATTTTTACTGAAACTTATTTTTAAATCAATATTTATTAGAAAGTTATACAGGAAATCAATTATTTAACTATAAAAATAAATAATTCATTAAATAATTGAACGTTTTTTAACATTGAATTTTTGTAACAAATTTTATCAGAATTTAATTATAATGCTTATTATTATTATTATTATTATTATTATTATTATTATTTTTATTATTATTATTATTATTATTTATTGTCAAGGGACAAATTAAAAAAAAATTTACCAATAATTTCATTTTTCGAGAAATTCGATGAAAATTTTGTATATTAAAAATAATTAAAATTCGGTCAAGAATATTATTAATATTTGAGAAAATAATTGAATTTCGGAGAAAAATGTTATTATTTATATAAAGGCAATTTAAAGTTTGACAAGAATTTTTGTAAATTTTCAAACATAATTATATTTTTGCGAAGAATTATATTACGGTTTGAGAGTAATTGAATTCATCAGATTAATTTTCATTAAAATTTCGGTTTAAATAATTGAATTGTTTCGTGAAATTTCATTCAAATAGCAAACATTGAAAATATTTGAATTTTAAACTATTTTTTAAATCAATTAAATTTCTACGAAGAGTTTTATTAAAATTATTTTGAAAAACGATAAATTGGCACAAAAGAATTTCATTGAAATTTTTTAAAATAATTTAATTCTTTAAAGAGTAAATAATAAAAGATAAAAAAAAATCATTGAATTTCTGAGAAGAATTTTACTTTTTCTAAAAGTAATTGAATTTCTCCAATAATATGTATTTGCTTAAAAATTCAATTTTCTTTTAGTGTTTTAACTAAAATTCTTCTACAAATCCGTTATTTTTAAATAATCCATTAAATATATATTAAAAAATTTTAATAATTTTAGAAGAATTTTAGTTATTAATGTTTTCTAAAAATCTAGGTTTTTAAATTTTTTAATGAAATTCATTTAAAATTGAAGTTTTACAAAATTTTAAGTGAACATGTTTTCAAGTTCATCTAATAAGAAAAATTGTAATTGCAATTCTTTTAAAATTGAATTAATTTTGAAATACTTATGTAAAATTAGATTTAAAAAAAAAATTTTCCAGGTTTTTTCAATTTTTATAAAATTCCCTGACATTTCCAGATTTGCAGGTTGCGTGGCAACTCTGATGATTTTCATTAAAAGTAAAAATACAACTGATTTGATTTTTATTTCACATGAAAATCACTTGACATGTATTTCAATTGATATAAGTTTTATTTAATAAAAAATTCATTTAAGGTATAAAATTTGTTCAACATATATCATTTGACATAATATATATTTTATATAAATTTTGTCTTGTCCTAAATTTATTTGTCATAAATTTCATTTGACATAAATTTCACTAGACATAAATTTCATTTGTCATAAATGTCAGTTAATATTATGTAATTATCGATAACGAAAAAGTAACGTACTCTGACAAGGAACAACGGACATGTCGTTATGGAAATCCCAAGAAATTCGAGGCCTTTCAATGATCCAATTCGGCCTTGCAATTGCTTGATCACTATGTCTGCCAACAGTTCCAACGTGCCTGCTAAATTTCTTTTCACCCTCAACTGCGGCTTTTATAACGCTCTTGCGAATCTATGAACAATTTTTACTTCAAAAAAATTCTTTTCTCATCAAGCAAACTTATTGTAAAAGATTCAAATTTTAAATGCACTTCGAGACAAATAGAACAAATTTTTAGTAGTAATGTATTTTTTGGATTATTATAATAACACAAAAATTAAATCTCGTAAAATAAACCTTTGACAAGTCATCTTCCGTAATAGATTTCGATGAAGGTGTTGTTGTCGAAGTCAGTATGACTTTTGCTAAAGATTCTTTTAAATCCTCATCCAGAGTTAAAAATTGCAAGAGTTGTGTGAAGGGTCCCAGAAGATCCACCCTAAATATTTAGCATTATTTTTAAAATCTTTAAGGTATTTAATAAGACAATCAAGTGAATTAAAAGTAAATATATTTACTTAATAAAAAGAAGCAGTAAATTGATTGTTAACTTCTCCTGTCTTTAATAATAATAGAAGCAGCAAATATTGTTGATAAATAAAAACCAATGATTATCCTCAGGATTGCCACAAAAAATTAATATTTTGTTTTTCCCTGATTTCAAGACAAAATTTTGCCTTTTTCCCTGACCCTAAAGAATATTCTAATTCCCTCTAAAATGATAAGATACTCCAAAAAATGTTCTATTACATTTATTTACTAATTTTTTGTCAAATTATTCGAAACATAAGTAACTTCTTTTTTAAATTATTCACAAAAGTTTTAATAAAATCCTTCGCAAGAATTAAATTATTCTTCCAAGTAAATAACATTTCCCACATGAATTCAATTAATTAAAAAAAAGTACTATAAAAATTCTTTGTAACAGTTCAATTATTTTTATAAATAATAAAATTTTTCACAGAATTTCAATCAGTTTGAATACAATTTTAAATAAATTCCTCGAAAAATGTAATTATTTTCAAAAAATTTTTCCAAATATTCAATTACGTTTCATAAATAATGAAATTCTTCCTTGAAATTCAAATATTTTCAAAATCGACTACTTTTATGAAATTCCTCAACAGAATTCAATTATTTGAAAAACTTAAAATAAAATTCGTTGCAAAAATTTCATTATTTTCATAATATGTATGATAAAATTCTTTACAAGATTTCAAATATTACATTTTTTTATTGTTTTAAGTAAAATTCACTGCAAGAATTGAATTATTTTCATAAATAATAAAACTTTTAAGAGGATTTCAATTTATTATTTTAAAAAATTCAATAAAATTTGTTGCAAGAATTCAATCATATTCATAAATAATAAAACTTTTTGCAGGATTTTAATATTAATTCAATAAAATTTGTTGCAAGAAATCAATCATTTTCATAAATAATAAAATTTTTCGTAGGATTTTAATTATTTAAAAAAAATTAACAAAAATTCGTTGAAAGAATTCATTTATTCCCCTTAATAATAAAATACTTAACAAGGAATTCAATTTTTTAACTACAATTTTAAGCAAATTTTTCGAAAAATGTAATTATTTTCAAAACTTTTATAAAAATTTTTCGAAAGAAATTAATTTTCAATTATTTTTAATAAATTTTGAAAAAATTTCTTAAGTTTTTAAATTCATTTATTAACAATTCAATTTAATGAAATTTCGATAATTCAGAAATTCTCCAATTAAATATTTACAAAACGAAAACTTGAAAGTAAATTTTTAAAAATCCAATCAAACTTTGTCCAAAAAATTAATTCTACAGAATTGTCAGTTAAAAGAATGAAAAATTCAAATTTTCAAAGATTTTAATTTGAAACCTTTTCAAAATTCAATTCCTTTTAAAAATTCAAGCTATAATACATTTAATATTTATTTATTATCTAAAATTGTAAGTGAAATTGATTTTTAAATAAATTTTTATTAGAAAATTCTACGAGAATTCAATTATTTAAATAGAAAAATAAATAATGTATTGAATAAATGAATGTCTCCCAAAATTAAATTCTAATAAAGAATTTAGCAACTTTCAAAATAACTGAATTTTTTCGACGATTTTTAATCAAATTTTCAAGATTCAATTATATTTTAATTCGAGGAATTTAATTAAAATTCATATTAAAAAAAATTGATTTTTTACGAAGAAATTCATAAAAAAATTTGTAAATAATTGAATCTCTGTAGAAAATTGTATTATTTGTGGAAATAATTTTTTGAATTATTATTATTATTTTCTCGTGAAGAATTTCAATACAATTTTTAAAAATCCTAATTAAATTCTTTTGAAGAATTTCTTTGATTTTTTTTTAAACTAATAGAGTTTATTTAAAAATTTTAAAAGTAATAGGATGTTATGAAGAAGAATTTTATTAAAATTGTATTGAAAATAATTGAACTCTTCCGAAGAATTTATTACTATTTATAAAAATAATTGAATCGTTTCGAAGAATTTTACTATTAATAATAATAATATAATAATATAATTAATTAATATTAATTATAGTTTAATTACTTTTGAAGGATTAATTAAAATTTTAGAAAAAAATTGAATTTTTTCGAGGTGTGTTAAATTTTTTTTTAAATTGATCTCTTTCAAGAAATTCGATTAAAATTTATATTAAAAATAATTGAATTTTTAGGAAGAAATTCATAAAAAAATTTGTAAATAATTGAATCACTGTAGAAAATTGTATTATTTATGGAAATAATTTTTTTAAGTATTGCGTGGAAATTTATAGAAAAATTTGTAAATAATTAAATTTCTGTGAAATTTAATTATAATTTAGAAAAATAATTTAATGTTTGCTTAGTATTTTATTAAAATTTTTGAGAAGAATTGAATTCTTTTGAAAAATTGTATTTGAAAATAATTGAATTCTTTTGAAAAATAATTGTATTTGAAAATAATTGAAATTTTGTTAATAATTTTATATTAAAATTTTTGAAAATAATTGAATTTTTGAGAAGAATTTTATTAATTTTTAAATTAAATTCAATTTCTGCAATCCATTCGGAATTTCTTTAAAATTTAATTTTTTTCCAATACTTAATTTTAAGTAAATTAATAAACAATTTCCAAATTTTTTCCAGGAAAAAATCTCTGCATTTTTCCTGATTTCCCTGACCAATTTTTCTTTCCCTGACTTTTTCCTGAATTCTCTGATTTTACTGACCAGTGGCAACCCTGGATTATTTACTTTAGTAAAACACTCTAAAATGTAGTAATAAATTTAAAAAATCTTACTTCTTTGATTTAAGTTCCTCATACTTTTGAAGAAATAATTCTGGATTAGGGGCATTTTTAGCTACTTGTCGAATACAACTTTGTGTAACAACTGTATTCAATGCAGAAGGGGAAGTTGTCGCTTCCTTGTGAATTTTTTCTACATACTTTTCTGGTGGAGCAGATGATCTGAAAATAAATTTTTCTTTCGTATGAACATTCTACATTATACGACGCAAATGCACAACAAAAAATTTAAAAATAAAAAAATGTTAGTCAAATAACGTTAATGTTTTAATTTAACATTGTTTGAAAAAAGGCTTAATTAACAATTGTAGTCCCAGTCTCTTTATTTTTAATTGTTTGAGCTTCGCATTTAAAAATATTTCCTTGTATGTAAAGTACTTTCTTACCTTGTCAAATTAGTTAAAAATTTAAATTGTTATCAACGTTTTTTAAAATATTAAGAAATTAAAAATTTATTTCGCGATATGTGTTTTTTTAAAGAGAAGGTAAAATAAAGTTTGAATAAATTTGAAAACTTTTCGTTTCTACAGAAATTTGAATATTATTTCTTTTATAAATTATTTCAATTCGTTGTTTAATTATTTTTCATATTAGATATTTTAATAATTATATAATTAATAAATAGAAAGTTGACACATAAGAAAATTGACCGAGAAATTATTTATAAATCTGAAAAATGGTTGGTTTAGAGAAAGTATTTAGC
Source organism: Leptopilina drosophilae (assembly GCA_032873175.1). NCBI lineage: Eukaryota > Metazoa > Arthropoda > Insecta > Hymenoptera > Figitidae > Leptopilina > Leptopilina drosophilae. Next base: position 9,273,395 of record CM065484.1, read on the forward strand.
GATTTAATTACAATTGCTTGTTTTTCCAAAAAACTGTCATAATGGACACTCCGATAATTGTAATGCGCCTTTTATTCGTTTTATGGAACTCAAAATAATTAAAAATAAAAAGAGGCAATTGTTAAATAATATTTTGTCCTTGAAAAATTACTTCAAAACTTATTTAACAAAATAGATGTCAATCTTTTAGAAATAATTTTATATATACATATAGTTAGGTAAACAAATTTTTTTAACAAAAAGGACAAATGCTGACAATTTGTTAGATTATAATTAACTTAATTAGTTTAATTTAGATTATAGTGTTTTTATAGAATTGAAATTGACCTGATTTTCGTTTGCAAGTTTAGTGAATTTTCTACTTACCCCAATAATTCAATTAATTCTTTAACTAAATGATGAAGTTTAAATTCACTCATTACGACGACTTGTATTAAACTCTACATTAGACACTGTCAGGTGCAAAGAATAATACTTAAAAGAAATGTAATTTAGATTATTATAAAAATGTAAGAAATTGTAAATTATAATTTCGATCTTTCAAAATCTAAACACATTTTTGAGGGTTATGTTCTTCGAATGAAACATTCAAAATAAACACCTATACACTTAATATTTTCTAAAGGTCTAATCACAACTGAAACAAGTTGCTGCTGTTCCTTAGGGTTAGGTTACGTCCACAATATGTTGTTTTCATCATTTATGTTTCAATTACAATAAACATTCGTTTCAAATAAAGGCCAACGTAGAATTGAATCTTTAACCGGAATCGCAACCGTAATGAGTTAGAAAGATTAAATACCTTTCTTGCTCGAACATAATTATGGAGCACTCACAACTCTGATTGCGCCTGCCTGCAGGTCGTCATGGCAACCACATAAGAGTAAGAGAGTCAGACAATTCAAATTATATATTTTCTTTCCCTTACTCTCACTGAAAAGAATAATAGTCAGAATGTGTTTTTTACTCAAATACTCAGGCAATTTGTGCATAGAAACAAAAACAATTGTTTCTTTAAAAAAAAGCAATTGTTGCCTTAACTAAGACAAAAATTGCCAATCGTATTTAGTAACGTTTCAAGGCCATGAAAGTTCTCTTCTCGCACAAAAATTCGAAAGTGTGAAAGCGCCTTTAGTTTGTCGTACTATTTTCCGATTTTGGAAAAAGTAGAAAAATATAGAGTGAAAAGAAGAAGAAGAAGAAAATATAGAGTGAGAAACTTATATCTCTGTCATAGGGGAGAGGAAATAGTTTATCTCAAAGTTATGTGACCGTACCAATATTTATACCCATCTATTGTAGAAGCTCCCTTATTGGGACGCGTCCATTCACCTCAAAATGAAAAGAGCATAATGGCATTTAACTGGTCACATCCCGAAAAAATTTTCCCGGTCGTTTAATTTGACCCCTGACAATTAAAAAAAAATCTCTCGAGGCCGAATTCAACATTAAAGAAAAAATAATTTAAATATTTAAAACCTATCTTACATTAAGAAACAAATCGACGCCTCCCGTTCATATAATGCTCATTGAAAAACGAATGCAAGATGATTCTTATTCACTTTTTGGTGCAAGACAATGCTTATTCGATTTTCCGTGCAATAAAATGCTTATTCAAAATTCTGTGCGAAAATGTACATTCTGAAAATAGCTTATTCTATGAATTTTATAAAATTTTCAATTCAGTATAATTTATAATTGCAATTGCTTAAAAAATATTTCTTAAGGGGATGTCAAAGTCGATTGGATTTTCCTATTACACTCTATGTAAAGTTCCATCGACCTTGACATCCCCTTAAAATTAAACTTCGTATTATTGAGCTTCGTTAAAAGAAAATAATTTTTACTCTAAACAATTTTATTTTAATCTCATTCTAACCAATTCCTTCTAAATTCTTCAAAAATTTATTTAACACTATATTCACATCTTTCAATGTATTTATGAGTGAAAAAATAAAACAAACATTTTATAATCGAGTTAAAATAAAATTTCTAATAGACAAGTAGAAGCGAATCTCAACTAAATGAAATGGAATTAATTCAATTTTTTGTCAATTCGATTTTCGTTAATTAGCCTCGCCATTTTAGATTTCAAACTTCTAAAGTTATACTAGAATTTATATATCTATTAAAAAACGAAAAATTATTCCGATTCACATTATGACATTTATTACAGGAGAAATATGTACAGACATATAAAATCTAGAAAAAAGTATCCAAAGTGTTTGAACATAAATTGGAAAATATTACCAATATTGCAAACATGATTATTTTTTATAATTAAGGCACTAAATACTTTATAACAGCAAATTATAAACATACTTAAAGGGCCTGGTAATTTTTCTTTTCCTTTCAATTTGATCTACATTAAAAATTTTTTTTCCTTTTTTTTTTGCTTTTGTTACAAAGAAATGGAATTACTTTAAATTAACAAATACACAATTATAATAGAAGGAATTGTTAAGCACTTACATATTTATATAATGATTATGTTTTCCAAAATACACTACCTCCTTTAAAGATTAAAATATTGAAATACATTACATGCATTTATATTGATTATAAAAATTCAATGCTATATTTTCAATCAGATAATAAAAAGAGAGAGAGAGACTATCAATTAAATTTACAATTATAATGGATATCTTTAATAAAAAGAATTCATCGTTATTATTAACAACTTTAACAAAATTTAAGAAAAGTATTGCTAGAAATTGACAATCCTCTTCATAGATTATGTATTTCTTATTTTTCCAGGCACATAATTCTTGTCGATTATTAATTCTTGTAGAAACATATGAAGACATCGTTCATTCTGTGCTAAAGGGTGTCCGGCTATTCTGTAAACAAAAAACAATTATTAGAATTTTTTAATACAAACAATTTTTTTTTTTAATTTATTTTTTAGATTTTTTAAATTTATTTAAATATATAATATAATATAATATAATATAATATAATATAATATAATAAAACTATATTTAAATAATGTAATTTACTTTTAACTATATTTTTTAGATTTTTTAAATTGGTTTTAAGTTTTAACTGTCGAAATTCGCACTTTGTAGGTACAAAATATTTATTTTTGTCAATTCTTAAGCATTCCTAATTCTAACTTATTCTAACAATAAGTCAGAAGAGTTGAGAAAGAATTCCCCTTGTTTCGAGAAACTATTTTAATAATACTTACTTGTTTACAAACATTTCTAAACCTTTTCTGCGGTCTTCAATAAAATCTTCTTCAAAAATACCATCGTCCCCTCGAAAGGGCATTTGTCTCTTCCAAGCCTTCCCAGGCAATGGGGGAACTACAATCTTGAAAAAAAATTCAACTTTATATTAATTTTAAAAAACACGTTTAAAAAAATATTAAAAGAGTATTAATAAATTAATATTAAGATTAGAATATTATTCAATATTCAATATTACGATTCAAGTTAACGAAAAGAATTTAGTAAAAATTTTAACTTGATTTTTGGAAATTTAAAAAACTGCCTAAATATAAAAAAAGATTAAGACAATGGCAAATATTGTTAATAAAAACTTACTTTGCTATCTCGTTCTAATTCATTTCTAAGCCATTCAAAATCACTATATCTTCTTCGCACACTAGAATCCTTAACTTTGAAAACGGGAAGATTTGTCTGAAACACAATTAAAGCACAAACTATTAAAAATTGAAACTTTGAAATTTTTAAATTAAATATTTAAATTTGAGTTCAGTAAATTCCAAATAAAGTGTATTTATACTTTAAAATATTTACACTAGATATAGAATAAGAAGCCACACTAGACACTAGAGAATTTGCGAAGGATTAAAAGAGGTTGAAATTAAGACGCTCTTTTAGGCTTAAAATTGTGCATAAATGTAAATTTCCACAAATTTATAAGTTTAAAAGAGGGTCTACTTTGTACGTTAGCTACACTTTTTTATTCTCTCTAAGTCTTAAAAAATTGTCTAATCAAAGGGATTAATTAATTTTTATTTACTTTTTTATGTAATATTCTTATGCTCATCAATTGGGAAAAATGTTTAGTTTACATACATAAATCTCTTTTTTTAAAGCAAAGAATAAAAGTTTCATAAGATTTAAAGAAAATTTAGAGTATGAAAAGCTTTTACAAAAAAATAAAATATTAAAAATGGAAAATATTGATTTAACCTTCTGATATAGTTGACATTTGAACGTTATGGGTTATTTAAATTATTTAAATTCGTTTTAACACCAGGAAAAACAAGACTAGAAACTACATTCTCTTTTTATATGTTATTTTACACTTTTTCATAAACAATGTTATATTTTCAAATTAAAAAAAAAATTTTCTTAATACAGGGTGTCTACTATTTTCATTCAACAAAATTCCTGGGGTTTTCCCGGTTATGGCCTAATTTTTTCCCGCTTTTCTTTTCTCATAAAATTTAAATTTAAACTTGATTTCGAACATAAATAAATAATAATTTTGATTGAAAATTTGGAAAATAATTTTTTCAATTTTATAAAAATAATCTTGTCTTTTTATAATTATAATTGGAAATTTAATTTTTAAGTTTATTACAATTCTATTGATAATAATTGAATTTCTGCAAAGAATTGTACTATTTACAAAAATAATTGAAATCCTTCCAAAGAATGATATTATTTATGAAAATAATTTAATTTGTGTGAAGAATTTTATTATAATTTAAAAAAAGCAGTGATAATTAATTATTTACTTAATAAGTAATAAACATTAAATTTGCTTAAGAAATGATAAATATCATTTATTTGAACATTCAGAAATTTGAAATTATAAAAATTTAAGAGAAGTTCAATAATTATAACTATTGAATAATAATACAATAATATAATTTTTAGAAGCAAAAAATTGATTTAAAACTTTAAAAGGGACTTTATATTTTAAAAATAAACTAACTTCACTTGATTATTTTCGAAAAATTTAAATTAAAATTCTTTCAAAGAATTAAACTATTTTTCAAAAAAATGTAAAGAAATTTCAATTATTTCAAAAATTTTTAATTATTTGTTTAGAAAAATTAAATTATCTTGAAACAATGGAATTGAAAAATTTCACACTGAGAAAACTGGAGGTTCAAATTCAGAGGTTTAAAAAGTGTATGTTTTCCTTTATTATTAAGAGAGTTTGATAGTCCATCTAAAATAATTTTTGAATAGATAAACAAAATCTGCGTGTATATTCTATTTTATTATATTCAGAGGGTTAAAATCTGCGCAGAAAGTTTAAACTAGTTGATGCGCGCGAAATGACGCGAACATCACCATCACCACATTGAATGCAACAAATGCAATTTACCTCGTACGCTACGTGAAAAATTTGTGCAAATCACGTGTATATTGTTTATTTTATATTCCATTATAAATGAAAAACGTATTATATTAACGTGTATTACATTTACGTTTATTATGCTGACAAGGAATTAGTGAAAAAGGTAAGTACATTAACGTAAATTATATTGATATCGTGTTATTTTTAATATTGAGGTTAGGTTATTGAAATTTTTTTCTTAATTTTATTTTGGCAATTATTTTTCTCTATAAAATCTAAAGATTCAGTGTAAAAAGCAACATGTTCAGAATAAATGAAATTAAATCAAAATTATTTTACAGTGACATTTAATTAATGACAAAATATGTCATCTCAAAAATACGTAAATATTATGAAATCGTGGGGCTGTGGAGAAGTCGTCATTCGAACATTTGAAGGTATTTTCTGTTTATAGTTTGAAGTTTAAAAAGCATTAAAAATGTTGTTTCCAATAATATGAATATAAAATGTCACTTAATTATAAATCATTTCCTATGTGATTTTCAGAAAACGAAATCGACGATGAGGCTTTTTTAATGTTAAACGAAAATACGATTAAAGATTTGATTCCACTCGCGGGACCGCGAATTAAGTTTATAAAAAACTATTTCGAATATATAGAATCGGTATGATAGTAATGAATGAAAAATCAATATAACCTCAATCAATATTAAAAAATTTTTTTATATAAAGGAATATTTTGTAATGTAAAATGAATATGTACTTGTATGATTCTAAAAGAATAATCATATTTACTTTTATAATTTATTTTAGAATAAAGAGATTCAGGATAGTAATAATAATCAAGAGAAAAGTGAGTAAATCTTATTTAATATAAAATAGCTAATGAATGATTTTTATACTTTATGTAATTTCATATTTTCATTATATAGCGTTGGAAATCGAACTTTCTCCTGAAGATTTGATTGATCCATTGGATTTAAATCAACAAGATTCCAATTTGTCTTTTAGTGAAAATCTAAGCCAAATTCAAATCCAGGAGACTAATAATTCTTCGAATAATTCCCAACTAAATTCATTATTTCCAAATGTAAGTAAAAACTTTTTTATTCAAGATTTTATTTCATTGAGTAAACTTTCAATTCTAATTTTTAGGGATTAAAACCATATCTCGCTACAAATTTTGATGGCAGAATCGCCCTCAAATCTGGAGAAATATTAAATAAAAAATCGAGGAAGCACTTAGTTCGATCTATTGTTGAGTATTTGTTCAAAACTTTCTCCCACAACAATGTGTGAGTTATAAACATGTAAATAATATATTTCTTTTAGTTTGAAGCTCGGATTTTAAAACTTTTTCAAAATTTTTAGCAAAAAATTATACTGTTACAGTGTAAAAAATAATTATCAATTTATTATTTTATATTTGAATTTAGTAAAACAGAAATCATTTTTTAATAATTTTAAAAAATTCATTTAAGGAAGTATCCGCACTGTAAAAAACATTTTCTGTAGCTTTACAGTTTTTTACAAAAATTTGTAAAATAACGTCTTCAAAAGCAGCGAATTTAAAATCTCTTCTGTGAAATAAATACTTTTAATGAGTCAATCTTACAATTTCCCTTAAATTTACTACTCTGAAAGTAGGTAATATTTTTGTCTTTTTATTACTTAGTTTCAGAGTAGTAAATTTACAGAAAATTGTAAAATTTACGTATTAAAAATATTAATTTTACATAAGAGATTTTAAATTCACTACTTTTAAAGACGTTATTTTACAAGTTGCTATGAAAAACTGTAAATCTACAGAAAATTTTATTTATAGTGCTACAAAGAATAAAAACAAAAATTAGAAGACTCTCATAATTTCGTATTTTATATTAAAAAGTTAAATTGAATTTTAAAAGTCAATTTATTGGAAACTTGAAGTATTTAATTTTCAATATTTGAAAAAATTTCAATTTTCTGTTGATAAGAAACAATTTAGATGACATAACCTAATGTTAAAAAATATTTCTTAACCCTCCTACGGTTTTTTATCATTTTTAATTTTGCAGAAAATAAATTTATAATTTTGTGAAAATTAATTTTGATTTCATTTTTACGTTTGTTATTTAATACAACTATTTAGCTTCTAGTTACACTGACAATTTTATTCATAGGACTCTCGAATTAAATTTTTTTTAAATAAATTAATCAAATATACAACTCGAGTATACTCGGGTCATATCACAAGGAAGTTAATGAAAGAAAATTACAATTTATACTTAAATGCAACTTCAAACATTTTAAACTGTTGGAAATTATGTTCTTTACGCTTTCAATTGGGTTCCTCCTTAAGTTATATTGAACAAATTTTTATAATTTTTGTTAATTTAAAATTATTTAAAATGCTTAAACAACTATTTCTTGTTTAGGATTGATAAAATATATTTTCAAAAAGCTGCTGAAGAGATTGTTAAAAATTACCCAAATGAAAAGGCTACCATTTACTTTATTCGTGCAAAACCTAAAACGAAAAGTAGTAGCAGAACCTACAATGAAGGCAAGTTATGGAACAGATATCATACTGTGCAAAAAGCTCTGATTGGTTTTACGGAAGAAAACGATGAAAGGGATTACTACAACAAAGAAGTCAATGACGGTGTGTACTTTATAATTTATTATTTTTAAAGTAAATATTAAGAAAACTTCAATAGTTTGAGACATTGTTTAGTAAATTTACATTTTATTTGTTAATAGAGACCAGTTTCATATCAAACGAATTTTCTGTAGCGGCTTTCGAATATTTAAAAAGTAACATTGATACTTATGAAGAACAAAAGGATAACTGGTTACTTTGCAGAGGGGAACGAATTAATTTTCTGAAAAATCATAGTATTTATGAATACCTCAACTTGATTCCTGCTTTAAAATCACAATTTGGATGTCAACTATTGTTGCTTGATTTTAATGTGAGTTATCCAACTCAACAAAAAACCCTATATTCAGTCTGGCAACATTTATCGATTGCAGTCTTAAGGATTGCTGTTGAGAAACAATTTTTTAAAGAAGATGTTCTTCGTGAAGTGAATGGTCTGTTATATTTTATTTTTAACAATGATTAATAATGTCATTATTAATCATAATGATATATTTATGATGATAATAATTTAATAATGATGATATTGTTGACATTATTGTTCAAATGTAGTATCGTGTACACTGTAAAAAGAAAGGTACTAATTTAGTACCAAATTTGGTACTAAATTGGAATTTGGTTCTATTTCAATACCGAAATCAGCTCTAATTTAGAACCTTTTTTTACAGTATATCGTCTTAGTATTGAGGTCTTCTGTCTTATTTTAAATTTTTACTTAAAAGACCAAAGTCCATAAAACTTATTACAATTTTAAAATATAAAATTTATAAATAGTAATATTATATTAACTCATTTTTAAAGCCACTTTTACGTTAAGAAGTACATTATTTACTATTTTGAAAATAACTTATTAATTTTTTAATAAGCTTTAATATAACTTTTTTTATTGGTAGATGCACTTGTACTGGAATATCTACCTCGAATGTTCAGTGAATGTCCAGTAAGAAATAAAATTGCAAAGAAAAATTTTAGACCGTCTGGTGTTGAATCTGTAGAATCGTTTTACCTCCGAGTTGAGGTAAGAAGTGTTAAATTAAAATTGCATTATTTATTTGTTTAATTCAAAAATTTTAAATTATATTTTACAGAATTTAAGTGATGTGAATGAAGCAATAAATCAAAGAAAACGTATTGTTGGGAAACGTGGTGACACACTCCAACCATTTATGATTTCAATTGGGAGTGCTTTAGATGCTACGAACTCTATTTCAATTTATGTAGACGGTGTAAGATACTTAATGACAAGTCCTCTTCAAGCTTTGGACTGCCTTTTCAAAATCTACCAAGTTCTTGATGCAGGTTATCCACCCGTCAACGCACACTTGTGGAATTTTATTCAACAGTATGTCTACAAAATCTTTACAGACAACGACCTAAGAAGTTCTAGTCAAGCAGAAGTTGCTGTGGATTTGTGCAGCGCAGAGCCTATTTTGAAGTAATTTTTAACGAAAATAATTATTTTCCTTTGTAATAGACTGACTTTTTACATCGTCAAATTATTTTTTATTATTTAAAAGTGAATTAGTAGTATTAATATTTTTTTTCACAGGAAGTTTTTATGGGACGGAAATCCTTTAAAGAAACCAAGGAAGCAATAAACATCACGTTTATAAGAGTCTGATTTTGTTTGCAAATACTTTTCCACAGGAGATTTTAAAGCATTATTTGAAAAATGTGATAATTGTTAACATTGCAATTACTTGCAAATTTTCGTTTTGTATTTACTTAAAACTGTTGATCAGTGATATTTTAAGATATCGATTTTAGATATTATAACGACTAAATAGATATGAGACTGTAATTAGTTATATCTTAATGTATTTCCAAATTCTTCTGTGATATAACAATTTAAGTCATTATTTATCCTAGAGATATTAGATGTTTGCATATTGCATAATTGAAAATACAGCAATTTCGGGTTTTTCTATGTTAAACTTTTAATAATTTTAAAATGTATTGTTACGTTTGTAAACTTCGTTGTACATCGTCTTTGAAAAACTTGATCACTCATATGCGAGTATTCCATAATTTTAATGAAAACAGTAAGTATGAATGTACAGTTGAAAATTGTGGAAACCGGTACTCCTCATTGTACTCATTTAAACGTCACTTTAAAAACGAACATAAATCATATTTTCTAGATATAAAAAGTCTTAATCTCTCATCTTCCATCAACACTGATACTGGTACTTCTGTTTCAAATGAGAATAATTCGCTGAAGAGTTTGCATTCTAATAATAGTAGTTCTAACATCGATAAAAATGTTTCCGCTCCAAGTAATTTGGACGAAATACCAAGTACTTCGAAGCAAGCCGAAAGTATTATACCAGCCATCCAAAGTAATACGATAAAAATTAAATATTCTTCACAAGAATCGAGTACTTTGGAACAAATTCCTAGTACTTTCCAACAAAATTTGAGTACGTTGCAACAAGTACCAGGTACTTCAAAGGATGTTTTAAGTACTTCTATTCCAAGCCTGGATGAAACAGAGTTTTCCAATTTAATTAATTCTCAAATGCAGACCATGATTTCAAATTTGTATGCTAAGCCAGCTATTCCAAGATATATTGTACAAACCGTTATTGACGAAATGAAAAAAGTAGTCGCTGTTCCACTGCAAATAATCAAAGATAAAACGCAACAAACTTTAATAGAACATTCGGTTTCTCAAAAACAACGAGATGAATTAATGTCAATGTTCAAAGCTTTTCCTTCGATTTTAAATCAGAATAAATCTGAATATTTACGTTTTAAACACCTTCGCGAATCAGGTACTTTTATTGATCCTAATTCATGTACTATAAGTGAGGAAGTAGAATCGATTAAAGGAAAGGAGGTAATTAAAAGTAGGTATTCGCAAGTAGTACCTTTACGAATTCTTCTCAAAAAATTTCTGGAAAGTGACGGGGTTTTAGATTGCATTCTCGATTACATGGCTTCCTTAGACACAAATAGCACAGTAATTTCTAACATTGTACAGGCGGATTTATGGAAAGAAAATATGCGAAATTTAAATGGAAAAATCGTTCTTCCTTTAGGCATGTTCTTCGATGAATATGAAACTGGGAATAGTCTCGGATCTCACAACGGTATCCACAAACTTGGAGGAACGTACGTCATGCTCTTATGTATTCCACCTGAATTCAGGGGTAAGTTAGAAAACATTTTTCTTGCCATGCTGCTTCATAATGCTGATCACGAAAAAGTTGGCAACAGAGTAGCTTTTTCTAAATTAATAGAAGAATTCAAATATTTATTTGATCCGGGAATTTTAGTTGAAATTAATTCGAGAAAAGTACGTGTTCATTTTATTTTAGCTGCTATTTTTGGTGACAATCAAGGATTGAACAGGATTTTAGGTTTCAGTAGAAGCTTTGTAGCCAATTATTACTGCAGAATATGTAAACTAACTTATACCGAGGCGCAATACGCTTCCAAGGTTGAGGATACTGATTTGAGAAACGAGGTCAATTACAATTTTGATATCAATCATAAATCTTTTAAAGAGAGTGGAATTCATGAGTCGTGTATTTTTAATGAAATTCCACTTTATGATTGTACCAAAAATAAACTTGTCGACATTATGCATGACCTTTCTGAATGCGTCATACCTCATGAAGTTGGGCTAGCTTTTTATGAATTTATTTACAATGATAAGAAAATTGACTTAAATCTGGATAAATTCAATTCGATATTATTAAATTTTAACTATCAATTTGAGACCTCCATTCCTCCACTTGTAACCGAGAAACAATTAAGAAACAAATACTTCAAAATGTCGGCTTCGGAGATGCGTGTTTTTTTTACGTACATGCCCGTAATGTTTGGTCATTTAATTCCAGATGATAATAAATACTGGCAGTTGTTGATCAAATTAAGAAGAATATATTCCTTCGTTCTATCTCCTTGTTTTGATACTGAATGGCTTGAATATTTTTCAAATCTCATCACAGAGCATCACGAACTTTATATAGAATTATTTGGCTCCTTGAAACCGAAGCACCATTTCATGCTCCACTATGCCTTAATAATCAAAATTATGGGACCACTTAAAAACCTTCAAGCCATAAGAGGAGAAGCAAAACACCGAGAGGGCAAATTGATTTCAAATTCAGTCTCTACAAGAGTAAATTTGTGTAGAACAATAGCGATTAAACAACAATTAATTGTTTCAAATAAATTCATTTCAAATAAAGGTCTTAGTTTGGAAATTACTTTTGGACGTTTACATGAGTTAAATGTGGAAACTGCAAACGCTTTGATTTATTTTAATTTCGAGACAGACAAATATCGCACAACTGAGTGGTTGAAGGTGTCAAACACAAGATACGAATGTAATTTTGCTGTCCAAGTTGAAGGAAATGGTATCTTCCCAAAATTTGCACTGATTGAAGAAATTTTAATTTCTTCTGAAAATAATATTTTATTTTACTGCGAGAGTCTAAAAACGTGTTCATTTCAAGAACATATTTATTCTTTTGAAATTATGAAAACGCGTAAAATGTTCTTTGTGAAATTAACCGATTTGGCTATTCACTGTCCTATTCTTCATTGTAAACGAGAAGGAAAAATGTATGCTGTTAAAAAATACGCAATTTGATATTTTAATGAATATTAAAAATTTAATAAAATGTTATTATTATAAATAAAATGTTTTATTATTAAGAGGTCACACGATTCTTTTGAAACGCAAATATTTTGTCCACATGCTAATAATTTATTTCTAAGTATAGTAATAATACTCAATTAATACTATTTCATTTAATTGATTACAGGTTCTATTTTCACATATATTTTTCTAATAATTAAAATTTATTTGTTTCTTAATAGAATAGACGATTAAAAAAGATAATTTAACAATTAAACCAGTTTTCTTAATATTTAAATAAATTTTATATTTGTATGATTGATTATAATTGATAAAACAGTTGTTTTGTTTATGACATTCATTGTATTGACTTTAATCCTTTAATGTATTGAATTTTGGGGTTAGGTTGCTAAATTTATTTGTTCCGCGTTGGATAAGGAAGGGATTTCTCATGATGGATAATTTGTCCCTCTACCATAAACACATTTTCCCTCCAGTAGAAGTAGCTAAAATATCTGTGGATAGTATACTTAAATATTTAGATTGTTTTCCAATAGCTAACCCCCAAATATAAGCTTTTTATCCCTCCAAATGTTTACTTCGAACCTCCAGTTTTCTCAGTGCAACAATTTTATTTTTCAGAATTAAAAAATAAATTTGCGAGAATTCAATTTTAATAATAAATAAATCCCTTAAAGAAACAGAATTAAAAATAATTATTAACAATAAAAAATAAAAATAAAGTATTTAAACGATTTACAATTTTTTCTTCATAAACAAAAAGTTAAATTTCAAAATTAAAAATTTTTTTTAAATAAATTTTTGAAAAAACAGTCCAAATAAATTCGAGTGAATATTTTCGTAAATCCCTTGAAGAAACAAAATTAAAAATAATTAAAAATAAACAATAAAAATAAAAACAAACAATTTACAATAAATTAAAACACAAAAACAAAATTAAAGTACGTGTGTAAATTGGAATGTTAAATTTAAAACCGAGATCCAAACGTTATCAATTCCTTAACAAGATTAATAATTAATTAAATAATTAGATTTCGAAACATTGAAGTAAATTTTTTAATAAAAATCTCTCGTTCGAATGTATTCGTTTTATTATTGTTCTGTTATTTTTATTTTCTTTATATAACTATTCTTTTTATTCTTTTTATAAAAATAGAAAAACTAGAAAGATTTAAATGATTAGAAATTGAGAAGTGAAAAAAATAGTACAATAGATATTGAAACGAATAATAATAAAAAAAAAATTAGAAACTATTTTTGTAAAAATGTAAGAGATAAAAAAAAATGAAAAAAAATTGAGAAAAATACCAATTAGTGTAAACTGTGAAATAACTAAACAAATTAGAAACAACAGGAAGATAACAAAATTAGAAAAAAATCATGTTTCTCGTAAAGCAAAACGAAATGAAAGATACTTTATTTAAAAATTTGTCACATTTTATCCGCATCTTTGCTATATATTAAAAATCAGTAAACATTTTTTATTCGATTATTAAATGTAGATATCGAGCAAAGTTGAGGTTCTCTTGCAATGGACAATATTGATAAGAGATATATGGGGCGTTCCATATACAGTGTAGTGATTATAAATTATTCAATTTTTTTAAAATCAAAATTAAGCTTCTCAAAATCTTCATTTGAACTTTCATTACATATTTAAAAAATAACTATTAATTAAAAAATTTAAAGTTAAATTAAATTAAAAAAATAAAAATTTAATTTAGTCTTATTTTTGCTAGATTAAATTTGTTTTTTAATTAAAAAAAAACAAAAATAATGAAAAAATAAACATTTAAATAATAAATTTTAAATTAAATTAAAAGTTTCATATTTTTACTAAGATTAAATTTCCATTTCTATATATTTTAATACTTTTTATTCCAATAATAAATATAATGATAGATGTAAATGTTTTTTGGATTTTTTAAATGTAGTATATGAATAATAAATATTTAATAAAAGAAAGAAATTTAAATTAAATAAGAAAATTTAATTTAACAAAACAAAATTTAAAAGAAATTTAATTTTTTAATCCTATTTGAAATAAATATTTGCGAAAAAAATTTTATATTTTTTTTATCTTTAATACAAAAAATTTATTGTTTGAAAGAAAGAGAAATTTTTCCAGAAAATTATGATTAAACATTTTCTTTGTCTACATACGCAAACTAATTGAAAGAAATTTAAAAATTATTATATAAATTAAAATGTTTATAATTAAATTAATTTTTAAATCAAAAACGTCAACGTGAATAATTGTCAGAAATAAAAAAAAATATCATAAATATAATTATTAAAATTCTTAAAAGTAATTTAATAATTTTGCGAAATCAGCTAAAATTAGTCCGTCAAAGAATCTATTCCTTCATTATGAAAATGTCAAAGACTTATTCAACTGGACACGGAAAGGAATTCTTTGGAGTTTATTATTACTTTTTTTGTACAAGCACTGCAGCCGAACTCATATAACTTAATAATATCCCACTAATTTAAATTGAATTATGATGAAGCCTTCAACAGGACAGAAAGTTGAAATGTTTTTTTCTTTTTTTCTCCAAGGAGAGAAATGTCATTGACTATGAGAATAAAATGAATAAAAATTCCATTGACAGGACTATTCCAAATGGTACAATTGTTAAATGGCAAAATGGACAATGTAGTTAATTGCAAATAGTGGAAACTATTTGAAAAAGTTAAAAAAAGGAAGAATAAATGAAGTGAATGAAGTGAATGAAAATTTGACAGATTAAAATGAATGATATATTACTCACCCTCATTCGCACTTCATAATCAGTGTATCGCTTTTTGCCGACACCGTGAGTAATGGGATTAATTACATCTATTTCCAAAAAATTAGCTGGCGCAGCGTAAGCATCGTCCAGGGTTTGTTTTTTTACATTTAATCGTCGAGTAGCATCAACAGTTGTATCTGCCATTGTCAATAACACAAAATCATCCGCCTATTTCACACCGTGTGGTCTTTTTTTTCAAGAAGTAATATAATAACAAGATTGAACTCTCTAATTTCGAACTGTTCCGAACTGTTGGACGAAGAATGCCGAGTACATTATATTTTAATAATGAAAATTATTGTAAATTGTTGGGGGACATGCGTGAAACGTTGTGTGTGGAGTTCCAAGCGCACTGGAATAGCAATAGAATTACGTGAAAGTGCTGTCATTATGGTACTTCTACAATTAACATTGTGTGTTAAATGTAGAGTCCCGGGGCAGCTGTGACAAAAGTTTTAAGTTTTTCACATAAAATAAAAAAAGGGGAAAAGTTTTGAAAACAAGAGGTTCTTTAAAATGTTAACTATCAATAAATTGCAAGCAAAAAATGAAGAAATATTAAAATTGGGATGCACCTTTTTTCAAAACATTTTAACATTCATAATACTAGATTATTTCTATCAAACGTTAATTATCAACTATCAATTACTATCAGACGACTAACAAACGTTTTTTTGCATTTTTATTAAATCGTGGTGCTAACTAACTTCGCAAAAGTCCTTCCCGAACGTAACGCATGAGATAGAAAAGGACACCCACATAACTCTATCCTTTTCTAACTCATATTTTGCGTTCGCGAAGCAATTGTTGTGCTTAGAAAGCCGAGTGACCGCAGCGCCAATAAAGAGTGTCACTTAATTCTCGTCATGGTTATCTCACTGCAATATTGAATAAGAGTGGATACCCATGATTGAATTTCCTTCTTCCATCACAATCGTGTTCGTGGCACAATTTCGTTTGACACGTATATGTCAACATAATACAGATGTCAAATTAAATGAAATTTACTTATATTTTTTTAATTTTTTGAGTGTTACTATTCTACGGCTCGAAATAAAAGGTAAAATAACGATTGACATTAAACTATCGTAATACAGGTAAAACTTATCACCTTACAAATTTTCCTGTCAATAAATATAACCTCAAAAAGTTTCTATACTTTTATTACAATAATATTTCATTATCAATAATTCAACACTTCAATGTAATTAAATAAACAAAGAGACTTTATATTTTTCTACTATCTTTTCATGTAGGGTTGACTTTAATTTTCAATTTCATTAAATACTGGTCGTTTTAATTTGATGTGAGAATTTTCAATCTGGCCTATCAAAATTTATAACTGCAAACAGTATATAGTTATTTCCAGACAGTTTAATTATGCAATTTATGTGCATTTTGTAGAAATTATTATTATACATTACAAGAGAATTTGTTCTTCTATTTCATTGTCTTTATAATTCTGTTCTGTATTTCGCATAAATTTCACTGATTTGTTAAAAATTATCCAATGAAACTTAATTCTTGTAAATTTTCTGAAAAAAAATTCTTTAGTGGTAAGATTTTAATTTGTTTATTCAAGTCGATTTTTTAGGTAAAAACAACCGAATATATAACAAGTACATTTTCTCTACATTGTTTTGATGCACTTGTCATAAACTTTTAATCATTAAATTAAAAATAGTAAGTTTGGTTGTTTGCAAATAATTCAAGAAAATCAGTTCATTAAAGTAAGATAGAAGCATATTTGTTGTATTTTAACTTCAGAACTTGACTTCGAAGGATTGTTTTGACTAAAAGGGTTAAGGAGTAATTTGAAAATACTTTAAAACATAATCTTTAAAAGTAAAAAGAAAATTATTGGTGTTTATTTCGAATTATTAAACTTATGGATTAAACGGTTTTTTTATTAATTAAAGTAGTTTAAAAATTTAAATGCTTAAAATGTTCTATAAATTCGATTGTTAAACAACTTCGTTTACGATATTTTATAAAAATTAATTTTTTAACGCTTGCCATAATACTAAGGCATAAATTCTTGAAATAAGTATCTATAGTGACAACCATTTTTAAAAGGCCACGACGAACTGCAATTATGTTAAAGTCGATGCAATTTAACCATTAAAGCTTTGTGTTAAAATCGAAACAATTTTGATATCTTCTTCTATTAGTGTCATTAATTAGTTAATGCTATTATTAAGTTAATAATTATAATTAATTATTATGCAATTAGTAATACTAATTATTATCTAATTATTATTCATATAATAATTAATATTAATTTCTTAATAATATTATCAGGTAATGATTAGCATTATTAATTAGATGATAATTAGTAATAATTAATAATATAATTATTATAATTAATTAATAATAATTTATTTATTTATAGGGTCAATCTATTTTATTTCAACTAAAGTGGTCGCCGAATAATTTTAAAAAATTCTAATATTTTGCAGGAATGATTTTGATGTTACTAAAGTCACGAAATAAAAGGAGTTTTTCAAAATAATTATATATTTTTTATGAAATATGAATTTAAAATGTGAGAGATGCTAAAAACTGTCAGTTTTCTGCCAGTAGAAAATAATGTAAAAGAAATACAATTTAGTACAAAAATATAACAAAAATTATTGGCATTTGTTAAGAATGTTTAAATTTATTATTACAAATTCATATAAGCATTTAAAATTATAAAATAATAAATAAAATATTGTCCCAAAGTTCATCATCAAAGTAACCTAATTTTGGGATTTTTATTAACAAATAATGGGGAAATGGGATTATAAAATTAAATAAAAACTTACGGAATATGGCGAATTTTCGATGAACTTTCATTTTCTGTTTAACGTTTTCTTCAATTTTCTACTTAAATAGAAATAATATGGAAAATAAAAACCGCCACTTTTCCCATTTTCACGATTTTCAAATGCATACAACTTTTTTGGAGAAAATCGGAAAATTATGGGACTTTCAGGAATAATTCACTAATTACTAATTAAACGAACACTACAACTTTCACTTTGGTCCCGGGCCAATTTTAAGAGTTATAAATTTTTTAAAAATAGTACGTTTTTAAAGGTTAATGAATGTAATTTTTTTTAAGTTGAAGTTGGTTTATTATTATTATCAATGCTCATCTAACTTCAACTTTATAGAAATTACTTTCATTAACCTTTAAAAACGTACTATTTTTTAAAAAATTATAACTCTTAAAATTGGCCCGGGACCAAAGTGAAAGTTGTAGTGTTCGTTTAATTAGTAATTAGTGAATTATTCCTGAAAGTCCCATAATTTTTCGATTTTCTCCAAAAAAGTTGTACGCATTTGAAAATCGTGAAAATGGGCAAAGTGGCGTTTTTATTTTCCATATTATTTCTATTTAAGTAGAAAATTGAAGAAAACGTTAAACAGAAAATGAAAGTTCATCGAAAATTCGCCATATTCCGTAAGTTTTTATTTAATTTTATAATCCCATTTCCCCATTATTTGTTAATAAAAATCCCAAAATTAGGTTACTTTGATGATGAACTTTGGGACAATATTTTATTTATTATTTTATAATTTTAAATGCTTATATGAATTTGTAATAATAAATTTAAACATTCTTAACAAATGCCAATAATTTTTGTTATATTTTTGTACTAAATTGTATTTCTTTTACATTATTTTCTACTGGCAGAAAACTGACAGTTTTTAGCATCTCTCACATTTTAAATTCATATTTCATAAAAAATATATAATTATTTTGAAAAACTCCTTTTATTTCGTGACTTTAGTAACATCAAAATTATTCCTGCAGAATATTAGAATTTTTTAAAATTATTCGGCGACCACTTTAGTTGAAATAAAATGGATTGACCCTATAGTATAATATTAAATATACAGTTTTTCTACGATTTAGAATTTACGTCAGATTTTAAAAATTCAAAATGGCGGATCCGATATATGGAGGACAGAAATTAGGAATTGTTATGATTTTTCTGAAATTAATTTTTTGGGGATTTTTAAGATTTTTAAATACGAATCTGGCATTGGATTTTCAAAATTCAAAATGTTGGATAAAAAAAAGGTTTATTTGCCTGAATTTCATTATTTGGAGGTTTTTGGAGTCATTGATTATGAATTTGGCACCAGATTTTCAAAATTTAAAATGTTATGTAAGATTTTTAAGCAGCGACATCAAAACCTTTCATTTACTAAGTTTCATAAAAAATAATCAACTTTTTAGCTTTAATGTCCGTCATATTGGATCCGCCATTTTGAATTTTGGAAATCTGATGCCAGATTCGTAAATTGCGGTTTCCAGTTTATTAAACTTATTATTTTATATAATTTTTTTTGCTTTTTTTATTATATCAATCCCACATAACTTACATACTAACATAACGTTATTTTTAATTAACTAACTTACTAACTTAACTTAGTTACTAACTAACTTATTTATAAACTAAACTTCGTTACTAACATACTAACTAACTTACTAACTTAACTGCTAATTAACATAGTTACGAAACTAACTAACTAACGTACTGACTAACTTATTACCTAATTAATAACTTATTTATTAACTTACCAACTAACTTAATAACTTAGTCACTAATTAAGAAAGTTACGAACTAACTAAATTACTAACTAATGTAATAACTTACTTAGTAACTCAATTTAGTTACTAACTTTTTAACTAATTTGCTAACTTAATTACTAATTAACTTACTGGTTAGCAATCTTACTTAACTCAGTTACTAACTTAGTTAACATAGTTACTAACTTTAATTAGTTACTATTTTACTAATTTTACTTAGTAATTTACCATTTTACTAAGTTAGTTATTCAGTCACTAAGTTAATAAGCTAGTAAGTACATTAATTTATTAGTCAGATAGTAAGTTAGTAAATTAATTAGTAATTAAGTTTGTTACTTAGTTAGTTTGAATATTAGTAACTTAATTACTAATTAACTTACTGATTAGCTACCTTCCTTATCTTAGTAACTAACTTACTTACATCACTTAGTTATTAACTTAATTACTAATTAATTAATTTACTAACTTATTAATTAGCTACTCTCTAAATCTGAATTAGTAGAAAGTTACTAATGAAATGGTGAAAAGTCGTCCACTAAATGATTGAGTAATAATTCTACTAACAATTAGTAAAATTTTACTAATTGTTAGTAAAACGTTACTAATTGATTAGTAAAATTCTACTAACAATTAGTAGAACTGTTTTATTAATAGTCGATAAAACAGTTTCACTAATTCATTTAGTGAAAAAGTGACTTTCAATTAGTATAATTCTACTAAAACATTAGTAGAATTTTACTAAAAATTAGTAATATTCTACTAATTAAAAAGGTGAAAAGTCGTTCATGAAAACTACTAAAAATTAGTAAAATTTTACTAATTCTTAGTAGAATTCTACTAATTCAGATTAAGAGAGTAAATTACTTAACTTAGTTACTAACTAACTTAGTTATTCAGTTATAAATTTAGTAAGTTAGTTTTTAAGTTAATGAGCTAGTAAGTTTATTAAGTTATTAGTAAGGTAGTAACTTATCTAGTAAGTTAGTCAGTTAATTCGCATGTTAGTATGTTAAATATTAATTAAGTTAAAAAATTAGTTAGGAAGTTAGAAAGCTACTTATTAGGTTAGGAAGTTAGTGAGTAAGTTTGTAAGTTAGTCAGCAAGTTAGTAAGTTACGTAGTAAGTTAGTTACTAACTATTGTCCCTAGTGAAGCTAAATTCGTCGAATTTTGACAAATCGTTGACTTGGTCTTTGATTTAAAATAAAATTTCAATTATAGTCAAAACTTACTCCAAAATGGGTTATTTTATTCCTTTCTGAAGTTAATTTCATTCCAAATAGATTAAATTATTGCAGATTCATTTTCAAGGAAATGAAAAATATTTTTAACATGAACTTAATAAAAACTAAAATTCTGTTTTAATATATACATATTTTGAAAGATGATAAAATTTTGAAAAGAACAAGTTATTATTTTCCGGAGTCGTTTGGCCAATATTTAATTTGGATATTTTAAAAAAAACATAAAACATAAAAAAAAATTTAGTTTTCATAAATTTTATTTCAAAAAACCTTTTTCATTTCCTTGATAATAGGTAGACTGCCAATTTTGACCGGTACTGTAATTCCCAAAATAAAATAAAAAAAAATTTTCTATTAATGAGTGTTCTCGTACTCCAAATGCGGAAAGTTTTTTTAATGGAAATTTTAAATTTTTTATAGTGACATCAAGATGAGTACTGTAGCAGAGCAACCATGTTACACCCTCATCAATATAGCAATTGATACGGAGCCTTTTAATGAAATGCAATTAAAGCAAGATCTCGAGAAAGGCGACATCAATACTAAAATTGAGGCTCTTAAAAAGACAATTCACATGATTTTAAGTGGAGAAAGACTTCCTGGTCTTTTGATGACAATTATTCGATTTATTTTACCACTTCAAGATCATATAATAAAGAAACTTCTCTTAATATTTTGGGAAATTGTGCCCAAAACTTCTGCCGATGGAAAATTACTTCAGGAAATGATTTTAGTTTGTGATGCTTATAGAAAAGATCTTCAGCATCCTAATGAATTTGTCAGAGGCTCTACTTTAAGGTAAGATATATTTATTATTATATAAATTTTTTTTTAAATTTATATTTATGTATGATAAATTTAGGCGAATTCAATAACATTTTGGTATTTTGAAAAATAGCGACCAAAATTGTCTATAATTTTACATCATATTTCATATTCATTTATATTTCACATTCGAAGTATCGAGTTGTCTTGGCCGTGGGAGTTTTCGGATGTTTGTCCAAATAATAAAAATAAAATGGCAAATTTCGAATTTTGAAAATAAATTTTTTGAAGCCGGACTTTGATAATGAAGTGCTAAAATAAAACTTTCAGATTTCTTTGCAAATTAAAGGAACCAGAACTATTGGAACCTTTGATGCCAGCTATTATTGCGTGTCTAGAACATCGTCATTCATACGTACGACGTAATGCTGTCCTGGCGATATTTACAATTTATCGTAACTTTGAATTTCTTATACCCGACGCACCGGAACTAATAGCAAAATACCTGGAAGGAGAACAAGACATGTCCTGCAGAAGAAATGCTTTTCTAATGCTTCTACATGCAGATCAAAATAAAGCTTTGGCATATCTAACAGCGTGCTTAGATCAAGTTCCCAGCTTTGGAGATATCCTTCAACTTGTTATCGTTGAATTAATTTATAAGGTAATGTTGTTTTTGTAATAAAAAAAACTTTATTTTTTACTTTTATTTTATATTACCAACAATTATCACGCTTACGCGCGCGGTTGACATTCCACTCACTTTTTTTAAAAATACAATTAGCAATTGTAAAAATAATAGAATTTCAGAATTTTTAATGCATATTTTTTTTTATAAACATAAAATATGAGTTGGGAAATATAGTTTTAATATTACTATAATTATAATAATCATATTCTGAACTAAAGGGAATTTAGGGAAAATTCAGGAATTTTTATTAAAAGTACAAAAAAAAATAAATTTTTAGATTTCATAAGAAATTCTAAATTTTTGTTTTTTTTTTTTGTTTGACTGAAACTATAAAATTACCGCGAATTCTAATACAAAACCTTTAATTTTTCCAATTTCTGACAAAAATTTCCTTTTTAATAATTTAAATCTTGAACAACTATCATAAAATAAATAAATTCAGGGTGTCTAATAACCGGGAATTTAATTTAACCGGGAATCGACCGGGATTTTTATACAAAACCGGGAATTTTTTTACCAAAATAAAAAAAAGTTTTATTATTTTAATTTGTTTTTAAAAAAATTACTTTTTATTTCAATTTTTATAAATATTTATACTCTTCTCTAACTTTGAATTAGTTAAAAAAAATTAATTTGATAGTAAAAGTCAGGCACTAATTCAAACAGATCATGTAAATAAATTTTTAAAAATTATGGAGTTTATAGAAATATTGTGAAATTCGACTGAAAATATGTTATTGAATTTGTTAAAAAATTTCTTTAGAAACTTTTAAACAAATAACATTTTCAAAGTATTTTAATTTTATAATTAATTAATAAATGGATTTTATAGTCACATTTTAATGATTTCATGTTTTTTAGTGCGTAAATTAATAATTAAAATTTTTATTAGTTAATTTAAAAAAAAAGATATCCACTTAAAATTTTTTATTAAAATTGAATTCTCGCAAATTTTTTTTAAATTCTGAAAAATAAAATTGTTGAAATTTTTCAATTCCATTGTTTCAAGATAATTTAATTTTTCTAAACAAATAATTGAAAATTTTTGAAATAATTGAAATTTCTTTACATTTTTTTAAAATAATTTAATTCTTTGAAAGAATTTTAATTTAAATTTTTCGAAAATAATCAAGGGAAGTTAGTGACCGTAATTATAATTTTATTTTTAAAATATAAAGTCCCTCTTAAAGTTTTAAATCAATTTTTTGCTTCTAAAAATTATATTATTCTATTATTATTCAATAGTTATAATTATTGAACTTCTCTTAAATTTTTATAATTTCAAATTTCTGAATGTTCAAATAAATGATATTTATCATTTCTTAAGCAAATTTAATGTTTATTACTTATTAAGTAAATAATTAATTATCACTGCTTTTTTTTAAATTGTAATAAAATTCTTCACAGGAATTAAATTATTTTCATAAATAATATCATTCTTTGGAAGGATTTCAATTATTTTTGTAAATAGTAAAATTCTTTGTAGAAATTCAATTATTATCAATAGAATTGTAATAAACTTGAAAGAGAAAATTTCCAATTATAATTATAAAAAGACAAGATTATTTTTAAAAAATTGAAAAAACTATTTTCCAAATTTTGAATTAAAATTATTATTTATATATGTTCGAAATCAAATTTAAATTTAAATTTTATGAGAAAAGAAAACCGGGAAAAAATAAGGCCATAACCGGAATAAACTTGGAAATAACCGAGAATTTTATTTAATGAAAGTAGTAGACACCCTGAAATTATTTAACGAATAATTTTACTTAAATATTTCAAATCTAATTCAATTTTAAAAGAGTTGCATTTACAATTTCGTAAATAAATTAACTTCAAACGGTTTCAATTTGAAATTTTATGAAATTTCAATATTGAATGAATTTGATTAGAAATTTTAATGAACTTAGGTTTTTGAAAAATTTTAATACTTCAAAATCTTTTAAAGTGAGTTACATTTGTCATTATACATTTAATTTATTATTAAAAATAATTAATTCATAGAACTATTTTAATTAAAAGAATTAAAGAAATTGAATTTTCAAGATGTTAAAAATGATTGCAGAAATTCTATTTTTTTAAAATTTCACCTACTAAAATTTTTGGAAAAATTTCAATTATATTCAAATTTTTTTTTTATATTTTCGTCAAAATTTGAATTATCTTTAAACATAACATTGTTCTTCTTCAAAATTAAATTACTTTCATAAACTTCTATAATTCAAATTCTTCTCCAAAGTTCAATTATTTTCAAAAATTTCAATATCTACTATTAGAGTTTTTCAAAAGAATTCAATTATTCAAAAACAATTTTAACTAAATTGTACACAAAGACTTAATTACTTTCATTAACAATATACATTTTTTTGTGAATTCAATTATTTTTATTTTTATAGATAATAAATTTGTTTTATGAATTTTAACGCAGAATTTTAATTACTTTTAGTATAATTTTTCTCGAATTCCTTGAATAATGTAGTCATTCTTCAAATTTGTATTAAAAGTTGAAGAATTTGAATTTGAATTCGTCAAAAGAATGGAATTATTTAAGAAACATTTAATTATTCAATCAATAATTTACCATAGTATTTAAATAATTAATTTAAAAATAATTTGACTTTGAAATTTTTTGAAAATTTTAATTCCTATGAAAAAATAATAATATCTAATAATAATTAAATGTTTAAAATTTTTAAAAAAGAAATTATTATTTTCAAATAATTTTACAGTTAATGAAATTCGTAAATAAATGTAGCAGAACATTTTTTTCAATAAAATGTTTTCCTTTATTGTCTAAAACTTCAAAAATTTTCAATTGAATTTTCTAATTGACAAATTTAGTTTATAAACATTTTTTTTCCTTTTAAAAAAAATTTTGAATTTTATTAAAACAATGGAAATTTAGAAATAGAATTGATGCAAATTATTTTCTTATGAAAAGTTTCTACAAAAATATTAAGAAAACGGGAATATCTACAATATTTGTCTTCCCAAAAGAAAAAAATGAGTTTGTAAACAATATTGTTATTAAGAAATAAAAATTATTCTTAAAAAGGGTATGTTACCTACTTCTTAATCTAAATTTTTAACAATTAACAATTTTCTAATATTTTTATAAATTAAAAAAGAATAATTTAGTGAAACGAAATTTGTTACAGAAAAAAGCATATTATAAACAAAATGTGTATATTTTTTATTTGTTAATCATAATTTTTTTAAATTTTCTAATTTGTTATATAATTTTATTATAAATTATAAAAATTACCTGCATATTTTCGATTTGTCAACCAATGTTGTTTAAAGAAACAAAAGCATACACAGAAACTAATTTTCAACTACGAACAGAATTGGACAGAATGGATGAAAGAAAATGAAGATTAATATAGTTAATAATTAATTAATTTGCACGTTACTTTCAGGTGTGCTTGGCGAATCCATCAGAGCGTGCTCGTTTCATAAGGTGTATTTACAGTTTATTGAATTCTCCAAGTGCCGCAGTTCGTTATGAAGCCGCTGGAACTTTGGTAACACTTTCAAGTGCTCCAACTGCAATAAAAGCTGCTGCTTCTTGTTACATAGAACTTGTCGTCAAAGAAAGCGACAATAATGTAAAACTTATTGTTCTCGATCGTCTTATTGCGATGAAGGAAAGTCCATCACACGAAAGAGTACTTCAGGATCTCGTCATGGATATTCTGCGTATTCTAGGTTTGATACTAAAAATTGCATTTTCTTTTATTTGGCATCGTATTTACAAATTTAGCAATGTGAAATATTTTACAGGTTCGCCAGCTTTAGAAGTGCGTTCAAAGACTTTGTCCTTAGTGATGGATTTGGTAACAACTCGAACAGTTGAGGAAATGGTTCAATTGCTGAAGAAAGAAATCTTAAGGACTTCCGGTGGAGAGCATGAGGATGCTGGGAAATATCGACAACTTCTTGTTCGAACATTGCACTCGTGCTCTATTAAATTTGCCGACGTGGCTGTTACTGTTATTCCCGTATTAACTGATTTTCTGGCTGAAAATAATGAGGCTGCAGCTACGGATGTTCTTGTTTTCGTTCGTGAAGCGATTCAAAGATTTGAAAATCTCAGACCACTTATAATTGAAAAATTACTTGAGGTAAATTAAAACGTTATGTTTAATAGATATAAAAAATTTTTTTTAATTCGTCAAAAAATATTAAAAAGCTAATTTTCAGCGTTGCCACAATTCAGGGAAAAATCAGACATTTTTTATTAAAGTAGTGGAAAAAAATTAAATTTTTAGAATTCATAAGAAAATTCAGAATTTTTGTGACATTTTTGTTTGGCTCATAAACTATAAAAATTAATAATTCAAATTCTCCTGAAATTAGTTTAATTTTTTAATATACATTTAATTCATTAAAAATGAATTTATAGAAGAATTTTAAATAAAAATATTTCAAAAAATTGAATTTTGGAGAAGTTAGAAATGATTGAAGACATTGAATAATTTTCAAGAATAATAAAATTCTTCGCAGAAACTCAAATGGGTTAACAAATTTTTTAAAATTCTCTATAAAATTTTAATTATCTTAAAGAAAAATAAAATTCTTCTCTGAAATTAAATTATTTTCAAACATTTTAATAAAATTATTGTCAAAATTTAAATTATTTTCAAAAGTTTTCCTCATTTCAATGATTTTGAATCAAATTTAATAAAATCTTTCAAAAGAATTTAATTATTTCAAACAAATTTATTGATACACTTCTAAGCAAACATTAAATTCTTTTCATAAATATTAAAAATTTCACAGGAATTCAATTATTTATCAATCTTTTAAATATATTTCTTCACAATAATTAAATTATTTCTATAAAAAATTTTACAGAAATTCAATCATTTTTATAAATAATAAAAATTCTTTTTAGGAATTCAATTATTTTTAAATGAAACTCATCGCAGAGGTTCAATTATTTTTAATACAATTTTAATCGAATTCTTTGAAAACTGAAATTGATATTAAAAGTTTTATTAGAATTCGTCGAAAAAATCAATTATTTAAAAAATTGATAATATAGTTCTTTAGAAGAATTTAATTTTGAGAAACATTCAATTATTCAAGTTTTTTATTTAAATATTTGAATTTTCGAAGAATTTTCTAATAAAAATTGAAAAAAAATGAATAAATCATTTTAACTACCAACTGTGTAGAATTAATTTTTTGAAAAAGTTTAATGGAATTTGTTTGAAATTAATTTAAAGCTTTTATTTTCTAATATATGTTTAATTGAAGAATTGACGAATAATCTAAATTTCGTTAAATTGAATTGTAAACAAATAGATTTGGAAATTCTCAAGGAACTTTTGCAATAATTATTTTAAAATAATATTGATAAATGATAATTGATTTCTTTTGAAGAATTTTAATGAAATTTTGAAAACAATTTTATTTTTCGAAGAATTTACTTAAAATTGTATTAAAAATAATTGAAATCTTGTGAAGAATTTTATTATCTATGAAAATAATTGAATTTTTATTACATTTTTTTAAGTAATTGAAATCCTGCGAAGTATTTTTTTATTTACGAAAATAATTGAATTCTTTAAAAAATTGTTGGTATTTATTGCATTTTTCAAGGAGTTTGTTTAAAATTGTTTTTAAAATAATTGAAATCAAATGGAACATTTTATTATTTATGAAAAAATTAATTCTTACACAACGAATTTAATTAAATTTTTTAAAATAATATAATTCATGTGGAAAAGTTTACTATTTGTAAAAATAATTGAATTTTTGCAAAGAATTTTATTAAAATTTTTGTAAATAATTTGATTCTTTTTGAAAAATTTCAAGGATATTTAAATTGTTTTAAAACCTTCAGTTATTTTCAATGTTTTATAATAATAACCTCATGAGTTATCGAATTTCAAAAAGCTTCGAATTTGAAATTTTTTGAAAATCTTAATTCCTGCGTTGAAGAATAAAAATGATTAAATATTTATTTAAAAGAGAAGTTATTAATGTTTTCGAATAATATTCCAGTAGTAGTAGAAAATTATTTTGAGGATCTAATAATTTTTAGAGTGAATCAAAATATTCTTTAGGGTCAGGAAAAAAAATCAATATTTTGTCTGGAAGTGAAGAAAAAAACATTAAGTTTGTTGTGGTAACGCTGAAATGTAAAAGAATATGTGAATGAATTTTCTTAATTGAAATACATTTTTCTTTGGTACAGGTCTTTCCGCAAATTCGATCAGTTAAAGTACATCGAGCTGCACTCTGGATACTAGGAGAGTATGCAACATCAAAGGAAGACATCGAAGCTGTTATGAATCGTGTAAGAGCTGCTTTAGGAGAATTACCTTTAGTTGAAGCAGAGAACAATCGTCAAGCTGGTGAAAAAAGTTTAGACGAAAGTGCACAAAATTCTACAATTCAACTTGTCACATCAGATGGAACTTATGCAACTCAAAGTGCATTTAATTCCGTCTTAATAGGTATGAAAATTAAATGAAAGTTTTATTATTTTCATTTGTTTTTAAAAAATCGATTTTTTTCAATTTTGATAGATATTTATGATGTTCTCTAAATTCGAATTAGTTAAAAATAATCAGGGTTGCCACAGGTCAGGAAAGTTAGGGAATTCAGGGAAAATTAAGGGAAAGTAAAATTGGTCCGAGAAGTCAGCGAAAAGTCAGGAATTTTTAGCAAAAGTACTGGAAAAATCGAATTTCAAAAATTCATGAAAAAACTCTAAATTTTGATGTTTTTTTGTTTGCCTTGTAAACTATAAAAATAACCACGAATTTTAATACAAAACCTTGAATTTTTTCTATTTCAGACAATAATTTCTTTTTAAATAACATAATTTTTAAAGAACTATCATAAAATTATGACTTAAAAATTATATAATGAATAATTTTTACATTTTTTATAAATACTAGATTGATAAAAGAATTTTAATTGAAAATACTAAAAAAATTTAATTTTGGAAAAGTTACAAATAATTATAGAAATTCAATTAATTTCAAAAGTAATAACATTTTTCGCAGAAATTCAATTATATTCAAAAATTTAAAAAAATTCTGGTCATTTCAATTATATCTTTAAAAATAAAAAAATTCTTCTCCAAAATTCAATTATGTTCAAAATTTTTTAAAAAATTCTCGTCAAAATTTCAATTATCTTTATGAATAATACAATTCATCTTCGAAATTCAATTATTTTTAAAAACTTTAATAAAATTTTTGGAAAAATATCACATGAATTCAATAATTTACTAAATTTTTGATGAATTTCTTCTAAATAAACCAATTATTTTCATAAATAATAAAATTTCCACAGGAATTCAATTATTTAATATAAAAAATTTCAAATAATTTTTCGAAAAATATCAATTATTTAAAAAGAATTTTATAAAATCCGTCGCAAGAGTTCAGTTATTGAAAAAAATTTAACAAAGTTCTTTTCAAGAATTCAATTATTTTTATAAATAATAAAATTCTCCACCGAAATTCAATTATTTTTATAAACTTGAATAAAATTCATTGGAAAAATTAAATTATTTTAAAAAAGTAATAAAATTCTTCGCAAAAATTCAATTATGTTCGAAAATTTTTGTCAAAATTTCAATTATCTTTATAAATAATAACATTCATCAATATTCAATTATTTTTAAAAAAATTTTAAATTCTCGTCAAAATTTCAATTATTGTTATAAATAATACTATTCTATTTCAAAATTAAAAAATATTAATTTAAAAACTTGAATAAAATTCTTGTTAAATTTTCACAAAAATTCAATAATTTATGAAATTTTTAATAAATTTCTTTGAAATAATTCAATTACTTTCATAAATAATAAAATTTTCACGTGAGTTCAATTATTTAATATACAAAATTTTATAAAATTTTTTGAATAATTTTAATTATTTAAAAAGATTTTTATAAAATTCGTCGCATGAATCAATTATTTAAATAAAATTTAACAAAATTCTTTACAAAAATTGAATTATTTTTATAAATAATAAAATTCTTCACCGAAATTCAATTACTCTAAAAAAAATGTTAATAACATTTTTGGAAAGGTTTTTTTAATTATTTTCATGAATAATAAAACTCATCGTAGGATTTTAATTAATTTTGGATGCAATATTTTAATCAAATTCCTTGAAAAATGTAAGTATTCTTAAAAATTTTATTAAAATTTGTCAAAAGAATTAAATTATTTAAAAATTTGTTGATAAAATTCTTTATGAGAATTCAATTTTAACAAACATTCAATTATTCAATAAATTATTTATTTTTCAATTTAAATAATTGAATTTTCTAGAATTTTCTAATAAAAATTGATTAAAAAATGAAGTTACCAAATAATCGATTTATTGAAAAATTTCATTGTTTAAATTATAACTTTATGTTTTGTAATAATGTTCTTATAAATTGTTGACTTTCGAAAAGGTTTGAGTTTGAATGTTCTGAAGAATTTTAATTCCTGTGGAAAAGTAATAATTAAATACTTATTTAAAAATTTAGTTATTGATGATTTTTAATAATTTTACAATTAAAGAAATTCGTAAATAAATGTAATAGAATTTTTTTTTGAGTATCTAATAATTTTTAGTCTGAATCAGAATATTTTTTATGGTCAGAGAAAAAAGTGAGAATTTTGTCTGCAAATCAGGGAAAAGTCAGGGAAACATAAAATTAAATATTTGTGGCAACCCTGATAATTAATTTGATAGCAAAAAATCAGTCACTGATTCAAATGTAGTATGTAAATGAGTTAGAAAAAAATATCGAATTATTAGAAATATTGAGAATTTCGACTGAAAATAATTAAATTTGTTAAAGAATTTCATTTGAAACTTTTTAAGAAATAGAATTTTTAAAGTATTTTAATTTAATAACTGATAAATAATTGAATTTTATAAAGAGTAAAATTCTGTATTCATGTTTCTTAGTGCGAAGATTAATAATTAAAATTTTTATTAGTTAATTTAAAAGAAGATACACATTTCAAATTTTTAAATAAAATTGAATTTTCTCAAAGTTGTTTTTTTGAAAATTCTGCAAAATAAAATTTTTGAAAGTTTTCAATTCTATTGTTTCTAGATAATTGAAAAAATTGAAATTTCTTTACATTTCATTAAAGATAACTTAATTTTTTTAAAAGAATTTTAATTAAATTTTTCGAAAATAGTCAAGGGAAGTAAGTGACGGTAATTGTAATTTTATTTTTAAAATATAAAATATCCCTTAAAGTTTAAAATCAATTTTTCGTTTCTAAAAATTATATTATTATTCAATAATTATAATTGAGGGGCTGGATGCTATAAGGGGATACGCGTGAACACACGGCCAGTCAGTTCGGACGTAGAGATAAAATTTTGAAGTTGTTCAAAATGAATTTAAAATTATTGTTTCTTGTTCAGAATTTCAAGGCGAAACTTTTTTTCTAATAAAATTTTTTTATATAATTTTTTGTTTTTAAGTAAATTGAGAAAAAAGTGATTTTTTAACCTAAGAAATTATAATGAATTTTTTATTTCAACTCGTGATTACTTCGTTAAATATTAATATTTTTCCACGAAATTTACACACAATATTCTTCAAACTATACCAAAAGTGAAACAATATTTAGTATTTTTTCAAAAAATTCTGTGTCTAAGTAAATAATTATTTAAACAATTTTGCCGGAAAAATGATTCTCCTATTTTCAATTGAAAAAGTTGAGTGACGAATTTTCGTTTACAGAAAACTTCCAGTGACAAAAATGTTCATCAATATGTTAGGAAGTTTTTCGGAAATTTTTTCGTCATTTGATAATAAATTAAAGAAAATAGAGCAATTTTAACAGCGTCGCGCTATGCTGTAAAATTACGGCGTGGCCGCGCACGTGTAGAATGGCCGCCATTACAAGACCAATGTATACAGTTAGACATTGTTTACGTTTACAGCATAGCGCGACGCTGTTAAAATTGCTCTATTTTCTTTAATTTATTATCAAATGACGAAAAAATTTCCGAAAAACTTCCTAACATATTGATGAACATTTTTGTCACTGGAAGTTTTCTGTAAACGAAAATTCGTCACTCAACTTTTTCAATTGAAAATAGGAGAATCATTTTTCCGGCAAAATTGTTTAAATAATTATTTACTTAGACACAGAATTTTTTGAAAAAATACTAAATATTGTTTCACTTTTGGTATAGTTTGAAGAATATTGTGTGTAAATTTCGTGGAAAAATATTAATATTTAACGAAGTAATCACGAGTTGAAATAAAAAATTCATTATAATTTCTTAGGTTAAAAAATCACTTTTTTCTCAATTTACTTAAAAACAAAAAATTATATAAAAAAATTTTATTAGAAAAAAAGTTTCGCCTTGAAATTCTGAACAAGAAACAATAATTTTAAATTTATTTTGAACAACTTCAAAATTTTATCTCTACGTCCGAACTGACTGGCCGTGTGTTCACGCGTATCCCCTTATAGCATCCAGCCCCTCAATTATTGAACTTCTCTTAAATTTTTATAATTTTAAATTTCTGAATCTTCAAATAATTATTTCTTGAACAAATTCAAATTTTTTTACTTAAGTAATTAATTAAATAAAAATAGTACATTAATAATTGATTACTACTGCTTATTATTGTCAATAATTTCAAGAAAATTCTTCGCAAGATTAGAAATATTTTCATAAATAATATAATTCTTTGGAAGGATTTAATTACTTTTATAAGCAGTAAAATTCTTTGCGGAAATTCAATTATTATCAATATAATTTTAATAAAATTGAAAAATCAAATTTTCGTTTCTAATTATAAACGGACAAGATTATTTTTAAAAAATTGAAAGAATTTTTTGTTTAATTCAACTATTTTCCAAATTTTCAATTAAAATTAATAAAAAAAACATTATTTTCAAAAAATTTAGAGGAACTCGTCAAAAAATTTAATTTTTCATAAAAACTCTAATAAAAATTTTTGAAGCCATTTATTTTTGATAGATCTATTTTAGATTTGTAGATTTATTTTTGTTCGAAATCAAATAAATGATGGTGAGAAAAAAAAACCGCGAAAACTGGTTGGGTCTTTATAATTTTTATAAAAGACTTGAAAAATTAGAGAAGAATAATCTTTTATTTATAATTTATTATTTATTAATTTATTATTTATTATTTTTTTATTTATAATATTAATTTTTGTATGTTGCATTTAAATTTAGGAAAGAAAGAAGAGAAGCGTCCCACACTGGTACAGTACATGATGGACGGTGATTTCTTTATTGGCGCATCATTAGCAACAACACTCTCGAAACTTGCTCTTCGTTATAAAAATCTGGAAGCGAGTCATCAAAAGAGCAACAGAATGCAAACTGAAGCGATGCTTATTATGTCCAGTGTTCTTCAGTTCGGTAGATCTGGCCTCCCTACAAAACCCATGACACACGACGACGTTGAAAGAGTTTCTCTTTGTTTGCGATCGCTCGCTTGTCCGACGCCACTTGTTCAAAGAGTATTTACAGAAGGATGCCGCGAAGCTTTAGGTCGAATGCTTACAGCCAAAGCGGAAGAGGATTTGCTTAGTCAAAAGGTGAGTTTATCCACAGAATCAGAGTCTATAAAGAAAAATACTTCGTAATCAACCACTAAAACCCATCTTGAAATTTTTAATATTCTACTGTACGTTTCAAGTATACAATGTTTATGCACCTATTGTATACTTTCGAGAAACGTAAAGTAGAATTTAAAATTTGAAAATGGCGGACCAAATATGGCGTCAAATATGAAGTAAAATTAGTAAGTTTTAGTCACTATATTTTAAAATACCAAAATATTGTTGAATTCGTTTAAATTTTGTTACTCGGGGATGTAATAAGTGTAATACTTTTATTTTAGGCTAAGGAGAAACCAGGAAATATTGTACAGGTCGATGATGCAATACAATTTATGCAGTTAACTCGTGGATCGGATTTAACAGGCGGTGCGGGCGATGTTTTTGAACAAAGTTTAAGTGCAGCAGTGGCAGGCAAGTCCGCCGGAGCTCAAGACGTTTCCATTCCAAATGCTCTGAGCAAAGTAACGCAACTCACTGGTTTCTCTGATCCCGTCTATGCCGAGGCTCTTGTTCACGTGAATCAGTACGACATTGTCCTTGACGTTCTCATTGTTAATCAGAGTGAAGATACACTTCAAAATTGTACCCTTGAACTGGCCACAATGGGTGATTTGAAACTTGTCGAGAGACCGCAGTCCATAGTATTGGCGCCCCGAGACTTTGCCAGTATTAAAGCTAACGTTAAAGTTGCATCCACTGAGAATGGAATCATTTTTGGAAATATTGGTAAGAAAATGATTTCATTTAATCTAATATATAACTATAATAATCGTCGTATTCTGTCTTTCATTATTTTTTTACTATTTTTTTAATTTAGTAATATTACTTTTATTTCTCAAATAATTCAAAAAGATTTTTATTAATCTATAAAAATTATTAATATTATACTAGCCAAATTATCCGCGCGCAAGCGCACGGGAATGTTGTGCTACAATGTTTATTGTAAACAATTTCAAGTTATTTTAATTTAAGTAATTTTTAAATAAATAGTTATTATGACACATAACTGAAAAACTAATTAGAATTTAAAAGTATATTATATTTTTAAACTTTAAAGTATATAAAAAAACTTTAACAAATTTCGATACTAATTTCAAATTTGGCATCACATTTTCAAAATTGAAAATAATTAAACTTTCTTGTACGAGGAAAATTGAATTTCTCAAAAATTGATATCTGATACCTAAATTAAAAAAACTTAATTACGAAAATTTTAATTATTCTAAAGAATAGAGGAGGTAAAAAAAATTATTAGCTATATATATAGGTATTTAACTTTCCGAACAAAGAATATAAACAATATTTCTTTAGAGAATTTCCACTACTTTTAATTCGCTAATATTGAAAAAATCAAGTTTATTTAACAAAATTTTATGCAATTTATTTTTCCCAATAAATCATTTACTTTTAATACTTATAAAATTTTTCATGTAAATTCCATTTTTTCAACAAAATTTTTGATTAAATTCTAAGCATGAATTTCATTATTTTCATAATCGTAAAATTGAGTTATAATTCAATTATTTAAACCAATAAAAATTTCATAACATTTAAAAATTCATTATTTAAAACAATGTTCATAAAATTCTTATGAAGATTTCAATTCCTTTCAAAAATACATAATAAAATTTTCAACAGAAATTCAATTCTTCTTAAACATTTTAATAAACTTTTCCCCAATAATTCAATTATTTTCAAAAATTTAATAAAATTATTCGAAAGAAATTAATTGTTTTAAATATAATTTTAATAAAATTTTTCTTAAATAAATAAATTTTTAAATAATTTTTTTATTTATCGACATAATTGTGCCAATAAATAAAAAAAATACTTCCGCAAATTCAATTATTTTGAGGTATTTCAATAAAATTCGTTTCAAAATTCAATTATTTTCATAAATAACAATATTCATCACAATAATTCAATTATTAAAAGTAATAAATTTCTTCTTGGAAATTCTATTATTTTAAAAAATTCAAATAAATCGTTCGCAAGAATTCAATTATTTTCATAAATAATAAAATGTTTTTTTGGAAAATCCAATTATTTTCAAAAAAATTTAATAAAATTTCACACCAACATTCAATTATTGCCAAATTTTTTAATAGAATTCAATTATTCAAAAAAATTTATGATAACATTCTAGGAAAAAATTCAATTATTTAAAAAGAATTTTATAAAATTCGCCTCAAGAATTTAATTATTTACCTAATTAATAAAATTCTTTGAAAGAATTAAATCATTTTTATAAATAATAAAATTCTTCGAAAGTAATTAAATTATTTTATCAACAATTATTAATAAAATTTCTCGAAGCAATTCAATTATTTTCATAAATTACAAAATCCTTAGAAAAAATGTAATTCTTCAAAAAATTCAATTTTGCTCAAAATTTATAAAATTTTTCAGAAAAATTCAATTATTTTCCAAATTTTTTTTTAAATTCTTCCCAAGAATTCAATTATTTTCCAAATTAAAAAAAAATTCTTCGCAAGAATTCAATTATTTTTATAAAAATAGAAAAATATTCCAAAAAAATTTAACTATTTTCTTAAATTATGAAATTCTTCAAAAAAAGTCCATTTTTCCTAAAATTGACATTCCAAATTGTTTTAAAAATTCTTTCCAAAAATTCAATTATTTTCCAAATTTAAAAAAAATTCTTCGCAAGAATTTAATTATTTTTATAAAAATAGAAAATTCCAAAAAAAAATTTAACTATTTTCATAAATTATGAAATTCTTCAAAAAAAAGTCAATTTTCCTTAAAATTTATAAAATTCTTCAGAAAAATTTCAATTATTTTCAAAATTCTTTTAAAAATTCTTCGCAAGAATTGAATTATTTTAATAAATAATAAAATATTTCAAGAAAATTCAATTATTTTTTAAATATTTTTTTTTAAATTCTTCGCAAGAATTAATAAATAGTTTATTGAATAATCAAAATTTCTTAAAATTGAATTCTCATAAAGAATTTTATCAAAATATTTTTAAATAATTGGTTTTTTTAACGATTTTTCATCAAATTTTTAAAAAACAATTACATTTTTATCAATGACTTTGTTTTAAATTGTATTAAAAATAGTTAAAACTCTGCGGTGAGTTTTGTTTATGAAAATAATTGATTTTCTAAAAAGAATTTTATTATTCACGAAAATAATTTATTTATTGTAAAGAAATTTATAAAAATTTTGTAAATAGATTTTATACGAAATTAAGGAAATTTTTTGAAAATAATTGAAATTTTGACGAGAATATTAAAAAATTTTTGAACATAATTGAATTTCTGCAAAGAATTTTATTACTTTTGAAAATAATTGAATTTATGCAATCAGTTATAATTTTTCCAAAATTCAATTTATTATTGGGAGGCTTAAACATGAAATTTTGTGCAATGTTAGCAAAGCAGTTAAAATTTGTTTAGTTTTTATGTTATTTACCACAGGAATTTGTTTTTACAAAGTGATTGAATCATTCGTAAAATAAAATTGAAGTAACATTTCAAAAAATTTCAATTCATTCATTTTTTGAAAGCACAAATATGAAATTTTATGCACAGTTTGCGAAGTAGTGATAAATTTTCTACGATTTTTAACGAAATTGATTTTTTTTACTAAACGAAAAAATAGTCATAAATTTAATTTTATAATCATAATTTTTGCACAAAATTTTGTTTTTTTTAATATTTGAATTATTTTTTGTGATTACTAGGAGAAACTAAACGCTCGTTTTTTTTACTGTTACCTTAAATAATTTTAAAAGATAACATTTTTGAATTTTTTGTAAACTTTTCAAAGAATTTTTCATAGAAATTTTGTAAAGACAATCGAATTCTTTTGGGTAATAATAATAAATTAAAAACTTCGTTTGGCGGGCGTGACACTTGCTACTTATTTATATTATTTTTAAAAAAATTTTTAATAAAAATTTCATAAAATTCAATTATTATTCTAATTTTTAAATAAAAAATTATTTCAAAATAATTTATAAAAAATAATTTTTTCTCGATAGTTTTTCAAAGATTAAATTATTTAAAAAAATTAATTCTAAATCTGTAAAGTTTAATTATTGTTAAAAATAGAAAGAGTTTTAAATAAATCTTTTCAATGCTAAGGAATAAAATTCAGAATTTTCCTATGAATTCTTGAAATTGAATATTAT
The DNA here is from genome assembly GCA_032873175.1 of Leptopilina drosophilae. Classification (NCBI taxonomy): domain Eukaryota; kingdom Metazoa; phylum Arthropoda; class Insecta; order Hymenoptera; family Figitidae; genus Leptopilina; species Leptopilina drosophilae. Next base: position 9,311,768 of record CM065484.1, read on the forward strand.
TCCAGCACTTTTATCAAAATTCCCTAACTTTTTCCTAATTTGCCTGAATAAATTTAGAAAATAGTGATTTTGTGTAGAATTCTTCTGAATAATTGAACTGATGGAAGTACTTAAAATTTTTCTAGTGTACGACGTGTTTGGTGCCGGATCAGATAGGTGTGTTGTCGTTTTAAATGACATTCACATCGATATTATGGACTACATTGTACCAGCTACTTGTACAGATGCTGAATTCCGTCAAATGTGGGCAGAATTCGAATGGGAAAACAAAGTTTCAGTTAATACGACTCTCTCCGATTTGCGAGATTATTTGGCACATCTTTTGAAATCGACTAACATGCGCTGTTTGACGCCAGAAAAGGTATTTGCATTATTTCAAATTTTTAATACTCAATATTCATAATACTCAACACTCTCACATTTAATTCACTTGCAACTTCAAAGAATTTCGCAGGTTTCTGTTAAAATTTGTCTAAAATAAAAAAATTAAACGTGTTAATATAAATATATAATATATATATATATATATATATATATATATATATATATATATATATATATATATATATATATATGTGTTATTTATATGGAAATTTTCCGGGGAATGGATTCTTTGGAAAATTTTCAATCGACTACTACTTTTCCAATTTATTTTTAGACCAAAATTGACATTTTTTCAAGCAGAAATAGATTTTTCAATCTCAGTTTTGAAAAATGACATTTTTTTCGAAATTAACGATTGTGAGTGTTCTTTGGGAGAAAGAAAATTAAAATTTCAGCTAGTTGAGTATTTTTGAAGGTAGAATACTCCTAAAAACTTGAAGACAAATTGGTGACTTCTCACGTACAACTGTGTGATTTCAAATTTAAACTATTATGAGATTCAACAACTTGTAATAATCTTCAAAATTATTTTCATCATTTCAATTCAATTATTTATTTCTAGAATTTTTAACAGAAATCCATCTTGCAATAAGTAGTTTTTAATAATTTTATTGAAAAAGTTCTTTGACAATTTTCAAATATAACTGTTTACAATTTAACTTTACGAAATTTCGATTATTCGGAAATTCTACAATTAAATATATTAGTAGAAAATAAGAACTTTCACAAGAAAAATAATTCTATAGAATTATTAATTAACAGTATTAAAACTTCAGATTTTCAAAAATTTTAATTTGAATTTTTTTCAAAATTCAATTATGTCTAAAAATTCATGTCCATAAATAATTTTGTTAATACTCAATTAGAATCTAAAATTTTAACTAAAATTCAATTTTAAATAAATTTTTACTAGAAAATTCTATGAGAATTGAATTATTTAAATACAAAAATGAATAAATTATTAAATACTTGAACGTTTAGTAAAATTTAATTTTCATAAAGATTGTTATCAACAGATATTTAATTAACTAGATTTTTCTGACTAAATTTAATAAAATTTTAAAGAAAAATTACATTTTTTCGAGAAATTTGATTAAAATTGTACATTAAAAATAGTTGAAACTCTAGAAAGTTATAGAATTTTGAAAAAGAGTTTTATTTTTTATGACAATAATTGAATTCCTGTAAAAGATTTATTATTTATGAAAATAATTGAATTATTGTGAAGAAATTTATATAAAATTTGGAAATAATTGTATTTCTGTAAAATTTCTATATTTATCAAAATAATTAAATGTTTGCGGACAAGTTTCCGTCTCTCAAAAGTTTATAAAAATTTTTTCAATTAATTGAATTCTTTTGGAAAAATTTTTTAAAACAGTAGAGATTAAAAACCATTGAATAAAGCCAAATTTGTTTGAATAAATTGAAATTTTCTTAAGAATTTTATTAAAATTTTTGAAAATAATTGAACATCGGAGCAGAATTTTGTTATTTTTGAAAATAATCGAAATTTTACCTAGAATTTGATTAAAATTTTTGGAAATAGTTGAATTTCTGCCAAGAATTTTTTTAATTTTGGAAATTATTGAATTTGTGCAATAATTGGTAATTCCTCGAAAATTTAATTCTTTAACGTTTTTAACGAAAATTATTCTATAAATCAATTATCTATATTATTTAGAAAAAAAAATTTAATTTTCCTGAGGAATTTTTGTTAAAATTTGTGAAAATTCTAATTAAATTTTTTTGAATAATTGAATTTTATTAATAACTTCTTTCAAGTTTTATAATTATGCTTCTTAATAATTGAAATTAATCATTTGACTATTGAATTTTATTAAAATTTTGTAAAATACTTGAATTCTTTTGAAAAATTTTATAACGAATTAAGAAAAAATTAAATTCTTTCGTAACATTTTTTTTTAATATAATTGGATTTTTCCGAAGAAATTTAGAATTTACAAATATGATTAGATTGTTTTGAAGGATTCATTATAAATTTATAAAATAATTAGATTTTTTAAAAAACTATTTTAAAAAATTTTAAAAAGATTTTTTTGTGAAATGTTATTAAAAATGTATTAAAAATAATTGAATCCTTCAACGAAAAGTATTATTTATGAAAATAATTTACTTTCTAAAAATAATTTTGTCTTATGAAAATAATTAAATTCTTTAAAAAAATTTTATTATTTATCTAAATAATTGAATTTCTGCGAAGAAATTTATAAAAATGTTGTAAATAATTGATTTCCTGTCAAATGTTTATTGTTTATGGAAATAATTTAATGTTTCCTTAGAAGTGTATCAAATTTTTTTCTAATAATTAAATTTTTGTTGAAAGATTTTATTAAATTTGTAGATATTAAATATTCAACTGAAAACAATTTTTGAAAATAATTTAATTTCTGAGAAGAAATTTGGTTTTTTTTAAAGATAATTAAAATTTTATCTAGAATTTAAAAAAAATTGTTAACACATTTGAGTTTCTGGGAAGAATTTTATTACTTTTAAAAATTATTGAATTTCTGCAATAATTTCTAACTTCACCAAAATTCAATATTTTAAAAATGTGTTCAGCCAAAATTTTTCTATGAATCCATTATTATTAGTAATCAATTAAATATATTAAAAAATTTAACTAATTTGAGGAGAATTTGAATTATTAGAATTATCAGAAAATCTATATTTTACTAAAATTTCTGTAATTCAATTCCTTTAAAATTGAAACTTTATAAAATTAAATTAAAACCTTTTGAAGTTCATCTATTGATAAAAATTGTTTACTCAAATCTTGTCAAATTCAATGAATTTTGAAATATCTATTTAAAATTATCCATTAAATACTTTCAAAGCAATAATTTTGTGACAGTTCTGCAAGAATTAAGTTATAAAAAGATGTTATTGTTAGAAATAGAAAAAATTGAAGGTTTTGTATTGGAATTCGTGGTAGTTTCATTCTTTGTGAGGCAAACGAGAATGACACAAAAATTCGGAATATTCTTATGAATTCTAAATATTAAATTTTTTTCATTGCTTTTAATTAAAAATCTCTAACTTATCCCCTTGAATTCCCCGACCTGTGGCAGGCCTGATTTAAAACTATGAAGAAGCAGTATTTTTTAAGTGTCTTTTTACCCCACTGTTCGCCTTGTAAATTAAAATCTTTTTTTCTAAGAAATGAAATTGAAAATTTGAAGATTAAAGTACTTTTATGATTTCAGGCTCTTTCTGGTCAATGTGGATTTATGGCCGCCAATATGTATGCAAAATCGATATTTGGTGAGGATGCCTTGGCCAATTTGTCTATTGAGAAGCCATTGAATAGACCGGACGCTCCAGTAGTTGGGCACATTCGAATTAGAGCTAAAAGTCAAGGAATGGCACTTTCTCTTGGCGATAAAATAAATTCAACACAAAAAGGTCCTCAAAGTAAAGTTGTCCAAGCTGCTTGAATAAAAATTACTCATGTTAGAAATTAATATCCTGCTTTTATTGTTCACAGTAAATTTTTATGACGCGGTAAAAGAAAAAGAAGAGAAAAGATTTATTAACATCTCTAAATCTTACGTGTGAATGTAATCATTATAGGCGTTTGTTTGTACTTCTTTTATTTCACTTTTACATATTATCTTATTTGTTAAAATAGATTTTTAAATTCTTTTAAATAAATGGAAGAAATATAAATAAAAACTATTTGTTGTCTAGATTATTTTTTTTAAAATCCTTTAACATTTCGACATTCTTAATGGCGGATACAAAAACAGAATTTTATCCGCCATATTGGATCGACCATTTTGCATTTTTGAAATTTCACATTACAGGTTAGAAATAAAAGCAAAATTAAGTTTTAAAATAAAAGTATTGTATTGTACAATAAAACAGTTGAAGACAAACAGTTCTTTGTCTTTTTTGAATTACACTTCTGGAAAGTCTCTTTGCATACACAACTGAATAATTTTAGGAATTTCCAGTTTATCTGGACTTTGCTCTAACACGCAAGCAAGTAATCTTGGTACAGAGACAATCGTTCCAGAAATAATTCCTGGAAATGATTGTTCATTAACATTTTTACACTTAATCATTAAACGTTTACTGATGAAATCGTCATATGCCGAAATAAAGCCAACTTCAACATACTCTTGATTAAACGAAGACCAAAGTTGAAAGGAGACTTTGTAACTCTCCGCCGGATGTAATTCAGACGCAGATCTCTTCACGATTCTGTAATGCATTTCAAGTTTGTCGTAAAATTCTGTTGCCTTTTCCACTAATTTGTCGAATTCGAGTTTGTACTCATCACTATCTATGTCTTGAACCATGGAGAATACTTGTACAGCGGGTGTCTGACATACGGTGAAAAGACCCATTGATTCAACATCTTTAGGTAGAGGCGTGTATTGCTTTCCGGTGGCGTAGTAACGTTGGGGAAAATTTCTCGCGTCAATCACCTGCTTTGTGTGAAATGAAAGTAATGAGACTAGACTCGCTCCACCAACGAGATGTAATCGACTTAATGAATTTTTAACAGAGTCAGAATTTCTCGACAGAATGAACGATTCATTTGGATTGTCGTAACCAATGCCTGAGCCTTCGACTACAAGACTACGACTGAAGTCTGAACCTACAATCAATGAAAAGAGGTGTTAATTAATATTGGATATTTAAAGAGCTTACTTTTAACATTTTCATAAATATCTCAAAATCTAAAATCAGGGTGTCTACTATTTTCATTCAATAAAATTCCCGGTTTTTCTCGGTTATGGCCTAATTTTTCCCCGGTTTTCTTCTCTCATAAAATTTAAATTTAAATTTGATTTCGAACATAAATAAATAATAATTTTCATTGAAAATTTGGAAAATAGTTTTTTCAGTTTTTTAAAAATAATCTTGTCTTTTTATAATTATAATTGGAAATTTTCTCTTTCAACTTTATTACAATTCTATTGATAATAATTGAATTTCTGCAAAGAATTGTACTATTTACAAAAATAATTGAAATCCTTCCAAAGAATGATATTATTTATGAAAATAATTAAAATCCTGTGAAGAATTTTATTACAATCTAAAAAAAAGCAGTAATAATTATTTACTTAATAAGTAATAAACATTAAATTTGCTTAAGAAATAATTAAATAACATTTATTTAAACATTCAGAAATTTGAAATTATAAAAATTTAAGAGAAGTTCAATATTTGTAACTATTAAATAATAATAAAATTATATAATTTTTAGAAGCAAAAAATTGATTTAAAACTTTAAGAGGGACTTTATATTTTAAAAATAAAATTATAATTACCGTCACTAACTTCCCTTGATTATTTTCGAAAAATTTAAATTAAAATTCTTTCAAAGAATTAAATTATTTTAAAAAAATGTAAAGAAATTTCAATTATTTCAAAAATTTTCAATTATTTGTTTAGAAAAATTAAATTATCTTGAAACGATGGAATTGAAAAATTTCAACAATTTTATTTTTCAGAATTAAAAAAAAAATTTTGCGAGAATTCAATTTTAATAAAAAATTTTAAGTGGATATCTTTTTTTTAAATTAACTAATAAAAATTTTAATTATTAATCTTCGCACTAAGAAACATGAATTCATTAAAATGTGACTATAAAATCCAATTATTAATTAATTATTAAATTAAAATACTTTGTAAATTTTATTTGTTAAAAAGTTTCTAAAGAAATTCTTTAACAAATTCAATTACATATTTTCAGTCGAATTTAACAATATTTCTATTAACTCCATAATTTTTTAAAATTTATTTACATAATCTGTTTGAATTAGTGCCTGACTTTTACTATCAAATTAATTTTTTTTAACTAATTAAAAGTTGGAGAAGAGTATAAATATCTATAAAAATTGAAATAAAAAATAATTTTTTTAAAAACAAATTAAAATAATAAAACTTTTTTTAATTTTGGTGAAAAAATTCCTGGTTTTGTATATAAATCCCAATTAATTCCAGGTTAAATTAAATTCCCGGTTTTTCCGGTTAGTAGACACCCTGAAAATTTTGGAAAATAAGACTGTTTTTTTAAAATTTCGTTGAAAAATGTAAAAGTAATATTAAAAATATCATTACCAACTATTGAAGCATTAAAAAACGCTTTTATTGATCTATTTTAGAATCTAATTCGATCATAAATTTAGAAATTATTGGCATTTTAAAAACAAAAAATTATGAAAAATGACATTTTCTCGTCGTTTTTGTTTGAAAACTTTTCTCTAACTAATAAATTATTATAACTAACTTGTTTACAAAAAAAATTCAATTTTTTTCTAAAATTTTAATAAATCCTTCGAAATAATTAAATTATTCTTATAAATATAGTAAAATTCTTCGGAAGAATTTAATTAATTTTAAAAATAGTAAAATTCTTTGCAGGAATTCAATTATTTTCAAAACAATTTTAATTTAATTCCTCGGATGAATTCAAATATTTTATTTATTTCTTAAAATTTTAATAATTTCTTCGAAAAAATCAAATTATTTTTATAAATACTATAATTCTTTGAAAGAATTAAATTATTTTTAATCCAATTTAAATAAAATTACACGAAAGAATTTAATAATATTTAAACATTTTCATAAAATTCTTCGGAACAATTAAATTATTTTTATAAACAGTATTAAAATTCTTCACAAGAGTTCAATTATTTTTATTACAATTTTAATAAAATTCTTCTTCATAAAATACAATTGCTTTCAAAATTTTCAATTAAAATTTTTAAAGAATTGAATTTTATAAAGAGTCACATTCTAATGTAGTCATGTTTCTTAGTGCGAAGATTAGTAATTAAAATTTTTATTAATTAATTTGAAAAAAGAATTGCACTTAAAATTTGTAATATAATTGAATTTTCGCAAAGTTTCTTTTGAAAATTCTGAAAAATGAGATTTTTGAAATTTTTCAATTTTGTTGTTTCGAGATAATTGAATTTTTATAAACAAAAAATTAAAAAGTTTTAAAATAATGAAAATTTATTTAAATTTCATTAAAAATAATTTGAATTCTTTTAAAGAATGTTATTAAAATTTTTCAAAAATAATCAAGGGAAGTAATGACAGTAATTGAAATTTTATTTTTAAAACATATAGTCCCTCTTAAAGTTTTTAATCAATTTTTTACCTCCAAAAATTATATTAAATTATTATTCAATAATTATAAGTATTGAACTTCTCTTAAACTTTTCTAATTTTAAATTTCTGAATGTTCAAATAAATTAGGTATGTTTATTTATTTCTTGAATAAAATTAATTTTTTATTACTTATTAAGTAAATAGATAATTATTACTACTTATTATTGTCAAAAATTTTAATAAATTTCTTCTCAAGAATTGAACTATGTATTTTCATAATTAATAATAGGATTCTTTGGAAGGAATCAGTTACTTCTATAGATAGTAAAATTAACTGTAAATATATTTCAAGAAAAAAGTTAATCTTGTTCTAATATTATTTTTATAAAAATTAACAAACCGTACCTGCAATTTTGACAAAATCCTTCCCAAGTATTTCTCCGCAAATTGTAAAAATTGTTAGTTCAAACAGCGCGGCTTCATTACATAAATAATATTGTAACGGATTTATATATTCGAGAATGCCAAAATCATTTCCAATATCGAGATGGTGTTTTCTGTTTTTCGGCAAAATATTGACAGGTTCACCTACAACTTTTAAAATAACTGACGTTTCTTCTGGTGTTCTTTCATCAATAACATTTGGTAATTTAAGAGCTCGTAAAACTGCACAATCCTCCACCTCCCACAATGATTCCTTAATGAATTTTAAATCTTGCTTTAAAATTGTTGCTTGCGCCGTCAGAGATACTAATTTTTCCTGCTCTTCTTGAGTGTGTTCCTTTAAATTCTTTAAATTTTGAATTTTCTCACTAAGTTCCAATCGACGATTCTCCAATAAATTCCTATCTCTTTCAATTCGTTTATAAAATTCCCAAGTTTCTTTTAATTCATCGACATTAATTTTTATTCCCCTTAAGAATAGTTCTTTCTTCAATTTTTCTAAATCATTAAATCTACTGTCAAAATCAAGATACGGAGAAACGTAGGAAAATGTTTCAGAAGCCTTATTACCGGAAATAAAAAGTGAAGAACTACAATTTCTACATGATTGTATGTTCAAAAATTGTGTTAATTTGCTCACAAGTGAGCCAGAATTCTTAAGAAAAAACATATTTCTTTGTTTTAATTTACTAACAGCGATTTCTTCTAATTATCTAGTTTGGAAATTTTTGTTTTCATTTCAGTGTCACCATCATCATCGAGGGAATCTTTAGATTTTTGTGTTTCAATTTTTCTTTTCTTAGGTGCAATAAAGTTTCCTTGTCCCGCTGCACGTTCGGAATCTTCAATTGAATATGGTTCTAATTCAAGAGCTTTTAATCGTCGTTTGTGAACTTTCGTATTAAAATGATCCTCTAGTGCACGTTGATTAATAAAATATCTCCTACAAAATTAAAATTAGGAAATTAATAGAAAACTTCTAACAGTTGAGTGATATTCAATGATATCGATGTTTAATCGACTAAATACTTGAAGAAAAAACTTACGCGCAGTGTAAGCAGTAATATTGAGCGCAACCGGGTCTATCTAAGTCGACTTCTTGATTCAAAAGCTTTTCTGCGTTCTCTTCCTTTAAATCATTGTCAATCTAAAAGAAGGCGAAGATATAAAATATAAAATGTAAATTATTTCGATTTTTATAGTGCAAAATATAACTACAGTACCGGCCAGAATTGTCAGTCCACTTACAAAATTCGTATTAAAAACATGCCTCTCGTTTTTTGATAATATTTCAGTTAAAAATAAGTCTAGAAAAATATAAGAATAACCATTGGAAAGCTTATAAAATTTCGCGTGAAATGAGCTAAAGTTCAAAACTATTCGTTAAATAGAAACTGAGTTAGAGTGTGAGAAATATCGTCTAATTTTCTGATTTTTGAAAATTCTGTTATCCAACTTCAAGTTCAGGATTGCTCTAAACGAGGTTAGAAAAAAAATTCAAATTCACATATAATAAAGCTTGAGATCTCCTCTTTAAAAGTAGACTAAGTAGCTTAAAAAATATTGCGTGGTTTAAAAGATATTGGAGATTTTAAAAAGGTCTGCACGATTGACAAGCAAACCATCATTCAAGCAAAACAGTCACATCGCGCTTCATAGCCAGGGCCGAATAGGACGCTTTATCAAAAGCGGGCCCCATTATTATAATTAATTATTATTAATTATTAATTATTAATTATTAATTATTAATTATTAATTATTAATTATTAATTATTAATTATTAATTATTAATTATTAATTATTAATTATTAATTATTAATTATTAATTATTAATTATTAATTACTAATTACTAATTAATAATTATTAATTATTAATTATTAATTATTAATTATTAATTATTAATTATTAATTATTATTTATCTGATTCTTCACTGATTTCTAAATTCAAATTAACAAAAACTTGTACAATTTTGCTAAATAAATATTTAAATACTTCTTTTTTTTATTCAGAGAAAATAAAATTAAAAAATTCTATCTCCTGAAATTTTATAATTTTTAAAAATTAAAACTATAACCCTCCAAAAAATTAATTATTCTCTACAATATTCAACTAAACTTCCTCTCTACATCAATTATCTATATTAATTTTTAATAATTTTTTGAATTTCTTCTCAAAATCAATTGTTTAAAATTTTAAATCTAAACAATCCAATTTTTTATAATCATTCAAACTGTCCATTATTCTTTTTTAAAGATATTATAATTAAGGTAGAATATTTTCAAAAATTTTAATAAGAAAATACCTAAACTTCTTAAAAATATTTCTTAATAATTTTTTCAAATACAATAGTTTTACAATTATTGAAAAATGTCAAAAAAAATTGAAATTTCGTAAAATCCTTCAAAAAATAATTTTAATTTAGTAAAGTCTTTGAAAATTAATTTAAAATTTGATTATATCTTTAAAAATAATCAAGTTTCTTAAAAATATAAAAATAATTAATAATTAATAATTAATAATTAATAATTAATAATTAATAATTAATAATTAATAATTAATAATTAATAATTAATAATTAATAATTAATAATTAATAATAATTCATAATTAATTATAATAATGGGGCCCGCTTTTGATGAAGCGTCCTATTCGGCCCTGGCTATGAAGCGCGATGTGACTGTTTTGCTTGAATGATGGTTTGCTTGTCAATCGTGCAGACCTTTTTAAAATCTCCAATATCTTTTAAACCACGCAATATTTTTTAAGCTACTTAGTCTACTTTTAAAGAGGAGATCTCAAGCTTTATTATATGTGAATTTGAATTTTTTTTCTAACCTCGTTTAGAGCAATCCTGAACTTGAAGTTGGATAACAGAATTTTCAAAAATCAGAAAATTAGACGATATTTCTCACACTCTAACTCAGTTTCTATTTAACGAATAGTTTTGAACTTTAGCTCATTTCACGCGAAATTTTATAAGCTTTCCAATGGTTATTCTTAAATTTTTCTAGACTTATTTTTAACTGAAATATTATCAAAAAACGAGAGGCATGTTTTTAATACGAATTTTGTAAGTGGACTGACAATTCTGGCCGGTACTGTAAATGAGTTCTGAAAAATTCTAAAATAGCAAATTTAAAAAATTTTAATTAACTTTGTTCAAAGGTAATTGAATCTTAAAAAATAGGATAAAACAATTTTATGTATTAGTTGTTTTTATAAATATTGTAATGTAATTTATCGAATATAATTGAAGAATTTTTGTATTATTAAAAAAAAAATTTTTTTAAAGAATTTTAATTGAAAATTTTGAATATATGATTATTTTCTAAAAAATGTTAAAAATTAATTCTGAAAAAATTTTATTTTATTGTTTTGTGTATGAATTTGAATTTTCGGAAATATTGAAAATATAGAAAATAATTGAATTTTAAAAAATTGGAAAGTAATAATTCAGAGAATTGAGTTTTTTTAAATTTTTGTTACATTTTTTTAAAAATAACTTTTGAAGAATTTTAATTCAAAATTCCGAAAATAGTAATTTAATTATCCAGAATTTTAATGAAAAGTCTTTAAATGAAAATTTAAAATAATAATTAATGAATAAATTACCTTTTAATTTATTGAAATTTAATATTTTCAGTATTTTTAATGTTATATTTCTGAAAATTCAAATACCTATAAAAAATAAGATTTTAGAATTATATTTAACACTTTGGAGAAATGAATCATGTTCAACATTTTTAATTAGAATTCATGAAAAAATTAATTAGTTTTTTAAATTATACAACAATTTTTTTAAGAATTTATCTGTTATATAATTCTTTTTATGATTTAATTATCTTGAAAGAAAGGAAATAAAAATTTACTTTTCTAGACTTACATAATATAATATCGGAGGAATTTACGACTAAAATTCTTTAAAATTTTAATTACTTTTTAAAATATTTTTTAAAAGAAATTCAATTATTTTTAATAGATTTTATCAAATTTTAATTGTTTGAGAATTTTTTAATTATATATGTAATCAAAGAACTATTATTATCTTTCAAAAAGGTTTAAATTTTTTTTTAAATCCGGTTTGTAGGAATTTATTATAATTTTTTGAAAATATTCTACTTTAATAACTTTAGAAAAAAATATGGATAGTTACAATTTTATTGTAAACAATTGTTGATTTCTAGTTAAATAATTTAATTCTAAAAGCACTTTCGGAAAATAATTTAAAATAATTGATGTGGAGATGATGTTTCGATGTAAATTGTAGAAAAGAATTGAATTCAGAAAGGACTATAATTGTAATTTTTAGAAATGATTAAAATTCATAAATTTGACTCATTTTCTGTAAACTCATATTTTTTCCTGTAAAAAGAATTTTACCAGGGAAAATAATTTTAACGTCAGACAATTGTTAGAGAAATCTGATAAACTGAAATTTGTGACCACTCTCGTAATATTACAAATTTACCTTAAAAAAAATAAAAATTTTAATTTCTGCAACAATTTTGCAACGAATAAAAAGTGTGAGATTTTTTAATGTTGTACTGTGCGGAAAAATTAATGTTGAAACCACGTGTATATAAAGTAGCAAAAGGTTAGGTTAGATTATACACTTAAAAATTTTCATTTTTTTTTTAATAAAAAAAACTTACCTCGTCAAGATCCTTTTGCCTTCGTTTAGTTCTCCAACGCTTTTTTAAATGTGTATCACCATTGTGGTACTTTTTACGTTTATAAACCATAACGAAACACAAAACAATATGTAAATATATTTACTTTGCAGGAACGCATGTGTTATTTTTCTCTGAAAAATGAAATTCTTAATTTTTCTTTATTGCTTTTAAAATACTTGAGCAGAGTTGGATACATAAATTTTTATTGTAAGGGTGCAGTCACACGGGTCACACGATCTCATGCAAAACTTATGCATGCAGGTTGCCATGGTAGCGTTCAAGAGTGAGTGAGATAGGAAATTATTCTACCTCTCTCACTCTTGAACGTTACTATGGCAACCTGCATGCATAAGTTTTGCATGAGAAGCTCTGAACGCTTAGATATAATAACCATAATAATATAATAATAATAATAATATAATAATAATATAATAATATATATATATATATATATAATATATGTATATAATATTACCATTACCAGGCTTGTGTACGTAATAGAGAGCATTTACATCTTCTGTAAAAAAGTCTAGAACAAAACATTTACATTCGAGTAAGAGAGACAGATACACAGTTTATCTCTCTTACTCCAATGTGAATTTACCGTCCTGGACAATTTAAAGCGGTGTTTACATGCTGCGTTTTGCATTGAATAATAAGAGAAAGAGAAAGACAGACATATACTTCTATCCTTATTTCACTCCTGTTTGATGAAAAAGAGGTTATTGCAGAAACACCATTAGTGCTGCATAGCGGGGTAGGTCAATAACACTTTTTTAACCTACACAACTGTGCGCCTTTGTTTGATAAACATAACCTTAGTTTAATGTTTTGAAAATTTGAAAAACTCACAAACAAATAAACAGTAGATATTTATAAATGTATAATTTTTTTTTGATATAAAAAAATAAACGCTTCTTTCGACTAACAGTGTGTTGTTCTAAAAGAAACCGTAAATTTCGTGTTTCAGCAGAAAAAAGCATTTTAATGAATTTAAAATATATTACTTACACCAATTACTTGTTCAAAAATCTAATTATCATTTTGAGATTTTAAAACCTAATAATGTAAATACTTGTGTACATAAACTGAAAGTTTGATAAAAAGATATAGTGCATATTATTGTTAGAAAAAAAGAAAAAAAATGAGTGTCGAAAACGAGTGCAATTTGGCTTCTAGATATAGAACAGTTCAAAAACATTTAGATGTTTTGGGGTATAAACAAACATTACCCCTCGATTCTTTACCTCTCGTAGAAAATCTTCTCGCTGATTTAATTCAAACCACAGAAAGTCTAAAGCATTATAAATCAGTTGCTCAGGATAATATAGAGGTTAGTATTTATCATTTATTATTAATTAATTTAGAAACATTTTAGCTTGTATCGGAAGAAAATTTGTCAAAAAAAAACACTTTACTTGTTCGAATTAAAATTTTTTTTCCATTTCTAAAATCTACTTAACATTTTCTTTTTATTGCTTTTTTTGAGCTCTATTCATAAAGTCTATTTTTTTTGAATTCGTCATTTTTGATGTTTTTCATTTCGTTTAGAAATGTTTTCTTTTCATTTTTAACCTGCTAACAAACATACACAGAGTGACCTGTGTTTTTTTCATAAAAAAAAAGAAATTCCCGGTAATGAATTATTTTTTCTGGTTACAAAGAAAAACACAAAAATTATTTTCAAGATTTCAATTAAATTATTTTCTAGAAATTTTAACTAAAATTCTTCTCTCCTATAATTTTTTTAAATACTTTTTGAGAAAGTTCTTTAAAAATTCAATTATTTAAAAAAAAATCACTTAAAACTGAAATATTAAAAAAAACACTTGTTTACGAGCCAATTTCATGAAATTTCGAAAAAATAAAAAAATTTTCAATTAAAATTTATGTATTTTTTAAAAATATGACTAATTTGAAAAAATGTGAATAAAAATGTTTCAAAAAAGGAACTTATTCAGAATTTTAATTAAATTTTTTAACCTTTTTGAAATTCAGTCCAAATTAAAAATAATAACAATATTAATTCAAAATTCTAAAATATAAAAATAGTTACTTATAAATTATTCTTGAAAAACGGATTGACATTAATGCAAAATACAGTTTTTTAAAAAATGTCTTTTTTAAGAAAAACAGAATTTTATTTATTTAAATCTCTTGTTTTATTTACAGAATTAAAAAAATAATTTTTTAAAAATCTAGTACCACTTTAGTTCTAATTATTTCAAATATTAACTATTTAGAGAATAAATTTTGTTATATTGCTGCAAAAAAAAATTTATAAATTACAAATTTATTTTTTTCGTTCATTTAAACGTTTGAAACTTTAGCCACATATGAAGTATTTAATCATAATTTTTAACATATACGATTATTTTAAAAACTTTTGAAAAAATTCTTTATAATATTCAATTACTTTCAAAATTTTCAATTAAAATTATTCAATGAAATAGATTATTTAAGAAAAATTCAAAGGACTGCAATTATTTTCAATTTAATTGTAATAAAATTTCTCGAAAGAATACAATTATTTAAAAAAAAGTTAATTGAGGAGCAAGTTTTCAAAATCTGATAAATCCAAATTTTGTCATTTCGAGAAATTTAAACAAATGACAATTCTCACATAACCATTAAAATTAATTTTAATGTGGAAAAAATGTAATTAATTCTTTATTTTTAAATATTTTTCTATTTAAAAAGCATTGTTTGTAATTAAAATTTATTGTAATAAAGGAATTTTAAGGTTTTGGTAATTTTTTCTAATAAAAAAATTAAAATTAAAAATTATCAAGGTTAGGCAAAAATATATTTTAAATTGAAAATTCTTTGGTAACAAATTTTTTTTCTTAAATTGAACAGTGATCAATCGATTTCTAAGGATTTCAAAATTCTAAATATGTGTTTATCTCAATTTTTTTGAAAAATGGATTTATCAACTTTTGAAAAATTGTTCCTCAATTAAATTCAAATATTTCCAAAAATTCTTCGGAAAAATGGAATTTTTTTTAAATAGTAAAATTTATCGCAGGAATTAAGTTATTTTTAATAGTATGTTAATAAAATTTTTCAACAGAATACATTTATTTTTAAAAACATCTAATAAATATTTTTGATTTAATTCAATATTATTTTGAAAATTTTTAAAGAATTCTTTCAAAACATTCTAATTATCATTACTTCAACAGGTACTTTATTATTATTAATTGTAGTTGAAAAATAGAAATGGTTAAACAACATTTTTTTAATATGATAAAAAAATTAAATTAAAACAAAATAGAAATAATTTACAAAATATCGATTTGACAATTACAATTATTAAAGTTTTAAAATTCTTTTTTTAGTATCAAAACATATTCCATAAAATTAAATAAATAAAATAAAAAATCTTATCATTATTGTAGTTAATTAATAATATTAATAATAATGATTAATTATAATAAAGTAATATAATTAATAATAATAATTAATTAGTAGTTATATAATATTAATTACTTTATAATTAATTAAGTAGTAATAATAATGATTAACGATTTAAAATAATACAATAACAATTTATAGATAGATTGAATATTTGTTTAATGTTTTTTATATTTATTGTACAAAAATGTTGTATAATTAAAAATATGATGAAGGATTTGGAAATTATAAGGAATTATTTTTAAATCAATGGCCTTTAAATTTTTATATTATTTATCATTTATTGAATTTTTCATTTTACAATTTTGTTATTTCAAGAAAAATACAATAGATATGCATTATACAAAGTTAACAGGATTTTTTTAATTTATACTTTCAGGAAAATATATCTTGAAGATATATTTTAGATAAACTTTTTAAAAGCTATCTTTAAATTCTTTTTAATTTCTCCTTTGAAGCAACCACCGTCACAATTGCAACCAAATATATTACATTTTCCGGGGCTACAAAATGAACCCCTTTGTAAAACTTTTCCATTGTCACATGCGTAAATTTTGCATTGTGAATATGCTGGTTCTTGATATGCACCCGGTATTTTACATATATTTGGATGAAATATCGATTTTTTCATTGTAACTTTCGTTGGGTTGCAACAATCTGCTCTATTAAGTTTCGGCAACGTTGAAAAAATTACAAGAAATAGAATAATGTTTAACTTCAACATGTTTCTCTCACTTTTTCAGCAATAGTTTTAATAAAACTCTGAATATTGACTTGACAATTTAGCGGTTGGTACAATACTGAAAAGTGGAATGTAAACTTGCAAAATAATCACCAATCGTTTTATGGTTTGAGTGAAAATATTTGTCATTTATTCAATATTATTGAAGAGAAAAATGTATTTTCAATAATATTTTTAGTAGAATTTGAGGCAAAGGAAATAACTAAAAATAGACAAAATATATTTTTTATCATAATAATAAAATGGTAAAGTTATTAAATTCTAATTTTTACAACTTTTGCTACATTTTTTGACGTGATATTTCTAATCTTTACAATTTTTATCAGCTGACATTTTTCGATCAACATTTCTTTACTTTGCAGAATTTAAAATTTCATAAAAATAATTATTAGTAATTTTTTATCAGAAAATTTTATTCGTTAAATATAGATATTTTTAAAAAATAATTAAATTTTTATATTATCATCCATTTCATTAATGTTTCAAAATTAACGTATTAGTTTTCATTAATTAATTAAATAATAATTATCACAGCATTAAGTTTAATTAAGCACTTGAACAATTAATTTCGTTTGAAATATATAATGATTTAGATGAGAATAATTGTGAATCTTTCTTAGAATTCTGTAGAATTAAATTTTTTGGAAAACTTTATTTAATTTTTTAGAACTTGTTTAATACGTGTAAAGAGCTGAACAAAGAATTTAGCAAAAGAAAAAGTAGTATGAGTGGTTAAAATTAAAATATACGAATAAAGGTTATTAAAAAAAATAATTAAAAATACGTTTTATTTAAATACTGAAAAAACTCATTAACGTCATGTTTATCTATTAAAACAGTCATGGATAACTATCGAAAAATTAAGATATTAATTTTCAGAATTTTTTAATTTTAAACACATAAAAAATTGTCAAAGTTTCAAAAATAATACATTTTTAAAAGAATATGAATTTTTTAGGTAAGAAATGTAAATCTTTTTTTGTGATACCAATTTTTATTCTAATTTCATGTTCACTGCTATCTTTCAAGGTTTAACGTGATTTGAAAAATATAAAAAATGTTATAAATTGCGTTTAATTAAATGTTTTTTTTGTTTAAAAAAATATAACAAATTTTAGGGTTGCCACGAAACTTGGAAAAAAATTTGAAAAAATTAATAATTTAATAATTAAAAAATTGAAATAATAATTGAAAAATTTGGAAATGTCAGGGAATTTTATAAAAATTGAAAAAATCCGGAAAAGTCAGGGGATGTTGATTGAAATTCTGGAAAATTGTTGTTTTCTAATTGTATTTATTCTTGAAATATAATTTTACGTCAAAAATTAATTCAATTTTAAATGAGTCGTAATTAACAATTATCATAAGTAGATGAACTTGTAAAGATTTTTGTTTAAAATTTTATAATATCTCAAATTTAAATGAAGTTCATTAAAAGTTATTTTAAAAACCTAGATTTTAAAAAAAATTTTAATATCTGAATTTCTTCTAAAATTAGTTAAATTTTTTAATATATATTTAATTGATTATTAATAAAAACAGATTTACGGAAGAATTTTAGTTAAAAACATTCAAAAAATTGAATTATGAAGCAAATACAAATAAAAAAATAAAAAAAAATTTCAATTATTTTTTTTGTCTTTTATTATTTATTCTTTAAAAAATTAAATTATTTTCAAAAATTTTAATTAAATTCCTTTCGTAACAATTCAATTTTTTTCAAAATAATTTTAATAAAATTCTTCGCAGAAATTTAATTGATTGCAAACATTTTTCAAAATTCAATTACTTGAAATGTTTGCTATTTTAATAAAATTTCACAATAGAATGCGATTATTTAGAACGAAATTTTAATAAAATTAGTTTGAAGAATTCAATTGTTTTCAAGAGTAATATAATTATTTCCAAAGCGATGCATTTATGTTTGAAATTTTACAAAAATTATTGTCAAAATTTAAATTGTTTAAATAAATATTTTTTCCAAAATTCAATTATTTTAAAAAAATTTAATAACATATCTGGAAATATTTCAATTATTTTTAATATACAAAATTTTCACTAAAAATGAAATTATTGTTTTTAAAATTGAATTTTCATGAAGAATTTTATTAACAAATTTTTAAATAATATTTTAAATAATAATTCTTTTAACAAATTGCAATAATAAAATTTACTAAAATAATTTTAATTTTCGAGAAATTTGATGGAAATTTTGTATATTAAAAATAATGAAAATTCTGAAAATTTAAATTTTGGCAGAATTTTTTTTTGAAAATTTTGGAACATAAATTGGATTTTTGCAAAGTATTGTTTTGTAAATTTTTGAAAATAATTTAATTCTCTAAAGAATGAATAAAAATAAACTAAATAAAATAATTAAATTTTTGAAAATCTTATTTTCTGTATGAAAATATAATAATGATGAAATATTTATTAAAATATGAAGTTATTGATGTTTTTCAATAAGTTTTTAATTAATAATAATTGTTGTTTTAAAAACCTGGAAAACTTCCGTTTTTTAACCTGAAAAAGTCAGAGAATTGGAAAATGGCAAAAACGTGGAAACCCTGAATAATTTATTTCTTAAGAAATTACCTAGTTTTATTAAAAAAAGTTAAATGAAAATTTTTAAATTTAATTTACTTTCAAATTTAAAGAGGTGATGCAAAAAATGTCTGTTTTTTTGTACATCGACAACTATCACTAAACAGGGGAAATAAAAGTTTTGAACGTTCAAATGATCAAGATATTTTTTCTACTTCAATATTTAAAAAAATTACTGAACTGAAATGAAAAAAATTTAATTAAATATTTATTTAGTTAAAAATGATTGTTTTAATTTGAAATACCTATCTAATTATTATGTTAATAAATAATAAAAAATTTTAATTTATCTATTTAATATAGTCTTGTAGTCAACTGCAGTTGTCTGTGAATCCATATAAATGTGACAATGCGCGATTAGTGCAGGAAAATAATGAATTAAACGTAGAATTGATGCGAGAAAAAGAATCGCATCAAAAAGAATTGTTTGAGTTAAAAAAACGTTTAAGAAGAGTGGAGGCGGAGCACGGTGATTTACAACTTTCATCATCACGGAATCTTCAAAGAATTAAAGAACTCGAAGCAGAATCTGCAAATAAATCAAAGAAAATTTTGGAACTACAAGGAAAGTGTTGCAAACCTGTCGTGAGCAACGTTTCTCTTGGTAATTTTAGTTTTATCACAATTAACGTAGAGTGGGTCAAAATCTTCAATTCTAGTTTTAAAAAAGGATTCCAATTTGTTAACACGAAAATTTAAATAATACCCAGAGTTCGGACGTAAGGAAACTGTTTTGTAAACTCTGGGTTATTGAACAACTTGTTGATCTGTGGAGCAACAAATATTTCTGCTTCGATTTTTTCCGTTGTCAGTTTGGAAAATTTTGTCATCAAGTGTTTGAAACATTTATTTTGAGCAAAAGCTAATGCTTTAACGTACGTTTTCATAATCCCAAGCTTTATATGCAACCTTTTGTGAAGCAAATCATCTTTAACACTGTATTTACTACCATCATAATGCGTTTACATTAAATGAAAGTCGTTTGTTTTCGAAAAATACTGTTCAAATTTCTTATCGCGATTTTGTGTCTCTGACTCCAAGCACCAACATTCTTGTAAGGGTGAAGAATTTTGTTTAAATTCTGACAGAATTAACATATTAGGAGGGAATTGTTGATTCTTACTCACTCTACTATATTCATAACTAATTATAAACATCATATAATTTCAATTTTCCAAAATGAAAAAAAATGTCTATTCTTCTATTTGATTTAATAGCTGCGAAAAAACGAACATGCTACCCTCTCCGTAGACCTCTTCTGGAATGTGAAACTTTACCAAAAACAAAAACTAGTTCAATTTCATTACAAAGTGCCAGACAAGTTGAACCATTTGTTGTGGATTTTGTTGCAATGGCGGATCTTAGAATGAATTGTCTCAATTATGAGGTAACCCAATTAAAAGAAAAACTTACACTGCAGACGGACAATATAAACACTTTAGATATTCAGGTATGAAAATGTTCAATTTCAAACTGGCATGCTGTTTTGGATTCTTCTTCTCTTTGCGATTGAAAAGTGAATGTGCATGAAATCTTTCATCTTTGTAAATTCTTGATGTAGGCGCATATTTTATTTTTTATCGAGTTATTTGCTTATTTTTCATGTTATACTTTTAGGCGAGATTAGCAACATAAATTATTCACTATTGGGATACAAATGAGTCTCCAAATCTCAAAAGGGAACACATTATTTAAAATCAATACTGCATGTGCCCTTTTAAGATCCGGAGCCTCAAATCTCCAGTGGCAGAAGTTTCAAAATTTATTTTTTCTGTAGCATTAATGTCGGTATATTTAACAAAAATTTATGATTTATGTTAATAGTATCGGTTTTGTTGATTTCTTCTTAAACTTCTAATGATCTAATGATTAACAATATATTTTTAACTTCCTTTTGTTATGTAAAGTTTATTTAATTCATTTCATGCATAACGATTTTTTATTCATTTTTATATAAAAACAAATTCTCCATGTTCATTGTTTTCAATACTGAAAATTTGATGTACTCTGCGCATGCAACTCCTGTCTAGGATTAAGGACGATGCAATACCTAAAAATAAAATGTTTTACAATCCTTAATAGTATTATTACGATATTTTATTAAATATTATCATTTAATAGCTGGCGTTAAAAGAAAAAGAAATATCACGCTTGAGGAAAATGCTCGAAGGTGGCCGTCCCTACAACGCAGTTGCTAAGGAATGCTCCTGTAATAAATTTGAAAAAACACACAATTCACAAGAGTGTCGTGAAATTGAAAATTGTGATTTAAAAATCATACTAAAGGCCAAAACAGATTTAGAATATCAATTGAAAGGTTTGACATCCACATAATAGTTTCTAAACATATTCTTCTATATAGAAAATTTTATAGACCTTTATTATTAGTTTATTCCGTTTGAATTCTATTTTCATAAATAATTTTTAGAAGCATTAAATAAACAACATGAAGCAATGTCTCAAGCGCTGAAGTTAGCCGAAAGAAATGAAGAACTAGAAAAAGAATTAAGAGATATTGATCACATTGCATTGTCTGTTGAAGCTGATTGCAATACAGCAGTTAAAGAAAATAACCGAAGAGTTTGTAGATTGCAGGTAAAAATTGAAATGTATTCTGTAACCTAAGCTTATACCTATTATTCTTTGTTTAAAAAGAAAACTTTTTTATGACCGAGCGAAAATTATTCTCATGCTTAGGAACGTTTAAACGAAGTTATGACTCAAGTCCATGCACTGGAATGTGAATTATCAGAAGAACGGCGAAAGGTACAGGAATTGAAAACTGATTTAGGCGCTAGTCGTCTTGAAAAATTAGATATTCAACAGACACTCGAATTCACTTTGGAGGAGAAGAAGAATTTAACAGATCGGATTAATCAACTCACTGCAATGGGTATTTATTATTTTTTGAAAATCCCGAACTATACCTGAACGATGGATATGAGAAAAAGTTGAGGTCTACTTCTGCATTAGACTTAATTTTTTTAAATTTGAATCTATAATTATTTTTAGCAACAAGGAATGAAAAATCGAAAGAACGTATTTTCAATCAGGAGGAGGAAATATTAAAGAGCAGAAATAGAGAAATTTCTAATGATGTGCAAAGGATTCTTTATGAAAAGGAGTCTAGTATTGTTAGTGTAAGTTTTGCAATTTATAGATTATAACATATTGATAGTAGTACCTTAAATTATTTATATACATAAATATAAAATGCAAATTAATCTAAATGCAAATTGACAATAAACTTTTAGTTACAGAACAAATTAATTAATTTAGAAGCAGAACGTGATTACTTTAGAGAGGAATACAATAAATGTCGAGACAAGTGCAGTAAAGATTCCAGAAATGAAAGCGTAAGAACATTTTTATTTTGAAGGAAGGATGTAATTTTTGTACGAAATGAATTATAAAATTTGTAGCATTGAAAAAAGAGGCAAATAATCATCTTTATGACGGATTTTCTAGTTTTGGTAATTTCTCAAAATATTCAATTTGATCTCATTTAGATAACAGTGGAACGATTGCAACGTGAAAGAGATTTGGCTAAAGGAGATGTTGAACGTCTAGTTGAAGAACGTGATGCTTTGCGTGAACGATTGAAGGTAAAGTTTCTCCTGATTTCTAAAACAAAAATAACTGCTAGTTGCTTTAATACTCAAACACATTATCCTATCCAACGTACTTCCATATTTCAGTAAAAACGGGTTCCAATGTTTTGTTTTATTGGTCTAAATCTCTTTAAGCATGTTGACAAATGCCCAGCTTCTTTTCTTGTTGTCAAATCTGTTTAAAGCATGTGTCATATGTGTCTAATAGGTGCAGGTTGACTAATAACTTTAGCATTTTATTAAGGTAGATCAGTAGACTTTAAAAATTTTATAAATAAGATGTCAGCTAAATAAACTAGTACACCTTTACAAATTAGGACATTTATCTTAAATAACATTTCTTTTCATGTCTAATTTTTTTTTGACCAATCACAATCACATTCATTACAATTTAGTCCTTCACTTTCATTAACAAATGCAAAACTTATTAGTAAGTAGTAAAATTGGTACCATACATAATAAGTAAATGTTTTGAGTCTGGTGGAACTTTGTGTTTGTGAATTTTATTGGGCTTAGATGGCAACAGAGTCACATTCCTCTGTGCAACAAAGGTTAAGGGAAAATCTTCACGATGTTGAGAAACGATTAAAATATATTGAATGTGAAAGACAAGAACTTATAACGTCACAGGGTACCAAACGCTCTACAATAAATGGTCTTGAGGATCAGCTCGATGACTTGAGGGAAGAACTCAAAAGAACTAAACAGGAGTTGGCGGAACAGAGGACACAATATTTCCAATTAAGGTATGTTTTGATATCTATTTTATGTTGAACAGTTTAGAGTACGTAAACACAGAGGTTCCAAATGCTGAAAACTTTCCCAAAAATCGAAATTGTAATTAGATCACTAATTGCAAGTTCTGAATTGTGGGGGTTTTGGGGTCGCTGTTTGCAAACAGTAGAACTACCTTATTCACAACAATCTTACTATCAATTAAGCTTTTCCAATTGATAGTCAATGACATCTGGGGTTACTAATCTAGACAATTCTCTTAGAAGGAGATGTACTCAAGACTCAGGAATATCTTGGCAGTAGTAACAGACTTTGCTATTCTATATCACGCCTACAAGTCTACTTTTTCTGACACCTTCTTCGTTTACCGACCCACGTGAATAGAGGTACATCTCTCTTCACCTGAAGCGATGCTATAGAGTCGTTTCTTTGCTAAGGGTACATTCCCGGTTAAGAATCATTTTCACAGAGAATCTTTTCCTTGGCCCTTTATTCTAATAATTAGTGCGTGAACTGTCATATCCTTATCAAAACATTTATCTGATGAACCGATTTATACTGTGATTTAGAGTAAAGGTGAAAATCAATCAAAATCTACTTCCACTAATAGTGCACTGTCATAGCAATCGACAAATAATGATAATCAGGAAGTAAATTCATGACCAACTTCGGGAATATTTAAATCTAGAAACGCTCATCTCGTTCGCAGTAATGCAACATAACTCAGCGTATCGTAACATAACAACTTAGCGTTTTAGATTCTAATCAAAGGATTGTAACGATTACTAGCTAAATGGTAACTATATAATTGACTAGCGTCATTATTTTATTGTTTGAATTATATACTCGATTTTGTTAGTTAAATTTAGTTATTTTATTCGTTACTACAATATACTTTCTTATGAAGGTTTAATTAATACCTTCAATAATGACTACACCTTTGCTCTCAATCACAGTATAAATCGGTTCATCAGATAAATATTTTGATAAGGAGGTGACAGTTTACGCCACTAATTATTAGAATGAAGGGCTGAGGGCCAGTCTCACCAATACCGATTAAAAGTTAATGAATCAATAAATCCTCAATCAATCAATCGTAAACCGTTAAACTTGTTTTAATCATCGATTAATTTTTAATTGAAGTTAGCGGAATTTGCTCTAAGGGACAGTTTCACCAATTAGAATAAAGGTTGTAACGAAGTGTTTCATTACTTACTCTGTCTATTTTGTCTCGTGTGGAAAAAGCATTTTCAGTGTATAGAGAGTCGTTTGCTTGTCTCGCTCTTATCATAGGTCTGTCTCGTTTCTTGTCAAATCTCTTGTATTTTTCTTTCGTATCAGCGTGTGAGAAGCTGTGGTTTTCGTGAAATCATAATTTAAATGATTTTGCGCATGATTAATTGTCAGCGTACGTCACATGGTCAGCGACCCTTTCCAGATTCTTTCAGGTGCCGTTTCGTAAGGATAAGGAAGAAGGGTTCTTCCGAAAATTGTGAAGGAAAAACAAGGAAACGATAATAAGAAAGCCTACTGGGGACATTCAGATGGTTCGATACTTGCTTTCTGGTTTCCGAGAAGTCGAGACGTGATTTTGACGAGTGTCAAAATGGAGAGAGATATAGTTTTATTATTTTGTAGTTTGTTAATTAGATTTGAGTTGTTTTATTAATAAATAGTTGTTTTTATTAATAGTGTGTTTTCCGTGGATTGTGGACTGAAGGAGAGTACCAGCGAGTAGAGAAAAGTGGTAGCGTCTCAACGGTCGTGTTTGAAAAGTTCGTTTGGTTGTTCGTTGTCCAGAGGACCGTTTTGCATAACGGCATCGTCTTTTAGAAATTCCCCGACGAGATTGTGTAAATTTTGAGGAAAGAGGTAATAGAGTATTTCTTGTGCGGAATTCGATGCAAATGATTCGAATTGAATATTTAAATATATTGATTTGATTCATCAACAATTTTCCCGTCACAAGGTTAATCAATGATTAAATCCTTAATCAACGTATCATAACTCGTTATACTGGCTTTAATCATGGAGTACCTTAGGTTAGTGGAATTAGCCCTAAGTACCTGGACTCCATCCGGTGAGCAAATCTTCTGGCAATAAAAATTCAGATCATTACATTAATTTATGTCATTAAAGAAGGTTGGGCAGTGTAGTGGTTTTAGAGTACACGAGCAAGATTATTTTTTATTATACCTCTCAGATAAAAAACAAACATTTTTCAATAGGATTTAATGGTATATCGTGTGTCTACGGAAGAAAATGATTGATTCTCAACGAATTTAAGTTGAAACAAGACATTTGTTACTAGGATATTAGCGGTTTGTTTTTGTCAGAAAAGTCAGTGTGTTAGTTGGTATCTCTTTCTTAAATTTCCAAAGTTGATTTGATTCCGGTTGCGGCTCACTGCATGTGATGAGAATAAGCCGTGGTAACGAATTTCCAGGATTGGTAGCGGCTAGGGTCGAATTTCTTTTCAGGTGATCTTCCGTCGTTAAAGGGACAAAGAAGGATATATCAATATGAGTGACCAGTTAATTATCAGCATTAATCAGAGAGTGTTAGTTCGTTTACCGGCGTGTACAAAAGTGTGTTGTTTGACGCGAATAATTTTGTTTGGCGGTTATAAACTCAATTGCGTATAATTTGTGCGTTATTATTGTGATGTTGTTTAGGGTTTTATTTTGCATCTTCCGCAGGAATTATTAATAATGGCGTCATGGGTAAACCGTGTATTATTTTCTCGATCTCTGCCTCAACGTCGAAGTATCATCGTTGGTCTTGGCTGGAATTTCCTCACTTCTGAGAGTTTACTTGTGTTGTCGATTAATTGTTATTTTATTAGTGGACAAATAAAAGGAAAGAGAATTAACGTTCTGGTTTCTGATGCATTTATTAGAAATAATATTTCAATTATAAATTAATCGGTCGCAAAGTTTAACATAAAAGTTGATAGGCTTGCAATTAAAAGTTATCGTTGATAACTGGTTGACCTTAAAAAGTGTTGCATCCTTAGTCTATAAGTGATGAAGTAATAGTTTTACTATTTATCTTTTATCATTTTCAATGAAGATCTAATCTAATGAATATGAAAATTTTTGTCAATGACACGCAGAGCGTTGCAAGATCAAACGGATCAAGCCCTCGGTGATGTGCAGGGTCAACTCTCTCAATCAGAGACTGAACTAACAAAGGCTATTGATCGCAATCGAAATATGGAACAGCAGCAAATAGATCTTACGAATCAAGTCAAGGACTTAAAGCAAGAAATTAATACTCTGCACACCAGCATGGCACAAATAGATCACGAGAAAGACCAGTTACTAGTAAGATTTCCGATTGATTACATCTTTTTTACCTAGACACTTTGTACAATTTTTCATCTTTATTCGACACACAATCTAAACTTAAAAGAAGTCAAAGAAATTTATAGAATTTTGTAAATATTTTTAAATCACCAAATCAATTTTTCTTTACTTTACTAAATGAAACACACGTATGATAAGGTGACTAAATTTAAAAAATTGATAATTATTGCAGTCAATAACGTGAAACATTTTTTAATTTAAAAGAATGTGGATACATTTCCTTAATTAAATGCGATTTGTTATTTTAAATTGTGATTAAATTTTCCTTTTGAAATCAAATAAAAATTTAAAGACCTTAAAAAGTTATTTAAGTCTTTGTTACTTTTCACGGATTTTTAAAGTTGCCTTTTACACTTACAGATGGTACTTGATGAGAAGACGGAGAAAATTGCTTCTCTAGAACGAGAGTTACAATCCAAAGAGCAACAGATGATAAATGCAGAGCAACAGCTTCGGGATTTACAGCACAAAAATCAGTAAGTCACTAAATTAGTTACTAATATTTTTTGATTATCTTACAGTGTTTAAAAATTTCTTTTCTTCTTTTAATTTACTGTGAAATGCTCTTTCTACTTTTAAGATTTTGTGAGATAGCAAACTCACGTTAAAAATAATTAATGAGCAAGGAAAAGGAGCAAAAGTCCAAAAACTTTTGAATTAAAAGTCCTAGTCAATTGACATAGATTTCAAAAGTATTTAATTTTTCTTGACATCTTTTACATTGATATATACAAGACATAATGTAAAAATTAATCTCTTTTCACAAAATAAGTGTGAAATGCGTCCGATGCTATTTACAGTAATATACAAATATTTTTTTTCTCAATTTGCATAAGTATAATATTATAAAAAATTGTTTTAAGAATCTTCTTAGTTTTTGTTTAAAAATTCTATGTTTTCTTGTCGTTTTCATTTTTATTAAATATAATCAGTCAAAGTAGAAAAATAAGTTTTAAATTTGTATTTTAAAAAATTATGGACTAGGTCCATTGAACTGTTTTATCTACAATAAAAGTAAGTGTCTACATTCAATTTTTATTGTTTAGAAATAACGAAATATTTACCAATTATTAAAATCAAAAGTTCTTTTAATTGAAATGAACTTTAATGTAGACGATTTACAACAAATATTCCTTTAAATATTGAGTTTTTTTCTTAATATTTTTGGTGAATTTTACTTAATCAGTAGGTGCATTAAAACAGCAATTATAAAAATACTAAAAATTGAAAATTATTTACTGATGCAAATTCAGTCCGTAACGTTTGATTTGGCACGATTTTATTTTATAATGTAGTGGAATATCAAGTTAAAATTATCCTCAATTTAAAACTATATGTCTGAGTATTATTGTGAATTCTACGATGATATTCCACAACTGTTATAAGTTCTTTTCTTATTTATTAAAATCCAATGGATCTCACTCGGGCATTTAAAAATCTAGCAAGACTAACTGCAGGTGGTTGACAACCACCTGGAGAAATTAGATTATTGTTTTCTACATCAGTGGTTTCATTTTCACTGATTCTTGTATATCCGGGTTGACATTCACATCTTGCTTTGGGAATTTTATCCTTTTGCCAAAAATCACCTTTTGGAATTCGTTGAGCAACAAGCCATTCGCCTTCAGTGCAAGGACCCTGAGTATAAAGTTTGTAGCAAGTATTATTAAGAAGTGCTGTGCCGGGGAAATCTTCACAATTTAATGTCGTATCCTCTGAGCATTTTCCAGTGTTTTTGAGATCATTGGTACAACCACAAACACCACGGTAACTTATCCCATCGATAGATGGCCTTGTATTGTAATCATAAAGTACGATTTGCTCACTTGGACACGGTCCTCTTGATCCTATTTTGTAGCACGTCTTTTCCTGGGGAAAATAAAGTCTTCCACGTCTGTAATTATGAAGAGTAATTTATATTTTAACAAATCATTAGAATATAGAGGAAAGGGATAACAGTTTTTAAAGAAAGTATCATTAGTATTTGCAAGAATAGTGTTTCTAATTGTTCCTCAAGTCGGTGCAGTCCTAGGTTTAATGCACTCAAATAATAAGTACGTGCTGAAATTTTCGGAAGCTTCCAAAAATAGCTTACCTACAAGGTACCGGGACACACGTTGTCGAATTCACTAACATATCTCCACTTTGGCATGGTCCTCGAGTATATTCCCTGTAGCAAAATCCATTCTTATAAGGCACATGACCTGGTTTACAATGACAAGTAGCTTGAAGAGGTTTGTCATAAATTTCAGTTTCAATTTTCTGATCGACGACAAAGTGTTGACCAATCTTACACGGTCCGATTGTGCCTAAAATTATGAATAGAATTGAAGGAAAGAAAATTTGTAACTCGATGACCCGGTTTCATTTTTTCACATCATCAAGTTGTTTCTACAATGTTGTGAATAAATGAACACTAAAAAACACACCTAACGGATAACACATTTTTGTTGGTGCATGATAATGAGGTAGATTAGAATGACATCCACAATGACCTCCAGGTAAAAATAGTTCTCCTGGTTCAGAGCAAGGCCCCTGAGTATAGTGTTCGAAGCATCCTCCTCTTTCGGCTGGCCAGTAAAATCTACTTAATTCACCTTGCTGTGAACATGAACAGACAGCTAGACCATCTTGGCCAATTATCAAAAGTTCTCCCTTTGGACAGGGTCCCCTTGTCAATTTTGTATAACATGTTTCATCTCTGGGCCAGTAGATGTTACCTTTTTCGGAACAGGTCTCTGGTTCTCTGCAGACGCCCCATCTTTTTCTTGAACTAAATATATTTCAAGAAAATAAATAAGTAATTTGCTTGTTACCGAAACCTTCATTAGAGGAATAGAAAAAAAACTGAAAGGAAATTGAAATTATAGTGCAACAAGTATTATCATTAGGCTCATGAAGCAGCAGAAATCGATTTTCAAAAAAATTGTCAACTTTGGAATTTAACAGGTGTAACGAAGTAAATCGCTACTTGTATAGGCGAATTTTCGTTTTGAGTCTAATGCTATAGTTAGTGACTTTTGTCTTCGTCTTTTCTATCGTTCCGTCGCCCTTGCCTAATTTTGGTATATACCGGTGGTCAGTGTCTTGTGTCTATCTCTCCTAGTGCCCATTCACTGAACGATTTCTTGCCTGTTTGATAAGAGGGAGATGTCACATGGTTTATAGCGACCCTTTCCCTTCTTTCTAATAGGTATCGTTTAAATTGTACAAGAGAGGATTCATGGGAAAAACCATAAGGTGTGATAAGGAAGGAGTTTTCCAAAATTCGCTGCAGGTTTCCAGGAAGGTTGCGGATTTGTGGAACACTCATCGCCTAGATATCAATCAAGCTGGTTGAGTTTTAGAGTTTAAAGTTGTTTTTGAGATTTTAGTGACTGAATTTCGGGTTAACGATGCAATAGTTTAAATTGAGTAAATTATAAATAACTATAAATTTTCCCGTTAGACAAGTTTTTATAGAATTGTTAATTGTAATTACAGTAGAAGTTATGTTGCACTGAGGACATTTTGGTGAGACTCTAGATTTTAGTCTAGGAGAACAGCAGATTCTAAATCAGCTGCTCCTAATATTCCTAATTATAGGATTAGAGTACAGACTTAAATCTGCAGTTACACAAAAATTTTCGCCAGTGTGTTAATAGAAAAAAGTCTACATGTTAAAGAATGTTTTAAAGAAAAGTTACCGAAACTTTTACAAACATTAGGTAACTAACATCTTAATTGAACATTCTGATACATATAGACTGTAGCTGCATTCTCTTAGTTTCAGCCTTTAAATTCCGAAGTTGACAGTGTTAAACTCTAGAAATGCTTTGTCAGTTTCTGGTGCTCTGCGGAAGTATTAGGGATGACATCCCCTAATTCTGTAAATGAAATACGAGTAAAATTATTAAACCGTATTCAACAGTTAGTAGCACTTAAAAATTATGCTACAGTTAAATGAAATTCGTGGTGACATAACTAAAAATTTGTGACAGATAACTCTATGAGAGTAAGAAATTAGTAATTCTACCATAATTACTTAGTTTCTGGTACTGGAGCGAAAAATTGACCAGCGGGACAGGAGGCTCTGGTAAAAATTGGATGACAGAGTTTATCTCTGGCTGATTGAGCAGTTCCTGGCGGGCATCTGCATTCCGCTATAGTTCCTCCTCCTTCAGCAGATGGTCCTAATTCCATTGTTTTTGGGCATGGTGCTCCAATCTAAAAAAAAATCCGAAAAATTCAACTAAGCTTGCATTAATAATAATTACTGTTTCTATTATTCCTTTCCCTAAAATGAGGGATTTTTCAAAAAAACATTTAACTCTATTCAACGACTGTCACATTTTCTTGCCTGAAATATTGTGTAGCATTTTCCATCTAACGGCCAAAATAGAAGTTGCCAACCTCTTGGCTGTGCTGCACAAGGATTATTAGATGGATTTGCCCAAGGCGGAGGAACTATGGCCGCTCTGGCACTGACCAATGATAAGAGACCAAAAATTATGCCCTGAGATATCTGCATAGCCCTAAAAGCAAAAATTTATTAATTACAACTGTGTAGTATAAAATAGTCCATTGTTGGCAGCCATATTAGATCCACCATTTTGATTTTTAAAAACTTTTATGCCACATTCATAATGCAGCCACACAAAAAAGTGTCGGGGTTCGACGATTAGAGTAACTAATCTCCATGTACTTTAGGCCGTTTAACATGAATCCGGTGTTCGTTTTGGTTTAACACTTGTACATTTTTTCCTAACTTCAAAAAACATTTCAAATTTTTGATGGTATACGAATTTTTTTAAAAATTGATGAATTTTGATGAAACTTGGTTCCTAGGGGTTTTCGAGATCGCTGGTTACAAATTTGAATTCAGATATTCAATATTCAAAATGTTGGATCCAAAATTATTTGTAAATTGTTTTTTTAGAAATTTTCTTGATAGTTGATGGATTTTTATAAAACTTGGTATCACGGGATTTGTGCGGTTCTTGATTATGAAACTGAAGTCAGATTTAAAAAATTCAAAATGGCGGATCCAAAATGTCGGACAAAATCATTTGAAAATTGATTTTTTAGAAATTTTCTTTGAAGTTGATGGATTTTGATAAAACTTGGTTCTAAGGGGTTTTTGAGGTCTCCGATTATAAATGTGAAGTCAGATTTTAAAAATTCAAAATGGCGGATCCAAAATGGCAGACGAAATTATTTGAAAATTAATGGATTTTGAGGAAACTTGGTATCTAGGGGTTTATGTGTTCCTTGATTATGAATATGAAGTTAGATAGTCGAAATTCAAAATGACAGATTAGAATTTTAAAATCTGATGGTTTTTTATGAACCTGACTTCAGATTCGTAATCAGAGAGCACACAAACGCCTAGGTTTATAAGTTTTATCAAAATCTATCGAGTTTTAAAAAAATGTCAAAAATATCAATTTCCAAATAATTTTGTCTGACATTTGAATTTTTAATATCTGACTTCAGATTCGCAATCAGCGACCTCAAAAACCCCTAGTCGACAAGTTTTCTCAAAATCTATCGATTTTTTTTAAATTCGTATACCATCAAAAATTTGAGAGGCTTTTTGAGGTTAGGAAAAAAATGTGCATATTCTGGACAAAAAAGGACATCGAATTCGTGTTTAGCGGTCCAAAATACATGAGAGTAAAAGTTATAGTTAAAAATTGTTTTGTAATGCGGAAAAGATAATTTAAATAGTTGTGAATGAAACCATAATATAGGTGAACGAATGTAACTTGCATTTCAATGGTTTTTTTTTGTATAAGTTACTTCCGATGAGAAAACGGAAATAGAATGAAACTGAAAAAACTAATTTTATTTAATTACGGAAATCCTCTCTTATTTTGTACTCCTTGTTTAGAATAAAAATAAATTTCTATTTCATTTAATTCCCTTTAAGAAAAATAAAAGAATTAGAGTTCGATTTTCTCGATACAAATCTGTAATATGGTGATCAATTTCGTTATTAAAAAAATTAACCACGTTAACTTATTGTTTATAATTTTTTGAAGTAAATTTACAAAATACATCTTTTGCAATCAGACTACAAAGGTATTATATGGATTTGAAAGAAATCTATTTTCTAAAGGAAAGTTAGATTTTACTTTTTTTTAATTATTGCACTGATAGAAACTGAAAAAACAATAAACCACTTCTATTTTTCGAACAGAAAGTTTGTAGTCTCTCTTTATAGAAAAAAAATTAATTTTACTTTGAATTAATCTTTTTGTGAAAATAAAAATTGTATTATGCTTCATTTGGTGAAATTTTTTAAAATTAAAAAATTCACTAATTGTATCCCATTATTTATTTTACAATAATAAAAGTTGAATTTCAAAATAGAAAAAGTAGAAAAAAGGATGCTAGAGATTACAAGTTTTCGTTAATAAATAAAAATATTTTTCTAATTAGAAATCTAAATCTTGTAAAAATCTTGAGAACATCACCAATTTCTTTCTAATTAAAAAATTTTTTATTTCTACACATTAAATAATTAAATTCAAAAAATAGAATGGCAATTTTAATTAAGGAATCTCTTTTTTAATTAAGGATGTGAAGTTTAAAAACTGTTAATATTACCTAATTAATTATATGCTCAAAAAATATAAGACTAAAACGCCTGAAAAATGTTAGTCAAATAATAAATGAATTATCTTGAATTATGTCGGAACATTTAGATTGTAATAAAGTGAGTAAATGACATTACTTTCACTATTTCACTATGGCAATGGCATTGCCCCTAATGTTGATGTGCATTCGAAATTAAGATTGACTTCATACATGAGAATACCAAAAATAAATTTTCTCTTTTTTATTATCATTTTTGAAAAAAAGTGAAATCTTTTTATTAATTCGAATAATCAATCATTTAACAATAGTTGCTCTATTTATTAGAGTATTGTTCACTTTTCTATAAATAGTTCGAAAGAATAGTTCGATTTCGAAATAGATGGAAAATGTAAAAATATTTTTAAATTGCATTTTTAATTTAGATTCTTACATAAGGGTTTTTATAAATAGTTAAAATTTAATATTAATATTAAAAATACTATTTTCCTCTGAAAGGAAATCGCAATAACATAAATACTTCTTTAAAAAATTGTTTATTTTATTTTTTTAACTCTTAATGACAACTGTATTTACAGTTTTTTGAGTTGCTAATTACAAATTGGTGATAGTTTTCAAAAATCCAAAATGGCGGATTCAATATGGTGGATTTTAAAAATTAAGCTTAATCGTCTAAAACTTACTGGTTGGGATTTTTTCAATTTTCTTGTACACTTTGTAGGGATTAATTCTTTACTTAAAAAAGAATTCCATTTCATTTCATTTTTCTTTGTTTAAAAGAATTAAAAATCGACTGAATATTAATATGAAAGTTTAAAATTTATAAAATTTAAAACCCTTGTGCCATTTTTAGTCAACTTTTATATTAAAATTTACATTTTAACATTCAAAAACAGTTGAAATTTAATTTAATTAGTTTAAAATAATGTATTTTTTGCGATTTGAAATTTTTTGAAAAAATTTTTTTGCAAATCTTTAAGAGGAATTCTCAATAGTTATAAAAAAATCATTCAGAAAAATAATTTGACCATTTTTGTAAATTTTTATTGTTCTTAAAAATTGATAGATTTTGAAATCCATTCGTAATATTGTAAAAAATATGATTCTTTTTTTACCAAAAAATTGCCGAATAAAAAAATTAATTTTTAATATTTTTGAAGAATTTTTTTTAAAGAGATTGTTTTTTAGGTCTAAAATGTTTTCATTCGACAATTTTTTTGTGAATACAAAACAAATCTATTCTTACAAAATTATTTTTTAAAATAGTAAAATTTTTGCAAAATTCAATTATTTTCAACAAAAAAAAAAAATTCACGAAAGAATTTAATTTTTTTTAGTTCGTTATAAAATTTTTAAAAAGAATTGAATTATTTTCTAAAATTTTAATAAATCCTCCGAAACATTGTAATTTTT
Organism: Leptopilina drosophilae; assembly: GCA_032873175.1. Lineage (NCBI taxonomy): Eukaryota > Metazoa > Arthropoda > Insecta > Hymenoptera > Figitidae > Leptopilina > Leptopilina drosophilae. Next base: position 9,346,834 of record CM065484.1, read on the forward strand.
TTATAAATATTCAAATTCATTGAAAATATTCATTTATTTTTTATACAATCTTAATAAAACTTCATAAGAATTAAATTATTTGCAAAAATTTAAGTATTTTTAATACATTTTTAATAAAATTTCATGATAAAATTTAATTTTTTTCTTAACTTGATATAAAATATTTCATAAAAGAGTTCAATTTTGTTCTAAAGTTTTAAAAAATGTATCGAAACAATTTAATTTTATTTATAAATAGTAAAATTCAATTAAAAAATTCAATTATTTTCAAAAAAAATTTCACGAAAGAAGTTAATTTTTTTCTTAATTCGTTATACAAAATTTCAATATAATTTAATTATTTTCTAAAATTTTATAAAATTCTTTGCAAAAATTGATTTTTTTTTATAAATAGTAAAATTCTTTACAAAACTTTAATTATTTTTACGAAAATTTCCAGGAAAACCCCACTTTTTGCCTTATTCGTTATAAAAGTTTTAAAAAGAATTCATATTTTCCTATGTAATAAAATTCTTCGAAGAAATTCATTTTCTTAATAAAATTCCTTGCGACAATTCAATGATTTTCAATACATTAATTTTAAAAAATTGAAAATATTTAAAAAGAAAAATTATCAAAAAATATTACTGGAATACAAAGATTATTGATATAGATTAATTCTTAATTTCCAAGAAAGATATCGTAAAAAGCAAACGAATTTTAGGTTATGTTTGTGTTAAATTTATATTGATTAAAAATTTATTTGTAATTATATAAATTTGAAACCATTATTTATTTAATTTTTTTTATGTAGTAAAGACTTGAACATTAATAATTTGTAATATTAATTGACACTCTTTCTTTATTTTTACTCCAAAAATTATAAACATAACCTAACTTTTTTTTGTTGAGAAAAACAAAGCAAATGCTTTCATGAACCTACAATCTTAATTAAGCATTTTAAATTCCAAAACATAACACAATATTACCTCATTATAAATAATACAATTAATGAGTCTATAAACAAGTTCTATAAACAAAAAAATAAAAGAATTTTTCAAAAATATTTAAGTGTAGCTTGTTTTTAACAAAATAAGTTTATTTTGTTAAAAACAAGCTACACTTAAATATTTTTGAAAAATTCTTCTATTTTTTTATTTATAGAATTAAAATGTATAGAAAGTGTCAACTAAGAAAAGGATACAATAAAAAATGTAAGCCTAAAGTAATCTTTGTACTTTTTATTAACAACAGTCCCATTAAATACCATATATAACTGTAAAAAAATCTCTAAATTACAAAAACATTTTGAGAAAGATTTTTCAGTGAACTTTCATGGCCTATTTATAGCTCTACTTTTATTTAATCTTTAACAATTCGATCAGGAATTTAGAGACAGGACCTTGCCTTGCGGTACGAAGGTCATTGCGCAAGTGAAAGTATAAAAAAATGTTTATTTATGAATTTAAGTGTATTCCCAGACAGAAAAGAAGTTTTTTTAACTTAATACAATTAAATAACAATTTTAATCATAATAATTATTATTTTCCATTTTTCCCGAATTTGTTCACTTGAAAAGAATTTAAAATAAGAATTTTTTCCAAATTTAAATTTTTGTTTATTATTTTTATTTTCATTCATTCCCGTCTATGTTTTAAGAAAATAAATAAATTACTTTTATATTAATCCTTGTTTTTTAGTTTTATGTCAGTACAACTAATATTTTTTATGATAGAAAATAATTTTCTCTCAAAATCGCGATTTTCTATTTCGAAATCGATAAATACAATTTTTTATAATACAACAATAAAGAAACAAGTAGTTTATCCTTAATAATTGTACTGCATTTATAAACTAAATAAGTATCTTTGTCTACTTGTGAAATTTAATGACAATTCTCATGTGACATTTGGATATATAGTATTTTACTTGTAAATGTTGAATTCATAAAATTAGTTGAAAAAGTGAGAGCTCGCGCACCTCAGAATAATATTAAAATATAATTTTGCGTGATTTACGCTATACTTGAAACTAGTAAAAATTTCCTTCTCCACAATGTTCGTTACACAATTAATTAATTGTAGGTTTTTTAGCTTTAGTCGCTCATTACATCAGAACTTTCACGTTATTCTCGACACTTTTTATCATGTCTTTGCATACATTAGAATATTTTGTCCATTAAAAATAAAAGAGATCATGTTTTTGCTTTACATTTATTTTTTTTTACTTTACACTGAAATAGCCGAATGCTATTATTTTTCTACAGAAATTGGAATACATATGCAATAATAAATAAAATTGGATGCAATAACATTCTTATGTTCAAACAAAATGGTGTTTTTACTTTTTTAAAATACTTTTAAACGGGTTTAAATATTTGTATAGTATTTTAAATTTTAAATTTGAATTTATAATTGTCTTTGTTTGCTTTTTGTTTTCTAAGTTCTTTGATAATTTTTCTTTCAAATGTGTTAAATTTTATAAACTAAGGAAACTCCGTAATTTAATACTTTGAAGATTAAAAAATAAGAAAAATTAATTAGACAAAATTGTATTGAATTAGTATCATAATCATAATTTAATTTTTGAATTCAATTTAACTTTCTAAAATATAAAAATTATTTATAAATTTTTGTAGAAACTTTATATTTGTTACTGTAAAATTCGGTTCTATAATTAAAAAATTAATTTTCAGTTTCAAATTACTTTTGTTATAATAAGATCAAAATTTTTATTAATTAAGATTTATTATTTATTTATTCAGAGAATAATTTTTGTAGAAGCATTCTCGCAAGAAACATTTAGAAATTATATTAATTTCCATAATTTTACGTTAATAGATTTTTTATTTTAAACGATGCCAAGTTTGCTTAAAAAAATGTTGTTCTAATTTACTGAACTTTCAAAATTTCGAAACTTATATATAACTGTTTTTTGCATAGAATTTTATTTAAATATTTGAAATATTTGTTTAGAAGAATTATTTTATTACAAACTTTTGAAAACAATTAAATTCTTTCAAAGAATTTAGTTTAATGTGTATTTTCATTATTTATAAATTCATTGCACCCAAAAAGCATTTAACATAAATATCATTTGTCATGAAATTTATTTAAAACAAATTTTATGTTATATAAAACTCATATAACATAATTCTCATTTGACATAAAAATTATTTAAGATACATTTTTTTCGCAAAAAATTCATTTAAAGTAAATTTTAATTGTTATAAAATTTGTTTCGCATAAAATTCATTTGACAACAATTTCATTTGGCATAAAAGACATTTAACGTAATTCTCATTTGATGCACAATCCATTTGACACATAAATCATTTTACATAAATTTCATTTGACGTAAATGTGTCACGCTCCGAGAAAAGTATAACTAAGAAGCAAAAAATTTGAGGTTATGTTTTTAATTTTTCAAGTAAAAATACAGAAAGAGAATCAAATATTAATTAAAAATTATTGATCTTCAAGTCTTCATTATATGGAAAATATTCAATGAAAATTGGTTTTAAATTCAAATAATTGAAAATAAACTTTTATTCAAGATAAATGTAACACGAACCTAACCTATAATTCGTTTCCTTCTTAGGTACACTTCTTGGAAGCGCGTCACAAATATAATTTAACATAATTCTTATTTAACATATAATTCACTTGATATAAATTTCATTTGGTATAAATTATTATACATAATTGTCATTTGACATAAAATTCAGTTGACGTAGATTACATTTTACATAAAGATCATTTGACATGAAATTATAGGCGCGAATTTCAAAATTGACCAATCATAGTGTTGTTTATAATATCTAATTGGTTACGTTTAAAATTCGCGCCGCTATTTTTATGTAAATTGCAATTATGTGTAAAATGACATTTCTGTCAAATAAAAATTATGTTAAATGTCTTTTATGTTAAATGAAGTGTATGTCAAATAGAATTTATGTCAAACGAGATTTTTATTGTTTAAAAAAATGAAAAAATGTTGTGAAAGAAAAAAGGATTGATGATTAATTGCATTGTGGAACTTTATCCGGATATTGTATTTTTATAATATATATATATATACAAGTGTAAAATAGAAATGATGGAATTTAATTTTCTTTTCCTTTCTCGCCTGAGAGTCTTTCCGTAAATAATTGATTATTCTTGGGAAGAATCGCGTGATCCTTGACACGCAGAATATTACGAGCGACTTATGTAACTCAATAACAATTTTTGAAAGGCACTCGTTCACAGGCACGCGATCAAAGAAAAGAATACAGTTACAACTGAAGAAAGTGGTCTTAAATTAATATCTGATGCACCAATACCACAGAAGTCGTACAAATAATCATAATCATAATATTGTGAACTATGATCTTTAAATATTATTATCCTTCAAAACATTTCTACATTTTATAAAAATGTTATATCATTTCATATTCATACTATTACTTTATACATTTTGAATTTAATATATAAAGAATGAAAAAATTATTCAACGATCTAGAATATTATAATGAGCACAAGCAGGATTATTTATCTTTTTATATATTTTATACATTTTATACATTTTATTTATATTAAAATGTGAAATATATTTTTTCAATTCTGTATTGTAGTTTGTAATGTAATTTAATTTCAAGACTACAATGAAGAGATCATGTAGAGGTGTTTTGAAAATACCTTACAGAAGTGATTTAAAAATCTAGATTAGAGATTAAAGAATTCAGATAAAAGAAATGAAGTATAGTGAAAGGAAGTGATTGGGAGGAAGAATGGAAAATAAGCAATGCATGCTTGGTTACTCTCGAAGTTGATGAATGAGGAGGAGATAAGGATGAGAAAAGCTCATTCGGTAATCCGTAGGGAATTTTAAACAATAAAATGCCAAGTAAAGGAACAATGAATTGATACACTAGTCATGTGGAAGAATAAAGTAAAGATATGAACTTTAACGGGCACGTGTATAGGCTCTGGAACTAATTAAGCAGAAATTTAATATTATCAAATTTCATTTTAAAGAATTTTCATTAAGTCGATTTTTATGTTTTCAAATTTTTCTTTAAGTGATTATTCAATTTAGTTCAATACTCAGAAAAAAAGTTTATTTTGCTAAATTTCAATTTAATACCAAAATACCCAAAAAAAGGAATTTTTTTACATGTAGTCTTCGGTATCCAAGAGCACTTCGTTCAAAATAGGTTAATTTTGAATTTTTATAATAATAATAATAATAATAATAATAATAATTTATATAATATAATAATAATTTATATTATATAATAATAATTTATATAATGTAATAATAATTTTTATAATATAATAATAATTTTTATAATAATAAACAAAACTAACAAATTTTAAACGATATTTTATAAATTTTTCGAAGCCAACAAAGCAGTTGTGTTTATGCCTTAATTTCAAGTCGAAATGAATTCATTTAGTGTTTTGCTCACAGGCTTCGCACTCATCTACTAAAAACTATCATTTACTACTTTTTTTCCATTTTGCTACCATTTGGATACTTTTTTAAATTAATGACACTAAAAGCTACTATTTTGTTTATTTTTTGGAAGAAACTTCCATCACTTTAAATTCGGCAATACTTGAAATAAAAGAAATTCTAAAAATTGTAATAGAATTCTTTAAAACGATTCAATTAATCTCAAAAACTTTTCAAAAATCGATTTTCAATACCTATTCAATTTTAGTAAAATTCCACAAAAGATTCTTTATTAAATTTTTCTCAAACATTCCATTTTTTTAAGTAATAAAATTTTCACGAAACTTGAATTTTTTAAAAAATAAAAAAAAATTATCGAAAAAAAAATCAGTTTGATAACTTTTTATGAAATTCTTCTTCAAGAATTCAATTATTTTCATCACAAAATTCATAATTTTCACGCAGTTATTAAAAAAAAAAAAATTTCAGGCTAGAATACAATTATTTTTGCATTAATGATAAAATTCTTGTCAATCATTCTATTATCTATTTTTAAATATTTTAATAAAATTTTTCACAAGAATTAAATTATGTTTCCAAATAATAAAATAATTTTTCACGAGAATTTAATTATTTACAAAAATGAAATAAAATTCTTCACAAGAATTTAGTTATTTTCCTAAATAATAAAATTTACAACAAAAATTCAATTATTTTTATAAATAATAATTTTTTTTATGGAAATTCAATAATTTTTTTTAAAAATAATTGATAAATTCTTGAATTCTCTCTTTATTTTTTGGACAATTATTCAATGATTTTCTGAAATAATGAATTTTTTCACGAGAATTCAAATATTTAAAAAGAATTAAATAAAACTTTTTGCAAAAATTTAATTATTTTCATAAATATTAAAATTCTTTATAGAAATTCAATTATTTTTTTTTAAATTGATAAATTCTTGAATTCTTTTTTTATTTTCTTTTTACAATTATTCAATGATTTTCTGAAATAATGAATTTTTTCACGAGAATTCAAATATTTAAAAAGAATTAAATAAAACTTTTTGCAAAAATTCCATTATTTTCATAAATATTAAAATTCTTTATAGAAATTCAATTATTTTTTTTTAAATTGATAAATTCTTGAATTCTTTTTTTATTTTCTTTTTACAATTATTCAATCATTTCCTGAAATAATAAATTTTTTTACGTGAATTCAAATATTTAAAAAGAATTAAATAAAACTTTTTGCAAAAATTTAATTATTTTCATAAATATTAAAATTCTTTATAGAAATTCAATTATTTTTTTTAAAAATTGATGAATTCTTGAATTCTTTTTTTATTTTCTTTTTACAATTATTCAATCATTTTCTGAAATAATAAATTTTTTTACGAGAATTCAAATATTTTAAAAAAATACATAAAACTTTTCGCAAAAATTCAATAATTTTCATAAATATTAAAATTCTTTATAGAAATTCAATTATTTTTTTTAATTGATAAATTCTTGAATTCTTTTTTTATTTTCTTTTGACAATTATTCAATCATTTTCTGAAATAATAATTTTTTTTTTACGAGAATTCAAATATTAAATAAGAATGAAATAAAACTTTTCGCAAAAATTCAATTATTTTCATAAATATTAAAATTCTTTATAGAAATTCAATTATTTTTTTAAAAATTGATAAATTCTTTGTAAGAATTTAAGTTTGAGAAAAATTCAATTGTTTCATATAATTTTTTGTTTTTGTACCCGAATAGTTGAATTTCAGTTGATCTTTCTAATAAAAATTGATTTATAAACGAAATAACCCAGTTGAAATTTTAGATAATAATTGATTATTAAAAGCGTTGTAGTACAATGTTTTTTTTTAGAAATAACTAAAGTCTGAAAGATTATTAACTTGAAATCGTTGAAAATTTTAATTGTAAAACTAATAATATTAAAATTTTTTCGTGGAAAAATTATTAATTTATTTTCTTAATATTCTTGTGAAGTTTCATTTAAATTTGATCAAATAATTTTATTTGTTTGCTTTTAAGAATTACTTTGAAACACAATTGTATTTTTAGGTTAAAAATTTAGAAAATAATTGCATTTTCAAAAATTTATATTTAATGTTCTCAGCAGAATTAGAATGAAAATAAATATTTTCCAGTAAAATCAGGAAACACTAAGGGAAATACAGAATGTAATTTTTGTGAATCGACTAAAACAATTTTTTGTTATTCGTTAAAATTAATCTTCGATGTTTCCTTTTTTACTACTTTTTTCAGTATCAGAGCTACTTTTTAATACTTTTTTTAAAATTAATTATTCAGTGTGAAATCTGTGCTTAGCAAATTAAATACTTTCAAAATAAAATGTCCACTTTAAGTATATTGATATTAATTGACTCTACAAAATTTTTTGGTTTAAAGTTTTTGACATTTGAAAAATATGTGCGCAACCGATTTCTTATAAGAAATTCAGTGTATTGACCTCAATGTATCTTTCAATAAATTTCAATAAAATTTCTGCAATGTGTCGAATATTTAAAGAGATTGTTAATTTTAGTATACGATTCTCACCTGCAGCGGAATTTATATCTACTTAGTGATTTTAGTATGCCATATGTCACATGGTAATCTGTCGCTGATAGTGGTCTTTCCTTGTATACTCTCAGTACAGAAACTTTCGGAAATTATATGAAGCTCATAATTCAAAAATTGTTGGTAAAATTCTTACACAGACATTTTGCGAAAGTTTTTAAAATTTTTATCCGACATTTTGAATTTTTGAAAATTAACATTGAATTCGTAATCAGTGGCTCCGAAATTCCCCGTGTGACAAAATTAAGGTAACTTGAATAAAATTTATAACTTGTCCGTCATATTGGATCCGCCATTTTGAATTTTTTAAACCTGACTTTAGATTCGTGATAAGAGCTTAAAAATACGTTTAGGAGAAATTTGTTATACTTTGGTACGCAGAGTATTATTTTTGTTAGACTGTGCACTTCTGGTTTAAAAATATAGTTAAATTAATTCATAAGAAATGAATTTTTGAGATTAAAATTTAACTAAAATTCTTGTGCTTGATATAATAATACTAAGTTTAACGTAAGTATTTTTTATGTCAAAATTTCGCTTTGTCGCACTTTTTCCCCAAATTGTGAAAAACTTTTACAAAAATTAATACAATTTTCTCTCCGTGTAGTTTTGCAAGAATGAAAGTCAAAATCTAATTATATTAGTACGCTGCATACTAATAGAAAAGAATGATTATTTTTAAAATAAAAAAATTTAAACCAAGTTTTTTTATGTAAAAGAGCGAATCGTTGCTGATGAATCAAAACGCATAAATTTAGCGAGTTTATTAAGAGAGAAATTGATTATAATTTCTTTTCTTCACTGTTTTTTATGATTGAGACCAAAGATGTAACAAAAAAATTTTTAATTCAAGTCTACAGAATTAAATTTTTTTTGTCAGTGAGTTTTGAATGATAGGTCAATTGAATATTTCGTTCTAATTGTATAAAATTATACCAGTACTTAATTAACCGTAAAAATGAAGCTTTATTTCCATGTTCAATGACCTGGGTCACTGTCTCTAAAAATGATGTACTGTAAGAGGAGTTCGTTGTCGCAACAGATGTACACCGTAGATTATAAAGTCTTCGAAATATAAAATACTTTCAATTTTCAATAATGATTTAAATCCTTTCTTATAAGAGTACAGTGGAGTTATTAAAAGTTTCGAGTCAAACTAACTTCCCTTTTCAATATTTCTTCTAGAAGGAAAAACGTTTTTTGAAAAATAAATTATTTAATAAAAACTTGGAAATAAATGAAAAGTAAATTTTTTTACTTTAAGTCAGCAGGAATAATTTAAAGTAAAGAAGAAAACTGAATCATAAAGTATTTTAACATTTTCGTCTTCAGAAATATAAGAGAGCAACTCATATGATAAAATTTTTGACTGAATTTTTTTTATTAAACAGAATGTAATTGTATAAATAATTCTTAATTATTAGTATGATCATAAATAATCCTCAAAATACGTGCTTATAATCCTTTGTTCTATTTTAGTTTTTAAATTTCCATCACATTGTTACTACGAGAAATAGAAAAAAGTGGAATTTACTTTCGACTTCTTTGTGTTTTCATAAATGGAAAATTATAATATTCTCCTCAAAAAAATACTATTTGTATATTATATAAATTAACCGGGAACAAAAGTTAGTCAATAAAAATTGCATTAAATTGTCAAAATGTTTTGTTTTTTTTTGTTTTCTTAATGTTAGCATTTTTTTTCTCTTTACTTTTTTCTACTGGAATAACTATAAAGGAATATATGAAAATCACTTACGGTAAATAGATTTTTAAAAAATTGTAATCCAATTTGAAGAAGAATTATTATTACATCACTAAAGTTTCACTGAATTGTTAAAAAATTTGATTTTCACTTGTGCACGTGGTGCATTATTCACAAGAAGAATTGAACATTATCAAAAAGATCTTGTCTTAGCGGGTCTCGCACGAAGACTGAATAAACTTAGGAAACCGCACTCGTTTCAAGCATCAAGCCAAGTAACGAGTATCGCACCGCCATGTGCGACTATAGTGCACGACGGTTGACTATTACCTAACTCTGTCCCTGAGACTGAAAATCTCACCGGTCAATCTTATTGTATGAATACAAAAATGTATCGCCCTATTCAATTGATTTCATTGCTGTCTTCATTCAATTATAAAAGCGAAATTTTTACAGTTATCGTAACAATTACATTTTTTTTCTTATTTCCTCAACAAGAACTTTTTTCTTTTGTTACTTCATTTATCTTGTTTTTTGTTTATTTATTTAAATCTTTAGTTTGTTATTATTATTATTATTATTATTATTATTATTATTATTATTATTATTATTATTATTATTATTATTATTATTATTATTATTATTATTATTATTATTATTATTATTATTATGTTAATTGGATATTAATTAATAATTTTATTATTAATTATTAAAAATGTATTTTTTCAAATATTTTTTTGATTGCCGATATTTCGAGAGTTTTGATTAACCAAAGAAATTGGTGTTAAAAAAAATTGGCAATATTTTACAAAAAATTATTACTGACAACATGTATAAAAATAATGAAAAAAAAAGAAATTTACTTTTTTTTACTATATTCTTCTTTTCTTTACTCTCGCTTCTCGAATTTCCTTTTACGAGCGCTCCGCATGACACATGCCAACTTGTTTGTTTCTGAATTTCCAATGTACATGATTCTAAAATTCTTCTCTCCTTTCGTTTCGTCCTTGAAAATATTTAAACCCATATTATGCCTCAACCCTTAAAATATTCGAACTGAAAAACGGATAATAAAATATATTACAAATAACAAAACTTTACTAATATAACAAATTATTTCTGACTTCATTGCAACCCAAAAAATAAATTCAACTTTACTATTTTTTCCCCAAATTTACTTTATATATTCACCTGAAATTCTGTCAAAAGAATTATTAAAATTTAATTTTTATAGACATTTCTTTTGCAGTTATAAAAATGATTATAAAAATTGAGTTATTGTATGTCAAACATTTTTGCAATAATTTTTTGGAAGAACTCTTCTTGAATTTTGAATCAAATTTCATTAAGTATTCAAAATCTACATTTTTTCTCGATTTTGTTCGCTAATTTTTCGTGGCGCATGCTTATTCCCCAAAAATTTTTTAGACAAAATAGTTATTTGGTATAAAACCACTCAACTTAAAATTTATATAAAATAAACTTTATTTGTCATGAATTTCATTGCACACAAAAAATTATTTAACCATTTAACTCATTTGGCATAAAACCATTTAACATAAATGTTATTTAACATAAAACTCATTCAATAAAATTCCCATTTGCATAAAAATCATGTAACATAAATTTCTTTCGACAGAAAAATCATTTAATATCAATTTCTATTTACAAAAAATCAAAAATTCATTTAATGTTAATTTTAATTGTTATAAAATTTATTTCACATAAAATTCATTTGACAACAATTTCATTTGGCATAAAAGTCATTTAACGTTGTTATTATTATTTAACTAACAATCTATTTGACATAAATATAATTTTACATCAAATTCATCTGACATAAATTTCATTTGACGTAAATATCATTTAACTTAATTCTTATTTAAAATAAAATTCACTTGATATAAATTTAATTTGACTTAGATTCCATTTAACATAATTCTCATTTGACGTAAAATTTACTTTACATAAATTTCATTTGGTATAAATCCCATTTAACGTAATTATCATTTGACATAAAATTCTCATGACAAATATTTCATTTAACGGATAAGACATTACACATAATTCTCATTTGACATAAAATTCAGTTGACATAGATTACATTTTACATAAAAGACCATTTGATATGAAAATATATTAGGCGCGAATTTCAAAATTGTCTATTCACAATGTTACAAAATGTAATAATGTATAGAATGAATTTTATGTCAAATGAGAATTTTGTTGAATGACTTTTATGTCAAATAAAATTGATGTCAAATGACATTTATGTCAAATAAAAATTATATTAAATGAACTTTATGTTAAATGAATTTTATATCAAATGAGAATTATATTAAATGATATTTAAGCCAAATGAGTATAATGTCAAATAAGATTTTGGAAGTAGTCATGTGTCTCACTTTAAATTTATTTAAACAAATAAACAAATCTACAAATTACTTCAAAAATTTTTATGAATAATTGAATTCTTTTAACAAAGAAAAAAAATTTTTCTTTTAATTTTTTAAAAATAATGTTTTTTTTAATAATTTTAATTGGGAAATAATTAAATTAAAGAAAGAATTTTTTCAATTTTTGAAAAATAATCTTGTCTGTTTATAATTATTATAAGTGAAAATTTGATTTTTCCTTTTTATTATAACTGTATTGATAATTAATCTTCGCAGACTGTGACTCGTTATAAAATTAAATTATTTATCAATTATTAAATTAAAATACTTTAAAAACTCTATTTGTTAAAAAGTTTTTAATGAAATTCTTTATAAAAAATTTAATTATTTCCAGTTGAATTTCACAAAACTTCTACTAATTCGTTAATTTTTTAAAAATTTATTTACATAGTATATTTAAATCAGTGACTGATTTTGTACTATCAAATTAATTATTTTTAACTAATTCAAATTTAGAGAACAGTATAAATATCTATAAAAATTGAAGTAAAAGCGATTTTTTAAAAAGAAGGTATAATACTAAAATTTTTTTAACATGATGAAAAAATTCCCTGTTTGTCATAAAATTCCTGGCTTATTCCCGGTTTTTCCTTGTCAAATTAAATTCCCGGATATTTCCCGGTTCTCACAGTTAGTGGACAGCCTGTGATAACTGCTGTATAATTCAATTAGCAGAAAAATCTCATAACTTTCTATCCATGAGTTTGAATGAATTAGATTCCTATCAAATTCTTTTGACATGAAAATCAATTATTTCTCAAAGATTTGGATACAAATTCTAATAAATTCTTTTTTGTTTTTTTTACAAAAATATCTAACAAATTCTATTGGCTTAAAAAATCTCATAATTTCCTATTCATAAGTTTTGATGAACCATCCGTTGACACACTTCCTTTTTGCCACGTTGATGATGCAGTGAGGGTCAATTTGACACACTCTTTATCATCATGGCATTTGAAAAAACTTAGTCGATCTATTAAAATAAAATAAATAACTAGACTTTAAACTACTTTTAGTATGATTGTTTTACATTAAATTTTTAAATATTCAATTAAATTGTTTCAAAAACTTGATTTATAAACTGATAATGTAGAGAAATTTGTAAAATAAGCATCATTCGGGTTGTTAAATGTCAAAACGCTAATTTAAATTGAATTTTTTAGAGAGTGAAAGGAAAAATTCTTTTTAGTTAAAATAAACAGTGTTAATTAATAGTAAAACTTAAATTTAAAAATTGTTTATTCATTAAATTTGACAAATTTTAGTTACACACTCTATCAAATTCTATATTGTTGGAAAAATCTTATAATTTTCTATCCATGAGTTTGAATTAATATCTATATCAAATAGATATTTCATCAAAAGATGAAAATTCTATTGACTAAAAAATCTTATAGTTTTCTATTCGCTTGAGTTTGGATTAAATACTTATCAACAATCCTTTCAACTTGAAAATCCTTTATTTGTCTTTATACTTAACAATAAATAGTTGACACAAAAACTTTTTTTCAGAAATTTTTTGTGGTCAAATGTCACTCTGAGTGTTAATAGACAAAATATTTTTAGTTCCTTTATTCTTATATTTGGACTAGTTGTCGTATATCTGTCTCCGACAGGTATAATAAAAAAATTTCAAAAGTTTTGTAAAATTTATTACCTACACACGTATTTTTATTTATTAAATTATCAATAGCCGACAGGTATAATAATAAAATTTCAAAAGTTTTGAAAAATTTATTACCTACACACGTATTTTTATATATCAAATTATTCTTCGAATAATTTCGAATTATTATTTAGACAATTTCAATTAATTTCACACTACACTGAGAAATAAATACTATTAAATCCATGACATATTTGTTTGTTTTTTTCTCAGTGTACATGCAAAAATTTGTGTAAACGCTACTTTTTAAGTGCTGTGAAGAGTTTCTTAATTTTGCAAAATGAATGAATTAATAACATTTTTTAAATCTAAGCCACTAAAATATACTATAGAACCTTTTTAACAATACTTAAAGAAATGTAATTTATTTTCTAGAAACATTTTTAAAACTTCTTGAGTTTGCCTTGTTCTGAGCAATGTACAGATAAAACTTGAATTTTATTTAATATAGATGTTGAACTAGATTTTTTTAATATCAAACTTAATTCATTTATAACCCACCTTAAAATAAGTCTTATTCGAATCAAATAATACGAACTAAAAAATTATTGTCATCTATTTTTAGTTCTTACAAATGTCGAGGGTTATTAATGCCCATTCATTCCTTAATTAATGATGTACTCTGACGATTAATTTTCCGGCACACACCATTGAAACTTGACTGTTGATAAACCGGTTGTACTCAGGAGAGGTTTTTTAAAAATATTTTTTCTCCCATTATCTTTTCTGCAAAAAAAGACCAATAAGGGTAAGGTCAACTAGCAAGGGTTGGTACTTGATTACAATGTTTGTTCGAGAATTTTTTAACTCTTTGAGACCTAATGAGGCATACATGTTCCTGATGTAAAAGGTCAAAAGATGGGTCTAAGAAACGAAATATAACAAAAAATTAGAATCAAAATTTTCACCAAGATAATAACTTCTTCCATAGGAAAGCAAATAAAAATTAGACAAGTGTGAATTTAATTCGCAATTAAAAACCCACACAAATTAGAATTCAAAAAATTCACTATTTTTCCATAAATATTTTTAAATTTTATAGAAAAAATTCTGCTTTTTATATTGGAAGTTTTTAAACTTTATTTTTATGAATGTTGTAATTGGCATTTATTTTTATAGTGAATTTTCCATTTTTTTCTAAACTTACGTAAACTATGATTTATTTATAATTTAACGCTTTCCATGTTCCCTAAATAGACCCAAGTAAAAAGTTTCAAATAATTTTGAAAAATATTGGAATTTTGTAACATCTTTACGTTATTAATCATAAAAAATGTTATTTATAATGTAACTGTTATTTCAAACTTTTGAAAAATGACTTCATATTTATGATCAGCGATCCCAAAAACTTACTATTAACAAATTTTAAGCAAATCTGCCAATTTTTTGAATTTGAAAATCTTGTATCTCATTCGTAATTGAAGTCATTGCCTACTAGTCGATGGTAAAATGATAAATTTTAAAATAAATATTTGCAAAATTTTTTATGATTAATGGAAGGTTGTGACAAACATTAATTTTGTCTTTCCTTAATTTTTCTAATTTTACGTATGAAATTTCGATTATTCGGAAGTCTTTCAATTAAAATACTACAAAAAATAAAAACTTTAAATTAATTCTAAAAAAATTGAACTAAACTTTTTCAAAAAAAAAATTAATTCTACAGAATTTTTAGTCATTAAGGATTCTAATTTGAAACATATTCGAAATTCAATTATTTCTATGCAAAAATTCATGCTACAATGCTTTTAATATTCAATTATTATAATCTAAAATTTTACTAAAATTCATTTTTAAATAAATTTTTATTAGAAAATTCTACGAAAATTCAACTCTTTAAAAATAAAAATAAACAGTTGAATGTTTCTTATAATTTAAATCTTATTGGTGACTTTTTTCTACACTATAATTAATATGTTATAAAAGATATAATAATTAAATTATTATTAAATCAAATTTAATATAAATTCATTTAAAAAACTAAATTTCTTACTAAAATAAATTTTTTTATTTATATATAGGAATTTAATTAGAAATGAATTGAAAATATTTGAAAATCACATCATTTATGAAAATAATTGAATTCCTAAAATCAATTTTATTATTTATGAATATAATTGAATGTTTGCTAATAAATTTTTAACAAATTTGTAAATATATTGGATTTCTGTAAAATTTTTATTATTTATGAATATAATTGAATTTCTGTGCAATTATTATTATTATTATTTTTTATAAATGTTTTTAGCTAAAACTCTTCTATAAATCCATTATTTTTAATAATAAATTAAATGTTTATTAAAAAAATTAACTAATTTCAGAAAAATTCGGATTATTTAAATTTTGAAAAAATCTAAGTTCTTTAAGATTTCTAGTTAAATTCATTCAACAATTAATTTTTTTTTAATTTTAAATTTAAACCTTTTTGAAGTTCATCTTTTTATGAAAATTGTAAATGAAATTCTTTTAAAATTCAAATAATTTCCATTGAAAAATTATTCATTATAAATAATATGTAAGTAATAATTTTATGATAGTTCTTCAAGAATTTATTTTGTTTAAGAAGAAACTATTGTCAGAAATATTAAAAATAAAAGAATTTGTATTAGAATTCGTGGTAATTTCAAAGTTTACGAGGCAAACAAAAAAGAATCAACATTTCTGAATTTTCCTATGAATTCTAAAAATTTTAATTTTACCACTACGTTCAGTAGAAATCCTTGACTTTTCCCTGATTTCCCAATTCAATTCTAGTTTCCATGACATTTTCCTAAATTCCTTGACTTCCCTGACCTGTGTCAATCTTGAATTTTCTTTCTAGTTTTCATTTATGTACGAAATTTTCTACAAATTAGAACATAATTACAAATTACCCTATTTATCTTATTGTATTAAATTGGATAAGATCTATAAAAAAAAATTTATATTATGATGTCATTACTCACTGAAATCATTGCCAAATTCTGTGCAAGAATATCAAGGACAGCTCAACGGTTGAGATCATTCTTGGGAAAATCCTACATCTACATTAATGATGTCCCAATAATATGTGTGAATAATCGCTTATTAAAATATTCAGAATTTTTCATTACCTAATATAATTTTTATTCAAGTCCGTTATCAATATATTTTAAACTATAAAATATCAATGCCAACATCACAAACTACATGTAGTTTACAAATTGATAAAAACAGATTAAAATTTCAATTTCTAACTATATTGTTGATTTGAATAATGATAAAACAAAAAACGTAGGTGATGCGTTGCGATTATTATTTTTGTTTTGATAA
Source organism: Leptopilina drosophilae (assembly GCA_032873175.1). Classification (NCBI taxonomy): domain Eukaryota; kingdom Metazoa; phylum Arthropoda; class Insecta; order Hymenoptera; family Figitidae; genus Leptopilina; species Leptopilina drosophilae. The sequence goes on from CM065484.1 coordinate 9,363,967, forward strand.
TTATTAAACAGAATTTGTTTTAAATTAATTTTCAAATGCTACCATTTACGGATGAGCAAATTAAAATGTATATAATTAAAAAGAAAAGAATGTAAAGTTTTCTGAAAACGATAAAATTAGATTTCGTTTTAGATTAAAAATATAATTGCATATATATATATATATATATATATATATATATATATATATATATATAATTATTATTATAGGTAAAATTTTCCAATTTCACTTCATTTAAGTATATTAAAGTTGTAAAATTTGGTTAATAATAGAGGTTATTTAATTGTGATTGCATAATTACAGCGGTAATTAATGTCTAATTTTCATTAATTGACATTTTGATGATGATTACAAAGTCAATATCATTAACTTTCCCGATTGAGAGTGAGAATTGACCTTAATAAAAAGTGAATGTCTTTCAGGATCGCATTCTTTTTTTTTCGAATACTTGGATCGTGACGCTTTCAATTTCTTGAAACAATTGCGACGACGACCTCTTGATATTGCATAATGGAGGGAAAAACAGGTAGTTCTAGTATTTGAAGATCCGGGATGATCATTGAATAGTTAGTTTTTCCGAAATTCAAATATTTCAAAATTAAAGAAACTATACTTCTTTTTTCGGTAAAATTACATTTTTAAAAAGTATGGATTTTGAAAATATTAGTTATTAATGATAATGAATTAAAATAATTCCAATTTAAATTGTATCTGAATTTTTTATTTTGTCAACTGCCGTATTAGAATCAGCCATTTTGAATTTTGAAAAATGATTTTAAATTCGTAATCAACGACCCTGAAAACCCCCGAATATTTTGTTTTTAAGCCATTGTAATTAATTATTTATTTTGTCATCCGTCATATTGCATCCGACATTTTAAATTTTGTAAATCTGACCTTAAATTCATAATCAATGACGTCAAAGACCTCCGTGTAGCAAGTTTCGAGCGATGTAATGTGAATTTTAAAAATACGAAAAATTGCGAATTCAATATGGCGGCCGTATTTACAAAATTTACTTAAATTCCGTATCTAGGCCTTCTCATTTTTCAACAAATTACTTAAATTCATTTTAAATCTGTTATTCGGGGGTTTTTGAATTCGCTGATTAAGAAATTGAGGTCAGTTTTACAAAATTAAAAATGTCGGATCCAAAATGGCGACCAAAAATCTCCCTATTTCCTAATATTTTTAAGAAAAAATTATAAAGTCTTATTTTTTTGAATTACGAAATTTGTAGTTATGCTTGAAGGAATTGGTCAGGAATTTTATGTTAAACAGGCAATTTTTTCATCATGTTAAAAAAATTTTAGTATTTTAATTTGTTTTTAAAGAATCACTTTTTACTTCAATTTTTATAGATATTTATACTGTTCTCTAAATTTGAAATAGTTAAAAATAATTAATTTGATAGTAAAAAATCAGTCACTGATTTCACGGTAAATCGTTAGGTATTAAAATAACACCAAAAAGGATTAAAATAATCCAATTTAGTGTTATTTTAATCCATTTTGGAGTTATTTTAATACCTAACGATTTACCGTGTTAAATATAGTATGTAAATAAATTTTTAAAAAATTAACGAATTAGTAGAAGTTTTGTGAAATTCAACTGAAGATAATTAAATTTTTTATAAAGAATTTGATTAAAAAATTTTTAACAAATAGAGTTTTTAAAGTTTTTTAATTTAATAATTGATAAATAATTTAATTTTATAACGAGTCACAGTCTTCGAAGATTAATTATCAATATAATTATAATAAAATGGAAAAATCAAATTTTCACTTATAATAATTATAAACAGACAAGATTATTTTTCAAAAATTGAAAAAATTCTTTCTTTAATTTAATTATTTTCCAATTAAAATTATTAAAAAAACATTATTTTTAAAAAATTTAAAGAAAAATTTTTTTTCTTTGTTAAAAGAATTCAATTATTCATAAAAATTTTTGAAGCAATTTGTAGATTTGTTTATTTGTTTAAATAAATTTAAAGTGAGACACATGACTACTTCCGAAATCTTATTTGACATAATACTCATTTGGCATAAATATTATTTAATATAATTCTCATTTGATATAAAATTCATTTAACATAAAGTTCATTTAATATAATTTTTATTTAACACAAATGTATATTTGACATAAATTTTATTTGACATAAAAGTCATTCAACAAAATTCTCATTTGACATAAAATTCATTCTATACATAATTACATTTTGTAACATTGTGAATAGACAATTTTGAAATTCGCACCTAATATATTTTCATGTCAAATGGTCTTTATGTAAAATGTGATCTATGTCAACTGAATTTTATGTCAAATGAGAATTATGTGTAATGTCTTATCTGTTAAATGAAATATATGTCATGAGAATTTTATGTCAAATGATAATTACGTTAAATGGGATTTATACCAAATGAAATTTATGTAAAGTAAATTTTACGTTAAATGAGAATTATGTTAAATGGAATCTAAACCAATTGAAATTTATATCAATTGAATTTTATTTTATATAAAAATTAGGTTAAATGATATATTTACATCAAATTAAATTTTTGTCAGGTGAATTTGATGTAAAATTATATTTATGTCAAATGTGTGTTAAATAATAATAACAACGTTAAATTACTTTTATGTTAAATGAAATTGTTGTCAAATGAATTTTATGTGAAATAAATTTTTTAACAATTAAAATGTACGTTAAATGAATTTTTGTAAAAAGAAATTGATGTTAAATGATTTTTATGTCAAAAGAAATTTGTGTCACATGATTTTTATGTCCAATGGGAATTTTGTTGAATGACTTTTATGTTAAATAAGATTTATGTTAAATGGTTTTTTGTGTGCAATTAAATTCAAAGTATTTTAAGTTAATAATTGATAAATAATTGAATTTTATAAATATTCATATTTTAATGCATTCATCTTTTCCAGTGCGAACATTACTAATTAAAATTTTTATTAGTTAATTTAAAAAAAAGATTCACATTTAAAAATCTTTTAAGAATATTAAATTTTAACAAAGTTTTTTGAAAATTCTGAAAAATAAGATTTTTGAAAGTTTTCAATTCCATTGTTTCAAGATAATTGAATTTTTTATAAACAAACAAATAGTTGAAAATTTATGAAATAATTTAAATTTATTTAAATTTTAATAAAAAATTTTATTTAAATTTTTAAAAAATTTTATTTAAATTTTTAAAAAATAATCAAGGGAAGTTAGTAATCGTAGTTTTAATTTTATTTTTTTAAATATGAAGTCCCTCTTAAATTTTTGAATTAATTTTTTGCTTCGAAAAATTTTATTATTATATAGTTATTCAATAATTATAATTATTGAATTTCTCTAAAATTTTTATAAATTTTAAATTCCTGAATGTTCAAGTGAATGATATTTACTTATTTCTTGATCAAATTAAATTTTATTACTTGAGTAATTAATTAAATAAAAATAGTAAGTAAATAATTGATTATTACTGCTTATTGTTGTCAAAAACTTTAATAAAATTCAGCCAAGAATTGATTTATATTTTCATAAATAATTGTATAGTTTGGAACGATTCAATTACTTTTATAAACAGTAAAATTGTTTGCAGAAATTCAATTATCAATATAATTTTAATAAAATGGAGAAATAAAATTTTCCATTACAATTATAAACAGGCAAGATTATTATTTTTTAAAAAATTGTAAAAATTCTATTTTTAACTTAATTATTTTCCAATTTTTCAATTAAAATTATTAATAAAAAAACATAATTTTTAAAAATTTAAAGAAACATGTCAGAAGAATTTAATTATTCATAAAAACTCTAATAACATTTTTTGAAGCCATTTGTAGCCTTTTTGAAAAATAAACACCCCTTTTTAATTAATGTTTCACGAAAAAATCACTGTGATCCCTGACATAGTGAAAGGTATAATACTCGTTGCATGCTTAATTAAGGATGGTACAGTAGAGCTAAAATACACTGCCAATGAAAACTTTTTTTTTAAATATAAAAATTTAATTGACAACAAGTTTTTTACTTTCAACTTAATACTCGACACTTTTTCTAAATTTTTATTTAAAAAAATGAATGTTTCTTGTAAAATTGAAAATCTGTCTTTTAAGTATATATATAAAGGCTTATAACTTTTTTGAAATAAATATTATTTTAAATGTTTCATTGACATTTGTGAGTAATGAGAGGAAAGTCTAGTGGTATATTATGTAGTGCATAATGCATTTCAACAACTTTCTACAACATGTGTTTTTTTTTATAAGTTTACTCGTCTTGATGAGATGATTGTCTCTTTTTCCTGGTGTTTAAAATGCGCCGGTAATTTCCCACATCTCCTTACTCAAGTCTAAACAATATTTATGTATATTTACTATTATTATATAATTTCTACTTTGTGTGTACATATATTTTTTTATTATTAATAATGTATTGGAATATTTACTTAAATATTTTTTAAAAATCAAATACATTTTTTTCAATTTCTATAACTGAATTAAAAAAAAATGTCGATAATTTATATTTTTTACTTATATGTATTTTTTGCATCACGCTGATAATGAGAGAAAGCATATATAATTCACTTTGATGATATTCTAGAGACAAGATGTATAATTATATTTGTTTTTTTAATCGATTGAAAATACTCAATTCATTTTTGAAAATAGTCGGAAAGTTTTAGTACATTTCGATGGATTACTTGCAAATTTTCCCTTCATTTCTTTATTCATAATCAACAATTCCAAAAATCGCCGAGTAACAAGTTTCAAGCAAATTCGCTAGATTTTTAAAAGTTTGTCCGACATATTGAATCCGCCATTTTGAATTTTTTAAATCTGATTTCAATTTCGTAATCAGATACTAAAAATAGCTTTAAGTAAATAACGATTGTTTTTTTCTAAGTCGTATATTTCGATTTTCAGTAACAATTGTTTATAGTATAGCAGAAAATTAAAATTGCAATTATCTAAGAAACCTGAAGTGTAATGATCCTAATTTTTGAATTTGTATGTTGTATCCTGTTTTTTAAGTAATTTTAATGATTGCTCTAATTATTGTCAAACATAATTTTAGAACATGCTCGTTATAAAACTTATTTTCGAATTTCATTGGTAGTACTAAAAGAATCTAAAATTTTAGTTTTAATTTTCCGATTTATATCATAATTTAAGAATCATTCTCTTTAATTTTAGTATTTTAATTTTTAAGTGAATAAGTGCAAATAAGAAATCAAATATTTCAACATTATTCTGAAATTATATTGTTATTTTGTCAAAAATTAATATGAAGCTGTAAGCACTTTCGGTGATTAATTAAAATGTTGAAAAAGTTACTTAAAAGAAAAAAAATAGAAACGAAAAATCCAGAGATACAAAACTTGTTTCAGTTGATCTTAAATTGAGACCGTGGGCGAAGTTATAAGTTTCAAGCTTTGTCTCACTTATACATCGTATTAAACGCCTCAAGCTTAAATTGAATAAAATTACACTGATATGCAAATGTCATGTGATTGTCATATAAGGACGTGACATGACGAAACTCAAGACATCCGGAAGTGTAAGAGCATATTAAAGTTCTTGTATATAGTGTGCTCGCGCATTTTCACTTTCGCATCTGCTTTTAGATTCGATTGCGGATGCTGAATGCAATGCTCATGATAAGTGAAAGTCGACTGCTATCCGACAGTATTGTGAATCAAGTAAAAATTCGGAAGTATCTTTTTTTTTTGGTAATTGGTAATCCTTTGCATCGTAATTGACATTACGTAAAGGCTATGTAACAAATTTAACACCTACATTTAGTTAAAATCAAATCTTGGTTATAAAAACGTCGACGCATTTGAACACTATTCGTTTCAATTAAGTTTTGTTATTTGTAAGTTTAATTTTTATTTTAAGTTATTATATACCAAGTTGTAGTATATACAATTAAAATTTTGACAGATTTTGTGAATCCTTTAAAGCCGGAACAGATCCTTATTTTAATAGTATATTTTAATAGTATATTAAATCCATGGTTATTATTGGAACATTACTAATGTAGATGTAGGATTTTCCCAAGAATGATCTCAACCGTTGAGCTGATATTGTCCTTGATATTGTTGCACAGAATTTGGCAATGATTCCAGTATGTCATGACATCACACCGTAAAGTTTTGAATAAATTTTATACAATTTAATACAATAAGATAAATATCCTAATTCATAAACCTGTTCTAATTTGTTCATAATTTCGTACGTAAATGGAAATTAGAAACAATGTTGCAAATATTTATCCTTCATTTCATAATATTACCGCTGCAAAGTGGGCGAAAATGCCAAAAATTTTATTGCATCATTGTGTGAATTACGAAAGAAGCACAAGAATTTTTAAATTCAAAATGTCGGATCCAAAATGTCGGACCAGACTTTTAAAAATTGATTGAATTGTAAGGTTCTAAAAGTCCTCTTTTCTTCTTTCTAGAATGATATAATTTCAAACAGTTTTTTTTAAAACTTTTTTCACTGTTTTTCTACTGTTGAAACATATTGTTCAAAATGTAAAAAATGACACCGAATTTTCTTCCAAACTCACGAAGCGATAAAATCTTTTTTGAGAGTGTAATAAATTTTTATTTCTCTGACAATGTAAATAATGAAACAACTTTATAAACTTACGCGTCCAATTTAGGTAATCATTTCTCCTACAAGGTCTCAATACCGGTTATTCTTTCAATAATTAGAAAAAGTCGAGAAACAAGGATTGTTAATATTGACTTGTGAGTGTTTGTAAAAAAAAGCAGGAAAAGGAAGAGATGCAATAATATTAAATAGTTCCGTTATAACTTCGAAAAAAAATCCAACATGTTTATTTATTCGTTTCATGTTGCAAGTAATTAATTAATATTCGCCTTTACATAACTTCTCATTATATTTTACTATAGAATTTAAAAAAGAAATATTTATCTATGTAATTCATTTGTTTATATTTTAAGAAAAGAAGATTATTTGGAAAATATTTATTAATTTAAAAGTTGAAATATATTTGAAAGTATATTGAGTTTTTTTTGGATAAATATTTTATTATGCTTGTGCGATGATAATAATAAGCTTTTCTTTTTTGGTGTATTTGAAATGTGAATAAAATTTTATCAAGCATGAGATTAATCGAGACTTTCTTTATTACCTTCAGAATCTGTGTGGATCAGAGTGCAGATAAGGAGCGACAGGTTCGAAGCATGCAAATTGACATGGACAATCTTCAGAGACAAATGACAAGTTCATCGATGGACCGTGAAAATGCAATACAAGAAAATATGAGACTTCAAGACGATTTAGCGGCTGTTACTTGTGAGCTGCGAACACTTCAACGGGAACTTGACGCCTCGAGGGCAGAATCATTTGATCTGAAAAAACAGCTTAAAACTTATGTCAGCGAAGTTAGACGTATCGAAGAACTTTTAACGAAAAAGGTGCGTTTTTAAGAAGATTAAATAATATGTTAAATAAATTTACAAAAAGTAGAAAGTTTATCCTAGACTTTCATTGACATTAAAAACTATAATGTAAAAATGGAGATCAATTATAGTTATTGAAAATGTTCCAGGAAACTGAGAGAACGGAGATGTTGAATCATTTTCGAAGTTTAAGTTTAGAAGCAACAGTTTTGGAAAATAGTAATCATAGTTTAGAATCTGAAGCTGCTGAGGCAAGAGGAGCTCTTCAGTCTGCTCGAGATCGACTTTTGGATCTTGATCATCAAGTTTCAGATAAAGAAAATTTAATAAAAGGTTGCGAAGCACAGGTGGGTAACTAAAAAATCCTTTTTGAATTTTAATAACTGCGTTTAGTGTGCAACATTGAAGTATAAATTAGAATAAAATGATAATTTTTCTTTTAGATTATTAATTTAACACAAACTGTCGCCACTTTGGAAGCGGAATTAAGACAACAAGAAGATCAACGAATTAGAGCAGAATCTGATCTAAATGCTGTTAGAGATCTTTGTGTGAAACTTGATCAGCAAAAGGATAATCTTCTGCAACAATTAGGCGAAAAGGATTCTATGAATTCGCAGGTGAAAAATAATTCAACTAATTATTATTACCAATAATAATTATTATTAATTTTTATTAATTATAATAATTTTGTTATTCTTTCTTTCTGTAATTGAAGTTAGTCTTTTATGTATACTTTTTTTCCAGTTTTTATAGACTATTACAACCTGTTACTTTAGAAGATTTTCTTTTCGAAATTTAATGAAAATTCTTCATTTTTAAAAAATATCATTTTCTAAACAGTTTTTCTTTAAATTAAAAAAAAATTAAGAAAAACAACTCGTGTTGAAATCGACAAAATATTTTAAAAAACAATTTGAATGAAATATAGTTTTGAATAAATAATTAAACTTTCGAGAACCATTGGAACAATTCTCTTAATGAGTTTAATTCTAAATTTTTAAATTCAATTATTTTTCAAATTTTCAATTAGAATTCTTCCAAAATACGTTTATGTTTCAAAATAATTTTTAAAAGTAAACAAATAAAATTCTTTAAAATACAAAATTTCAATTCCTGTCAGAATTCATATCGATGACAATTAAATTATTTAAGTAACATGATTTTTGTAAATTCACGTAATTATGTATTTTCAGAAATCAAACTATATTTGTGACGCGCTCCGAAGAAAGGTACCTAAGAAGCAAACGAATTATAGGTTAGGGTCGTGTTAGATTTCTCTTGATTAAAAGTTTATTTTTAATTATTTGAATTTGAAACAAATTTTTATTCAATATTTTGGATATAATGAAGACTTGAAGATCAATAATTTTTAATTAATTACTGATTTTCTTTCTGTATTTTTGCTTGAAAAATTAAAAACATAACCTCAAATTTTTTGCTTCTTAGGTACGTTTCTTCGTAGAGTGACACATTTATAGATAATTTTTCAAGATGAAAAAATAAAATTCTTTAAAATGTAAAATTTATTTTAAAACAGTATTTTTTAAAATTTCAAATTGCTTTAATTTTTTAAAATTATTTTAAGGATTTACGTATGTCTTCAAAAAAGTTTAATTGCTATTTTTCAAAAACCCATTTTTCTCAAAATTTTCTTAAAATTTCAAAATACTTTGAATTTAAAACCATTTGAAAATTTGTTCATGAAAATTTAAACTGTAATACTCTTAAAATTGAATTAATTTTTTAAATTTAATTATTTAAAATTATTAATTTATTATATTATTAATTGATTAATATTATTAATTCTTTAAAATTTAATTTTTCTACACTTATAATTATTTTCTAAAGTTTTAATTAAAATTATTTTTTTAAACAATAAATTTATATCAGAATTCGACTAAGAACATTTAATTATTTAATACAAAAATAAATTATTAATTATTATTAAAAATTGCAACTATACTTATTTATTGAGTTTTTGAAACTTGTGTCAAATTATTTTACTTCACTTACTTTATTATTTACAAATTAACAGTTACAATTTTAATATAAAAATTCAATGTATAAAACAATATTGTGGAATTAAAAACAATAACTTTCTCTTGAAGAAGAATTTCACTTAAAATTTCAGAAAATATATGAAGAATTAGAGGAATTGCAGATCCGATTTTTAGAAATGATTAAATTTCAAAAGAACTTACACTGAAATCTTACATTGAAAGACTTTTGAAACTTTACTTTTTGGTGGATAAAAAAATAAGTATTCAAATATTTATTAAATAAAAATGAATGAAATTCGAAACATTTAATTTAAAAATTAAAAAAAAATTGAGCTTTTTAAAAAATTGTAATTAAAATTCATAAAAAATAGCTGAATTCTTAAAAATAATTTTTAAAAAATTGATAGAAAACAGTAAATTTTATCAAATTTTATTAAAATAAATTTTACATTTCAAAGAATTTTATTTGCCCACTTAAAATTTTGAAAAAATGTAATTGAAAATTTTTTTTTTTTAATTGAATTCTCGAAAATAATAAATGATAAAATTTTTTCGACAAACTTACACGAGATTGTGCACATTCATTTAAAAGTAAAGCGAAACTATTTCAACCTGAAATTAACATTGATAATTTTTCTAATAATTAAAATTTTTATTTTTTAGTTGAGTTTTCTCTAAAGATTCGTTCCTATTTTCTTTTTCAATAAAAGAATATTCTATAATGAAAAATGATTCAATTTATGACTGATAAGTTTAATACAAATTCTTGATGAAAAATGATGAAATTCTTGATGAGATAATAGCTTTTTCATTTACCACAATACGCAAAACAATATTAATTATGATTTACAAAATGAAAATTTTCTTATTTTTTTATAATTCAAACATAATGAATTGTGCAATAAGCGTCTATCAATTGTTTTTGAGCACAAAAAAAACTGAAATGACAGTAAAATTCTATTTTAGATAATGTATAAATTTTTGAAAATTCTCTGTACACAATACTGCATGATATTACATTGTTAATAGTAAGACAATATTTGTTACATGTCAATGTCTTCTTTTGGTAAAAAACAAATTTGTTTAAATTAAATAATTAAGATATTTATTCGTTGATATTTATCTCGATGAATATATTGTAAGATTTTTTTTAACAGAACACTTGTAAAATAGTTTTTCTCTTTTTCTTATGACTTCAGTTCGAATCACAACTCACTCGATTGAGAACAGAAAATTCAGTCGTTCAAGATCAAATAAATAGAGATAATGCTGCAATTGATCGTTTAGAAGATCTTTTGGATCAATCTAGACAGGAGTCGATGAATACCCAAACTGCTAATCAGGAATTGCAAAATGAAATCTTAAGACTGAAACAGAAAAACTCGGAGCTTCATAGCAAACTGTAAGAAAATTTCATATTTTTAATTCCTGGCGTCTGGTAACTAGAAAATATTTACTTTTTCTTTTTAAATTTACACAGTTTTTTTTAAATTAAAATTTGAATATTACAATATTATCAAAATTATTAATCAACAGCTTGAAAAAATGAACGTATTAAATAACTTTTCTTTATAGTAGGTTAGTTTTTTTTAGAAAACGAATTAAACAGTATTTTTATTCTTTATTAAACGGAGTCCCTATTTTATTTTTACACCAAAAATATTTATTTAAAAAAAATTATACGCACATTTGAATTCAGTGATTTCTATTAACAAAAAACTGAATATAAAAAAATGGTAGAATTAAAAAAAACATTGTCCGGATTCCCTTGAAAATTGGTGGCCAGTTTTTAAAAAAACAAAATGACGGATCGAATATGGTGGACGAGTTTTTAAAAAATCGATTGAATTCTCCTTAAATTTGTTACATGGAGGGAAAATTAAATTTTTTCCAAAATCTTTAATTAAAATTAGTAAAGAAACTCGATTTAAAAAAAAATCGAAGAAATTCTTCAAAAAGAATTTAATTAGAATTTTCAAATATTTTAACAAAAATTCTTCGCGAGAATTTCCTTATTTTCCTAAATAATAAAATTCTTCGAAAAAATTCAATTATAATAAAATTTTTTGTTAAAATTCTTTGTAACCATTTGAATATTTTCAATACATTAATTTGAGAATTTAATTTTTAAAATATAGCATCAAATTCGTAATCAGCAACACCAAAAACCCCTGAGTAATGAATTTAAAGCGAATGTGATCGATTCAAAAAAAAAACTTGTCTGCCATATTGACTCCGCCATTTTTAATTTTTAAAAACCGAAGTTAGATCCTTAATTAGCGACATTTTTGATCTGATAATCGAATTTGTTTTTATATATTCAGTTTTTAAATTTAATTTCTATTAATATATTCAGTTTTGAAATTTAATTTGTATTAATATGTTTACACTAAAAACAATTGCTTTCCAATATAATAGATAGTAATTTAATTTGTTGATTTTAAGGTCTTCCAATTCGTCAGAACTGAAGAAATATCAGAATCAAGCAGCTGAATATAGTAAACAAGTGAGCGAATTACGAAGACAAGTTACAAACGAACGCTTTGATCGAGCGCGCAAAGAGGAAGAAACCCGAAGGTACATATATTTTGCTTTTTTATTAATTACAGGAAAAAAAATAATTTTTTGCACGTTTACATTATATTTTATTATCCCCTCTATAGTATCTTAGAAAAACCTTCATCATGTTGCCATTGTCAATCTCGTCGACCCTCTCCTTCCAATTCTCCAAATACTCCTCGAGAATACAATCGAACATCTCGTAGTAGACATTTTAGTTCTAGTGGTACATGGGAGCGATCACCAAGCAGGTTAGCGTGGAATGAAACATTCTAAACTAATTTATTTTCATGAAGAATGCTTTTGGCTTCACAGTATTGAGTATATATTTTAAATTGATTAAAGAAATAATATTCAAATATGAATTTTTTAATAATTTCAAATCCAAACCTTAAAAAAATTCAATTATTTTTAATACAATTTTCATAAAATTTCAGGAAAAAATTCAATTGTTTTTAATTTCTAATAATGGTTTTTGAAAAAATTCAATTATTTTCTAAAATTTTAATGAATGCTTCGAAAATGCATTTTTTTTAATTTGAAAAACTTAATTTCAGGACAAAATTTTGTCTTTTTCCTTGATCATAAAGAATATTCTGATTCACTCTAAAAATGATTAGATACCCAAAAAAATATTCTATTACATTTATTTACGAATTTTTTTAATTCTAAATTAATCATAAACATCAATATAACTTGTTTTCTAAATAAATATTAAAGCACTATTATTTTCCTACTGGAATCAATTGATTTTAATAATTTTTGAAAAAAGTTCTTTGAGAATTTTCAAAATTTATTCGTTTACAAATCAATTTTACGAAATTTAAATTATTCAGAAATTCTTCAATTGAATACCTATTAAAAAATAAAGACTTGAAATAATTTCAGATAAAAAATTAAATTAAATTTTGTTAAAATAATTATTTCTACAGAATTGTTAGTTATAAATATAAAAATACAAATTTTCAAAGAATTTGATTTGAAATCTTTTTAAAATTTAATTATTTCTTAAAATTCATGCTATAATGCTTTTAATATTCATTATTATCTAAAAGTTAAATTGAAATTTATTTTTAAATAAATTTTTAGTAGTTAATTCAACAATTTTAATGCAAAAATAATTAATTTATTGAATAATTAAAATTTCTTAAAATTGAGTTCTCTTAAAGAATTTTATCAAAATATTTTTAAATAATTGATTTGTTTTAATGATTAAAATAAATTGTATTAAAAATAATTTAAACTCTGCGATGAGTTTTTTGAAAATAATTGAATTCCTACGAAGAATTTTCTTATTTATGAAAAAAATTAAATCTTTGCAAAGAAATTTTCGAAAAATATTATAAATAATAGATTTTATATGAAATTAAGGAAAATTTTTGAAAATAATTAAAATTTTGGCGAGTTTTCGATTTATTATTGGGAGGCTTAAAAATGAAATTTTGTGCAAAGTTAGCAAAGCAGTCAAAATTTTTGGTCAGAAAGTTTTTTCGTTTTATGCTATTTGTAACAGAAATTTGACGTAACAAAGTGATTGAATCATTCGTAAAGTAAAATAGAAGTAATATGTCAAAAAACTTTAATTAATTCATTTTTTGAAGGCACAAATTTTTAACGAAATTCATTTTTCTTACTAAAGGAAAAAATAGGCATTATTTTTATTTTATAATCCTAATTTTTTCACAAAATTTTGTTTTTTTAAATATTTGAATTATTTTTTGTGATAATAATAATAAATTAAATACTTCGTTTGTTATAAACAGAAAGAGTTTTAAATAAAATAAAATTTTTTCAATGCTGAAGAATAAAATTAAGAATTTTCTTATGAATTTTTGAAATCGAATATTATTTCAGAACTTTTGACAAAATTTCCTGACTTTTTTCTGATTTCCCTGAATTTAGAAAAATAACGATTTTGTGTAGAATTCTTCTAAATAATTGAATTTTTGAATGTTAATGACATGAAAATGATACTAATTTATTTTTACTAGAAAAGCAGTAGAAACAAAATAACAATTTTTTAAAAAAGCGACTATTTTAAAAACTTGAAAGGAATTTTTCAAAAACAATGGAATTAGAATTTTGAAAAATTTTAATATAATTCTTCGCGAAAACAATTTGATGATTTTTCAATATACATTGATTTTAAAATTGAAAATATTTAGAAAGAAAAATTATTATTTAAAAACTTAGGCAATAATATAGTAAATAGAAACTAACTTTAAACTGCGAATAAATTACCGGAATACAACGATTATTAATATGGATTATTTTTTATAAAATTAGACTTAAAAAACTATTTCCTAGGAAAATATTGTTATCTGTGTATTTGAGTATCTGTCTTAGAATTATCAGGGTACCTTGGTACTAATTTCAATCCTCAAGTTGCTTCTCTTTTAAAATTCTTGTTGTAACTTGTTTGGGGTATATCGCTGAACATTTTTCGCAAAAGAATTAAAAATCCGTCGGGCGCTTTTTTAAATTCCAATTTTAGTGTTTTTAGCTTCGAATTTAAAAGAACTTATTGAAAAAATTATACACAAACATAATTTTACATGAAATTATCTTTAGAATCGAAATATGACATTAGTTTTCGAAGGTCAATTTTTATTATTATTATACTATTATTAAATTAAATAAATTAAATTTAAAATACTCATAAATTGATAAAAAGTTTGTTGCATGAAAATTGATTAGACAAAGAGATTGGCTGAAGAAGCCGTACAATGCTATTCCGTCCGGTATTCAATCTTCTAATACATCGACGAATCGATCATTAAGCTACCAAAAATGCAAATGTTCAACCACAAAATCTAGCAGTGCTAGTGATGCTACCATCAGATTATCACCCGCATCCCTTACCTCTTATTCCGGATTAGAATCCACGCAGCCTTTGCAGACCTACAACTCCCATGCTATTAATCAAGTCTCAACTTCCGATTAACTTCGAAAATCCCTTTTTCAGATACGTCCTTTTTTTGTCAATTTTTATTTGCTACTATTTAGTTTACTGGATTTTGTAATATTAATTTTACATTCTTATTTTTTTAATAAATACATTTTTTGTTGTTCAAGAGAGAGAATTACTTTATTAGAGTGACAGTAGATAGAATTTCTTTCTGAAATACAATTAATACAAAACTATTATACAAATTTAAAAAATAAATTCTTTGATGTATTATATTTAAGGGAAAGTTCACAATCTAAAGAAGTCGTTTCTATTTTCACAGGTCTTTGAATTCCACGCCAGACAGTTTTAATGTAGACTTAAATGTTGTAATATAAAGTGAAACTCACTAAAATCCTATCTTCGTTAACATATGTAGATATTTGCAACTTATGCCTGAGGAAAATACCATCTGCCCCTCGAGTTTTCCATCAAGAAAACTAAATAAATCTGATACCAAGTCTTCAAGTTGTCGATGCACATTCTACACAAAGTCAAAGGAAATTTCCAGTACTCGCAATAATGATATTCCAGGGGAAAGTAGCAATTCATTCGAATTCGAGAAGTCTGATAAACAAGGGGAAGAAATTCCAAGGGTTAGTTTAGTGAAAAAGCATGAAGGCAAGGATGATGATAATAATAATAATAATTTAAAGAATAAAAAATTAAGTAGAAATGATTACTATCAAAGTGGTGTAGGGGAAAAAGTTTTAACCCAAAAGGGAATTACAAGCACTTTGGGAAATGAAGAGGAAACTTTGAAACTGAAAGAACCTGGTACGAAAAATATCCAGCAAATCGATTTAATAGAAAAATTAACAGAAAACAGTGGAGAAAAATCTGTAGATAGAGATGAAAATAATTCACGAAAGATTAGTCACACGAATTTAAAAGATACAAGCATTCAAACAGATACTGAATCAAAGAAATGCTGCGAAAATTTAAGAGAGGAAATATTTAATATACTTGAAAATTTTAAAGAGCAATCTCATGTTCGTCAAACTGTTAATTCTCCAGCGAGTCGAGGTTTTTTGTCCAACACTCAAACGTTTGGAACTGGAATGCATAATCCAACCTATCCGAATTTAGAGTCGAGTACTTTTGGAAATAGACCGTTCAATGCGAACAGTCCTAAAGTTGATAACAGTAAGAAAACTACTTACAGCAATGACTCTCCATTAAGTTATCCTTCTTCGGGAAATTTTGTACATCGATTAGAAGAGAAAAAAGATTGTCTCTGTTGTGGTACAGAATTAACTTTACTATCAAATGAAACAACGAAACATTCAAAAGATTCTCAAAAATTAGACAAACAGGAAGAGAAGGAGAAGGAGGAGAATGTAAGAAAACAGTTTGTTGAAAGTAATAATTCTGATGATCCTCAAACTGTTGATGCATCCAGACCGGAATTTGTTGATGTTTTAATAGAAATTGGACAATATACGCGTAGTTTAGAAAGACAATTGGCACAAATGAATGAAGCTATGAGGAGCAGAATAAACGAAACAAATGGTAGGCTATTAAAACTATTTGTTTCAAATTTTTTCTCCTAAAAATAAAATAAGAATTGGAATATAATTTTAATACTATTACTATTATTTAATCATGAAATGAATAATTTTACTTAAATATTTCATCATTAATTAAATTTTAAAAGAGTTGAGGTTACAATTTCCATAAATAGAACGAACTTCAAAGGATATTAATTTGGAATTTTATAAAATTTCAATTTTTAAAGAATTTAATTAGAAATTTTTAAGAACATCGATTTTTGAAAAAAATAATATTTCAAATTTTTCTGAACTTAGTTCAATTTTTTAAAATATATTTAACTATTTTTTAAAATAATGGATTTATAGAAAAATTATAGTTAAAAACACTGTAAGAAATTAAATTTTTGAAAAGTTACAAATCATTGTAGAAATTCGATTATTTTCAAACTAATCAAATTTTTCGCAGAAATTCAATATTATGTTCAAAAATATTTTTTAAATTCTCGTCAAAAATTTTATTTAACTTTATAAATAATAAAACTTTTCTTTGAAATTCAATTATTTTTAAATATTTTAATAACATTCTTGGCATAATTTCAATTTTTATTAAAAATTGTCCTCAATTCAATGATTTTCAATAAAATAATTCTAAAGAATTGAATTATTTTTATTTACTTTAAAATTTTACTTAAAAGTTTATTTCTTTTCATAAATAACAAAATTCCCAAAGGAATTAAATTTATTTAGATTTAAATTATTTTAATTCATTTAATTTATTTATTTAGATTTAGATTTATTTATTTATTTAAGTATTTAAGAAACCAATTATTTAACAAAATTTTTAAACAATTCTTCATAATAATTCAATTACTTTCACTAATAATAACATTTTTCATGGAAATTCAATTTTAAAAAATATTTTTGATAAAATTCTAAGCAAGAATTCATTTATTTTCCTAAATAATGAATTTCGGCGTAGAATTTCAGTTATTTTCACCAATAAAATTATTCACATGAGAATTCAGTTATTCAAAATAAAATTTTCATAGGTAATATTTATTATATTTTGAAAAAATTAATTATTTAAAACTATGTTTATAAAATTCTTATGAAAATTCAATTATTTTCAAAAATAATTAGAAATTAAATTCTTTTTAAACATTCTAATAAATTTTTTCACAATAATTTAATTATTTTTCTAAATAATAAAATTTATACCTGTATTTCAATTATTTTTGAAAATTTTAATAGTACACTTAACAACTATTCAATGAATTTTTATAAATCATAAAATTCATCGCAGAATTTCAACTATTTTTAATATAATTTTACAAGAATGGTTTAAAGATTCGTTTTGAAAAATTCAATTCCTTGAAAAAATATATTATTATTTAAAAATGATTTTTTAAATTTCTTTGAAAGAATTTTTATAAAAATATTAAAAAGATTCACAGGAATTTTTTAAAAATAATTTAATTATTCTTTTATATTTTTAAATCAAATTCAGTCCATGAATGCAATTATCAAAGATAAGTAATAACCAAATTATCCCCGAAAATTCAATCATTTTAAGGAACTTTAATAAAATTCTTCAAAAAATTCAATTATTTTCATAAATAATAATATCCATCACAAGAAATCAATTATTTTTAAAAGTAATAAATTTCTTCTTGGAAATTAATTTGTTTAAAAAATTTAATAAAACCTTTCGCCAGAATTTAATTACTTTCACAAAAAATAAAATGCTTTTTAGAAATTAAATTGTTAAAAAAAATACCACGCGAACATTAAATTATAGTAAAAAATGTTAATTCGATTCTTTGAAAAATTTAATTATGATTAAAAACTTTTCGAAACAGAATTCATTTATTTAAACATTTTTTGGTAAAAATCTTCCAAAGAATTCAATTTTTTCATGAAATAATTTTTCATTAATAATTAAAATATTATAAATTATTAAATTTTTTCATTAATTATAAAATTCGTTGCAGAAATTGAATTCATTATCAGAATAAAAAAGATGCTAATATTTTTAATGCAAATTACAAAAAAGTCAGAAAATTATTCTTAAAAATTTTATTAGAATTCGTGAAAAGAATTAAATTATTTAAAAATTTGTTGATATAATTCTTTATGAGAATTCAATTTTAAGAAACATTCAATTATTCAAGAAATTATTCATTTTTGTATTTAAAAAATTAAATTCTCCTTGATTTTTTTAATCAAAATTTTTTTAAAAATGAATTTCAGTTAAAATTTTAGATAATAATGAATTTTTAAAAGTATTATAAGTATGAATTTTTAGAAATAATTGAATTTTAAATAAGTTTCAGATTAAAATCTTTAAAAATTTAAATTTTTCATACTTTTAATAAACAATTTTGTAGAATTAATTTTTAGCAAAACTTTAATTAAATTATTTTGAATTTATGACGTTTTTATTTTTTTAAATATATTTAATTTTATATATTATTTATATATTTATGTATTATTTTTAGTATATATTTAAATGAAAAATTTTCGAATTATTTAAATTTCGTAAAATTTAATTGTAAGCAAGTGGATTTGAAAATTCTCAATGAATTTTTTAAATAATTATTAAACATAATTTAATGTCAAGAAGAATGTTAGTTTAAAATTCTATAAAATAATAACTGAATTGAAATAATGATGAAAATAATTTTGAAGACGTTACAGTGATAATACTCTTATAATAAGATAATATTTTTAATACTCTGTCATCTTTAACTTTCTTAGAGCTGATTTCACCAAACTCATTTAAAAGTTAATCAGTGATTAAAGCCAGTTTAACGGCCTGTGATTGGTTAATTGAGGATTTAATCATTGATTAACTTTTAATCGTCATTGGTGAAACTGGCCCTTAATGTCTTATGAATTAATTTTGGAAATTATAATTTTAGCCTGGAGTTCTAGGAACGAGAATACTGAACCAGTAGGAACATCAACTCCAAAAGAGGCAAAAACTGATGAACGAATATTTCTATCACTCTCAAATTACATGGGATCGGATATTGCAAATTTCAGTATACCCGAAGAAGAAAGTGCCTCTGAAGAAGAACGTGTAACAAATAACACTAAAAGTAATACCATTAAGGAAATTATTAGAGATAATCAGCTATTGACATTGTCACCAATTGGCACATCAACTCCAGTCATA
This sequence comes from Leptopilina drosophilae, assembly GCA_032873175.1. NCBI lineage: Eukaryota > Metazoa > Arthropoda > Insecta > Hymenoptera > Figitidae > Leptopilina > Leptopilina drosophilae. The sequence continues at coordinate 9,383,589 of CM065484.1, forward strand.
GAAAAAAATAAAGTTACAATTTCTAATAAGAGTACCCATGATAATGGCCAAATTTCTAATATTCATTTAACTGCATCAAAAAAAATAATTTTGTCAAATCAAATTCCAGGTCCTTCTACTAACAACCATTCATCGAATTTAAAAAGTAATATGTCTGCTTCAAAATCTTCGGATATTTCTCTTTCGTCATTTCTTGATAAAGAAAATAAAAACAAAAAAATACAAACAGACGATTTTAACTTAGAGGAAACGCAATATAAAGATTTTCCACGTTCAAAAAGAAAATAGCATAAGAATGTAAAATTATCTATTTTGAAAAATTAATTTTTTAAACTAAAAGTAAGAAGTAACGGGAAAATTTTAGTTTAATTTTAATTTACATAATTATTCAACAAATGTTTTATGGATAAAAAATAGTTTCAGTTTTTTCACAATTCTTATGATTTTCATTTATATTTTTAATAAATTTATGAAATTATAGCTCTTTTACAAAGTATTATAATAGAATGGAAATATTTTATATATGATCAAAATATTTGTAAAAGTTTAGAAATAAAGAAACTTTAGGTTTTAGCATTTAACACATTTTTATTTCTTTTTATTTCGATGGGTGTTCGGAAAAAAATATTCTTGAAATTTCTTTGCAAGAAAACTAACACTCCCGATTTTTAAATTTAAAAATGAACTTTTAATTTTAAAAACTAATTTGATTATATTAAATGTTGAAATAAATATTACAACACGAAAGAGAAAATTTGAAATTTGTTGAATATTCCCCAAACGATTAGAGTAACTTTCTTCAATCTATATATATATAAAATCAGACTTTTGTCTGTACATTGCTTAGAATTAAAAATTCCACATATAATTATTCGTTTCGAGCAACAAGGATTCCAAATATACCAATAAAAAATTTCGTGTATGTATGTATGTCGGTATGTTACGGAATATATGTTCGCACTTAAAAACGGCTGAATTGTTTGAAACTCAATTTGGCAGAGTTTTTGAACTTGGTCCAAGGAAGGTTTATAAATTTACAGATTTTCAATTTTTCCAAAAAATTAAAAATTTTCAAATTTTACATTTTTAAAAAAATGCTTTGTGACGACAAGAATACTGATGAATCGAATCAATATATTTAAATATTCAATTCGAAACCCTTGCATCGAATCCCGCACAAGAAATACTCTACTATCGCTTTCCTAAAAAATTCACACAATCTCATCGGGGAATTCCTAAAAGACGATGCCGTGATGAAAAGCGGTCCTCTGGACAACGAACAACCGAACGAACTTTTCAAACACAACCGTTGAGACGCTACCACTTTTTTCTCCTCGCTGGTACTCTTCTCCGGTCCACAATTCACGCAAAACACATTAAAACACACTATCAATAAAAACAACCATTTATTAATAAAACAACTCAAATCTAATTAACAAACTACAAAATAATAACTACTAAAATAATAACTATATCTCTCTCCATTTTGACACTCGTCAAAATTATGTCTCGACTTCTCGGAAACTCGCAAGCAAGTGTCGAACCATCTGATTGCCCCCAGTAGGCTTTCTCATTATCAAATCGTTTCCTTGTTTTTCCTTCACAATTTTCGGAAAAACCCTTCTTCCTTATTCCCACAGCTCCTCACACGCTGAAACGAAAGAGAAGTACAAGAGACTTGACAAGAAACGAGACAAACAAACGACTCTCTATACACTGAAAATGCTTTTCCCACACAAGACAAAATAGACATAGTAAGTATAACGAAACACTTCGTTCCAGCTTTCAAACTTTCTACAATTGAGTATAACATGTTATTTAGTCATATTTCAGAATAGTTTTGCCAAAAATAATGTTCTATAACCAAGATGTAAGTATAAAAATGTTTTTAGAAAATTTAAAAAAATCGACATTTTAAAAATTTTATATTTTTTAATAAATTGATTTTAAATGATCTATAATTGATTGTTACATGTTATTTGCTCAAATTTTAGCATAATTTTTCCAAAAAATCGTGCAGTCATTAGTGAGTTGGGTAGAGAAGGGGTTTCGGGAGGCAAAGGGAAAGGGAATCTGTGACGGCAAATACAGTGCCATCGTCCATTTGATTATTTAGTATCATTTACTGGTGCCTGGTATTTAGTAGTGGGAGATATTTAATTTTCTTAACACGGACCTGAATGTTTTAGTTTCTGCTTGCTTTGAACAGTGCACAATATTTCCGACTATTGCACTATTAAAAGATCTTATTGAACTTAAAAAACCGTTATTCCTGTAGGTTCAACAACGACTCTTGTTAAAACAATTACCATTGTTTCTGCCTCCCGTATTAGAGAATTGGAAAAGAGACATTTGTGGAAGATAAGGATTCTATAATTGAAGAGGAAAGAGAAAATGTATGTTCAGAAGAAGTTTTAGCGGAAGAAAATGAATGTTTCGAACACAGATCATTTTACAGAACAAAACGTTTTTTCAGAAGAGAATATTCCATTAGATGTTTGTGTTATAACGATTGACGATATCTTAGCAGCTGATACGGTTTTATCATCAGAAATGCAAGTTCTTTTTGGTAGTAATTGCAATGTAATTTAGGAGAAAGATGTCTTAAAACTACCTGTAGCTGATGATGAATCGCTGCAAGACAACATGGATTTTTTCGAGAAAGATTTCTTAAAACTCGGCCTCAGCTGATGATGAACCGATACAGGACAAAATGGATGTTGTCAAGAACATTGAAATACCTTTTAAACAAATAAAGCGTGGGAGACCGATTAATTCAATGACCACAACGCCCATGAGTCTTGCAAAATAGACACCAAAAAGAAAATAAGATTAAGCAACTCCGTTCATCAAGAAAACATTAGAAGTTAAAATACGACAAATTTTAAAGTATTTCGTCGATGATTTCATGGTAGAAAAAACTTTAAAAGGATATAAAATCCAAGAAAGTGAAATCGAATTTAAACCATAATTAATAAATGGAGCAATTATAGATAAAGATGTAAATCTATCTATAATTAAGTCTTATTTAAGCGATGAAGCATGGCTCGCGGTAGAGAAATTACAAGAAATAAGAAAAAAAATCAATAAATGGCATTGTCGAACATACCACCCAGTGGGCAAAGGGACATCTTTTAGAAGTCCTTTTCACATGCCTTCAAGTTATAAATAGACATTTCATTTATAATATTTTCTAAGTTAAAACACAGTAATATTGTATTAAATTTATTTTAAGATTATTTTAATTTTTCTACAATGTGCAGAAGTAATGAAAAATTCCTACGAAGCTGGGATCGATGTATTAGTACATTGGACTTGAAGCACTGCGCCTTAAGGCGGTGTCAAAGTCGATGCGATTTTCCCATTGAAGCCCAATGCAAAAATCCAATCGACTTTGACACCGTCTTAAGCACCTCAGCCGTTCAAGACAAATATCAACCTCAACAAAGTTTACGATCTTACTTGTCAATGAAATGAATTTACCTTAGAAACATTCTAACAACTTTTATATTCATCAGTTTCTAAGTCCAAGTTGAACTTAGAAAATAATATTTTATATCTAAAAAAATTTTTCTATTTTCAAAAGTCGAATGAAAAAGATGTCTTTTAGACAACTTATAGACGTCTAATGACCAAGATATAGAACATTTACAGGATGTCCTGAAAACAACTTAAAGACGTCTTTTCTACATGTCCAAAAGACGTCCGCAAAAAGACATCCTTAGGACGTCTTTTGAACAAGTGTTATATGTAAGGCTGAAGGCAATTGATTTCTTCTAGTTAACATGTTAACATGCCTTTAACATGTTTAAAAAAATCTGCCATTCTCATACGCGTTTTGTGCGGAAGGATCGCTTCGCTCGCAAGCCATTGTTGTGCAATATTTATATGTTCTTTTTCCTGTTTCTTCACAAAAACAGTTTTTTCTTGTTTATTTTACAGTCCCGTGGGGGACCCGGGCACAGAATGGGCCCCTGCGATCGGCTGCATGTCGTAAGAGGCGACTAAATGAGGCTCGAAGTGTTGTCACTGCTTGCGGTTACTTCTTGGTTCGCCTAGGCTTTCTCGCAAAGCACTGGCTTTGCGATGATGATGGTCAGTGCCGCGTCGGTCCGGCAGGACTAATATTGACTGACAACCTCACTTGCCGAAGCAAGGGTGTTAGACTTTTAATCGGTACTCATACCAGAGTACTAAACGGTATAATTTTGAGAAGCTTCGAGAAAATTAAGGAGATCGACAGACGTTATGTACCGCCCCCGTCTAGAGACAAGATGATTTTTCCAATGGGTGCCCCTCGCCCCCCAACCGATCGTCGAAGTTGGACGCGTTGTTAGAGAGTTCGGTGTCAGGTAGTGGGGATGAGTCTACTGAGGAACGTGGTAGAGTGAGAGAGAAACGAAAAATGAGTAAAAATCACGGCGCCAACCGGGTTTCCTCAGTTGAGGATTAATGAGCCGAGACCAATTCCTGTCCGCGCCTCGCAATTAGGAACCCCGAGACCCTCTGCGATGTTTGTTCCGGTACCACAAGTGACCCAACCTACCCTACAGCAGGGAATTAGAGTTAATAGTGTTAATAATATGCCTAGTTCGTGTCAATTTAGTGACCAGCGTGTGGTTGTAGTGTAACGATGTAAATCGTTACTTGGTTTTTGCCAGCATTTAGTTTTTCTCTTAATATTTTGCTATAGTGCTGGTATCTTTTCGTCTCTCTTTTCGCGTTTTGTCTGTCGCCTTTTGTCATTTCTCGCTATAGTTTGTGTCGTTCAGCGTAGTGTGTCCGTCTCCCTTCAAGTCAAATTGTGAATGATTGTGCGCATGACTGATTGATGAGAAGACGACACATTGGTCAAGACCGCCCTTTCCCCTTTTTCCTAACAGGTGGATCGCAGTGGAAAAGAGAGAGAAAGTGTTAATTTTGTAGGTTTCTAATAAGGATGGAGTTTTCCCTTGCAGGAGTTTTGCGTTTCTTGGATTTTTCGGCAATTCGCTGATTATTCATTCGAATGGTTTCTCTCTATTTGTCGAGTCGGTTTTGGAAAGAGAGAAAATTTCATTTAAATTTGTTAAAGCTAATTATTTTTTTTGAATTGTTTTTACATTATTAATTTTCAATTTATTTGTATTTTGTTGTGTAATTATTAATAAATTTAGTTGTTTTAAGAATTATTAGTTGTGGTGTTTGATTTTTATTTTTGTGTGAATTGTTGTTGGAGAGTTGGGATTTTTGGCATCGTTGGTTGACCGTTGGGGTTTGATTTGCGAGAAAGACGCGCAGAGAAGGTTTGTGAAGTTTTCGAAATCAATTCATCGTTCGTTTTAAATTGGAGATCCAGCATCAGGATTAATATCTCAATTTTGCCCCCCTTTTGAGAATAAATTATTTGTCCATTGGTTTTTCTTGTTTAAAGTTTGGGTATTTTCTGATGCAGTCAATATTTAAAGTAATTATTTTAAAGTTGATAAATTTTACCCTCACAAATTGGCGCCCAACGTGGGGCCATGTTGAGATTTCCAATTTAACGAAGTAAGTGTTTTTGAAGTCCGTCTTTTTTTGTGCTTTCCTGGTTTTTGTCTTTTTTTTTTTTTTTTTTGACCAGACCCAAGTCAAGACCAAGCCAAGACCAAGCCAAGACCAATTTATTTGCCCAAGACCAAGACCATTCAGTTGACCATTGTTTAATAGTGTTCCCTTAAAATGTGATTTATTTATTTATTTTTCCTTTTTATGACCTTTTTTTGTGGGTGTTTTTAGGAGAAGAAATTTAATTTGTGAAAGTGATAAATTAATAGTAGTGCGGTCAACGGTTTTTCGTTACGCGGGAACGCGGAGCAGGACGCGTTGATTAAGACGCGCGGAATTGTTTTTGGCGGTAATTGAGTGTCATTGGTACAAGCCGGTAGCGTGTTGCGGGCGTTTTTCTTTCTGTCAGCAAGCAAATACAAACGTTCCGTCTTATTATTTTAACTTTTGTTTTTCGTGCGAACGTAATGTCGAATATTGTTCCTTTTTCTCGCACGGAATGAATTTTTTTTCTCTCTTTCTATACACGAACTGAGTTTGTATTTTAAAATTCTTAGTTTTCTTCCTAACTAAAAGAATTTCATTCGATTGCAGTTTTTTTTTCTTGGAGTGGTTTCACGACCGTTTTTTTTGGGAATTTATTTTAGTGATTTATTTATTTATTTATTTTTTGTTTTTGTTGTTGGTAAATCGTGATAAAAATGATTAATGAATTTGCGGATTTCCCTTAACTGGTACTTAAGCGTTACCATTCCCTATAATGGAACTTTATCGCCGGCGTACGAGGGAATTATTGGTTCATGATGTAGTTAAACCCTTATGGGAACAAATTTTAGCCCTTCCCATCGAAGAAGTAATTGTTAAATTAGAAAATCAAGGAGCTAGTACTAAGGGTTCGTTGCAAGTAATCAAAGAGAGGTTGTTGCGTTTACGTAGTCGAATTTTATTCGGCGAAATGTTATCGGTACCATGGATCGAAGCATTTGATGTTAGCGATTCTAAACAAGTTTTTTTAGTCGAAGCGTTAGTCGAAGATGTGGGTCGTCTTAGTCCTGTTTATTCGGAGATGCTCCCTTTGAACGTGAGTTTAACGGACGATGTTTCTCAGGTGGGTTTAGATTCCACGGTAATAGAAATACCAACATGTGAAAGTAATGTGGTCAGGACGAGCGTGACGAACCCCGTTCAAAACAATGTACCCGTGATTTCAACGACCATTACCACAAGTTCAACGACCAATTCTTTCCCTGTAATGACCGTGGCAGGGGCGATTATGACTTCTTGCCCCGCCAGTGTGACTTGGACCGTGCCCCCTGGGGCATTCCAGTACCGTATTGCGTACCTAGTTCGTGGGGTTTGAACCCGGGTGCAGCCAGGATGAACTTTGCGCCTTCTTTTGGCGGTTTACAGCCTTTAGGTTCCGCTATAAGACCGGTTGGACTACCAAATCAACCCCCAATTTCCAATCCGGGCCCAAACGGGGCAAATTTTCGTGCTGAGTTATCTTACACGAGTAATTCCGTGCCCAATTATACAGGCACCGTTCCGAAGACGCATGTTCAACGTGAGCCCTTGCCCGAATCGAGACCAACTGCCCCCAGTCAGCGCCATGTGGCGTTTCACCCTCTTGTAGACCGACATGAAGCTGTTTTTAAGCCCTCACAAGTAACGGACAGTTATTTAAGTCAACCATACCAATCGGGACCGACGCATGAGAATTTTGCGAGTAGCTATGCACGAGAATTGTCAAACTCGGCGCAGTCTGGGTTTTCTCGTCGTCCCTCGGTGGGGTGTGAATCGGATATTAGTGTGAAATCACAAATGGAATTTCGTTCTCAGGATTTGAACCCCACCACTGAGGAGGAATTAGATCCTTTGCTAGCTGCCCCTACCCAGCCCTCGGTTAGAGATTATGGTTTTAAGTTGGTTAAATTATTCAAAGACTGGGACATTCGTTTCTCAGCCACAGGCAGAGAAGATCCAGAAGAATTTTTGGATCGTTTAACGGATTGTAAGATAGGTAATGAAATCGGGGACAGCGAGATGTTACACGCGTTACCTAGTGTATTGCGTGGAGTGGCTAGTAATTGGTATCGTGTGGTTAAACGCGAAATTAAAACCTGGCGAAATTTTGAGAAATTGTTTAGACGAGAATTTTTGGAAGCGGTCGATGACGAAGATGTTTATGACGAGTTAAAGTCTCGTACGCAAGCTAAAGGAGAGAAAATTTCCGAATACCTCCTTAATTTGCGTTCCATTGCCCAACATTTCAGAAACCCTATGACTGATTTTGAAATGCTCAGGATAGTTTATCGTGGATTGACCCCCGAGTATAGGCGGTATGTGTCGTCTTTTTCAATAGATACGGTTTCCGAGTTAGAAAAAATTTTGCGTAAATATGAAAGAATAAAGGAAATCGACAAGCGTTATGTTCCTCCCCCATCAAAGGAGAAAATGTTGTTTCCCATAGCAGTCCCTAAATCCAATGTTAAGATGTCTAAACTGGACGCCATGTTGGAGAGTTCTTTTTCTGATAGTGGTGAGGAAAATGTAAGCGCCGAGACGAATATTAAAAAGAAGAAGCGTAGAAGTAAAAATTCTAGTAGAAAAAAACCCGATCGGAAAGTAGAGTTGGATGCAATCTCGGCCCCGACCGTGCCGCCCTTGGGAATAGTGACAACTGTGGCGAACCAATCTTTTTCAAGGCCAGACCGACTAGCCCAATTGCCCTTGCCCAGGACTAATTTTGCACAGACCTCGAGTAATAGACCCCCCTTCAAGCAGTTGCGGGTGGGGCAAACCCCCCAAATAGTATCAGGCCACCGGGAGCGAGACCACGGAATCCTGTCAACAATAGTTATTCACAAACATTCTCGGGAAATTGTAATAAGTGTGGCGTATCCGGTCACAAAGCGATGCAATGTCCCTCGGTGTTGTGTTATAGCTGTAACAGAACGGGTCATTACGCGTCCCAGTGCCCTGATAAACCAAAGGTAACTGTTTCTTGCCAGGTTTGTGGGCAGCCGGGGGCGGTTTTGGCAAATTGTAACAATTGCGTCGTTAGAAGGGAGATGTGGGGAAACGCGCAACGGGGGGGACCGTCCAACCCTCCCCCCCAGTCGTAGCCCCACCGATAGTATGTACTGCTGTCGAGGAGGGTTTGTTGCGTTTAGAGCCCATGAGATACTTATGGCAAGATGAGTACCCCTCAATTCCTTTTTGCCAAGCGGGAGGGGAAGAGTACGAAGTCGCCCAGTTGTCTGTTGTAGCATCGAAAGAGCCTGCTATAGAGTTGTGTGAGGGTTCGAGTAGAGTTGTAGTAGAGAGGGAAACACAGAGTAATGTTGAGCTGAGTAGTAATGCGGTAGAAGCGAGAGCGGAGAATGTCGTGAATATGAGTGGGAAGAGGGGAGAGTTCCCTTCAGAGTTGTGTGCTGAGACCGTCGTATCGAATGGGAATCAGCACTTAGAAACCGTTGCTATGCATGAGCCTATAGTTTCGACTCGTGGGGTGTGCGCGGAAGCACAGGCCCAAAGCAGAGTTACGAGGCTACGAGCAAGGAATGCATAGAGCTCGGTACCAATGACGTCGCGACCGATGCAGCGTTTGTGCAATCGGAACCGACCTTTGTAGTTGTTAGGGAGGGGGAAGAAGCAACAAGTGCATTATCTCCTAATCAAGAAGAAGAAATGATTGATGGTAGTAGTGACGAAAATAGATATTTTTTGAAAGTCTTCATAGCCGACCGACCTTATCTAGCCCTGTTTGACCCCGGTGCGACCATTTCTGCCGTTGGACCGCGTTTGGCAAACGAGTTTAGAGAGCGCTTAGAAGCATTTGATTCGAATATCTATAGTGCGTTAGGCGGAATTACTAGGACCCTGGGTAAATTAAGATTGTGGCTAACGGTAGATGGCGTTGCACAGTCCTTTGAATTGCGAGCGGTAGAGTCTTTAAGACAGGATTTGATTTTGGGTATGGATTTTTGTAAGGAGATGAATATGGACGTACAATTGGGTAAAGGTTTGTGGAGAGTGAATGGGCAAGAATGGCATGAATTTTCGAGTAAAGTAGAGGAAAGGCAGGAAGGTAGAATTTATGCAGAATGCGCTGGAATTTGTGAGTTGAACAATGATCAGCGACGAGAAGTCCAAGCTTTGGTTGACGAGTTAGTTTTGCCCGAAGGCCATGAACATGGCGTGACCTCTTTAACTGAGCACTCTATTAGTCTCACAGATTCTACCCCCATTAAACATAGGCCGCGCAGAATGTCTCCAATGATGTTACATTGGTTAATTTTGGAAGTAAAAAAATTATTGGAGCAGGGTATTATTGAACGAGCGTTTAGTGAATGGAGCACGGCCCCGGTAATAGTTAAAAAGGGAGACGGATCTTTGAGGTTATGTTTCGATTTTAGGGATTTAAATGGGGTGACAATAAAAGATGCTTACCCGATTCCGAGTATAGACGGGATTTTGGATAAGCTCCGCAAGGCCCGGTATATTTCTAAAATCGATTTAAAAATGGCATATCATCAAGTGCCGATGGCCGAGGACAGTAAGCAATATACAGCTTTCTCGGTACTAGGGTTGGGACTATTTCAATTCAAGCGAATGCCGTTTGGTTTGACTAATGCCCCCATGACTTTTCAGCGCCTAATTGATGCCCTTTTTGGACCAGAATTTGACCCTGTGGTTTTCGGTTACCTGGACGATATAATCATAGTCACAGACGATTATGAAGAACATATAAAATGGCTCAGGACCGTGTTAATAAGGTTAGCCCTTGCAGGTTTGGTTGTTAATCCTGCAAAATGTGAATTTGGTTGTTCTCGAGTGACTTACCTTGGTTATGTCCTAGATCGAGAGGGTTTACGCCCTGACCCGGAAAAAGTTGCCCCTGATTTGAACTTTCCAGTGCCACAGAATATCAAACAACTCCGCAGATTTTTGGGCATGGTAGGTTGGTATTCGCGTTTTATTCCTAGAGACAGCGAACTTAAAGTCCCACTTTTAAGACTCCTTCAGAAGAGCCGAAGTTGGGAGTGGGGCACAGTGGGACAAATCGCTCATTTTTCGTTCAAAAAAGTCTAGAGCCTACAAATCTTGACCGATTTAAATTTCTTTTTTTTTAAATAAAAGGTGATAAAATTCTTAAGGAGACTGTGGTCATACTTTTTTTAAACCTTTATTGTTATTTTTTATTTTTGGCAATAATATAAAAAATAAAAAATTTTTTTTTCTTTTTCTATTTCGCTTCGTGTAAATAATTTATTAGTGGCGTAAAATGCTTGTAAATAATTGATCAGTGGCGTAATATGCTTTGAATCATCAAGGAGACTCTTTTAAGTTGAAAATAAATAGTCTTTACATGTTTTTCATTATTATAAAAGATTGTTATAAACAATTTGGCAAAATTTCTAAAAAAAACAGAAAGTCCTTTCTTATTTTTGCTTGAAACTTGTTACTCGGGGGTTTTTGGGGTAGCTGACTTCAAATTTGAAGTCCGTTTTCAAAAATTCAAAATGGCGGATCCAATATGGCGGATGAAAAATTAAAAATTAATTAGATTGCCATAAAACTCATTACTCGGGGGTTTTTGGGATCGCTGATTACGAATTTAAAGTCCGTTTTCAAAAATTCAAAATGGCGGATCCAATATGGCGGATGAAAAAATTAGAAATCAATTAGATTGCCATGAAACTCATTACTCGGGGGTTTTTGGGATCGCTGATTTCGAATTTGAAGTCCTTTTTCAAAAATTAAAAATGTCGGATCCAATATGGCGGATGAAAAATTAATTAGATTGCCATGAAACTTATTACTCGGGGGTTTTTAGGATCGCTGATTTCGAATTTAAAGTCCGTTTTTAAAAATTCAAAATGGCGGATCCAATATGGCGGATAAAAAGAATTGAAAATCAATTAGATTGCCTTGAAACTCATTACTCGGGGTTTTTGGGATCGTTGATTTCGAATTTAAAGTCCGTTTTCAAAAATTCAAAATGGCATGGCGGATGTAATATTGGTGGGTGAAAAAATAAAAAATCAATTGGAATTGTTAGTTAATGATTTTTTTTTCATCTTCATAATCCGATTTTGTTTTTTTGCCTAAAAACAAGTGATACGCGGATTTAAATGTACAAAAATCTTACGTGCTAAGTCTGTATTTTTATGAATATTTGTAGCCTGTTTTATTAACTGTCTATTGCTCTTTTGCATCTGAAGCACGTAACAAAGATTACAGAAACTTCCGCGAATTTAGAACACGAAAATGTTCAAGAATTGATACTAATACAGATTTAGCACATAAGCTTCTTGTCAATTCAGATCCATACATCGCTTATCTTAGACAAAAATCTACTGTAACTAGACAATCTGCATAAACAAAATTCGTCTCTTAACAATTTCAATTAATTTTCACTTCTTTCATCCATCTTATATAATATGTCATTTTGAATTTTTGAAAACGGACTTCAAATTCGAAATCAGCGATCCCAAAAACCCCCGAGTAATAAGTTTCATGGCAATCTAATTAATTTTTAATTTTTCATCCGCCATATTGGATCCGACATTTTTAATTTTTGAAAAAGGACTTCAAATTCGAAATCAGCGTTCCCAAAAACCCCCGAGTAATGAGTTTCATGGCAATCTAATTGATTTCTAATTTTTCATCCGCCATATTGGATCCGCCATTTTGAATTTTTGAAAACGGACTTTAAATTCGTAATCAGCGATCCCAAAAACCCCCGAGTAATGAGTTTTATGGCAATCTAATTAATTTTTAATTTTTCATCCGTCATATTGGATCCGCCATTTTGAATTTTTGAAAACGGACTTCAAATTTGAAGTCAGCTGCCCCAAAAACCCCCGAGTAACAAGTTTCAAGCAAAAATAAGAAAGGATTTTGTGTTTTTTTTAGAAATTTTGCCAAATTGTTTATAACAATCTTTTATAATAATGAAAAACATGTAAAGACTATTTATTTTCAACTTAAAAGAGTCTCCTTGATGATTCAAAGCCTATTACGTCACTGATCAATTATTTACAAGCATCTTACGCCACTCATAAATTATTTACACGAAGCGAAATAGAAAAAGAAAAAAATTTTTTTTTATTTTTTATATTATTGCCAAAAATTAAAAATAACAATAAAGGTTTAAAAAAGTGGAATTTCGATATAGTGCATCGCCGTGGAATTCACCACCACGTACCAGACGCGTTATCGAGAATGTATGAAAATGAAGAAGAAATAGCTGCGTTCGAATCGATCAACGACCCCTGGTATTTAAAAAGAAAGGCATTAGTCGAAAAATTCCCTTTAAAGTTCGTAGATTGGCAGGTGTTGGACGGTCGCCTTTATCGACAAAGAAAAGACCCTTTGCTCGATATCGTTTTAGAACCAAGCGAATTATGGAAACTTGTGGTTCCTCAGAAATGTCGTGAGAAAATTTTGCACACGGCACATGCTGAGTTTTCTGCTGGCCAATTGGGCACAAATAAGACCTACCAGCGTGTGGCCGCGGAATATTATTGGCCGGGTATGTGGGCCGATATTAAGAGGTTTGTGACTTCTTGTTCCGATTGTCAGCGTTTTAAGGTCTCTCAGGAAGGTCCGGTGGGCCTTATGGGCCATCGGGTGGTTGAGAATCCCTGGACTGTGGTAGCAGTCGATTGCATGGAGTTTCCCCCTAGCAAGAACCAGTGCATGCATCTTGTCGTGTTCCAGGACCTTTTTTCTCGTTGGATAGAAGTTAAGCCTCTGAGATCTGCAGATGGTAAAGCGATTGCTAGGGCTTTAGAAGAATTAATAATTTTCCGCTGGGGAACTCCTCGTTTTTTATTGTCGGATAATGGTAAGGAATTTGACAATCGAGTCCTAAAATCGACCTTGGAAGATTATGGAATCCAACATTTGACAACCCCCCCCTATCACCCTCAGGCGAATCCTGTTGAAAGGAGCAATCGAGTGCTCAAAACCATGATTGCCACGTTCGTTGGTAATGATCACCGTGATTGGGACAAGCATATTCATGAATTCAGAAATGCTGTCAAAACGGCCGCCCAAGCCACTACCAAAGTTTCCCCCACGTTTTTATATTTTGGCCGCCAACCCTTGCCCTTGAAGAGTTTGAGACGAGAAGTGGAACAAATAACGACCGTGGACCGTATTGCCCCTGATTTGTGGTTGGATAGACTCAAGAGACTGGACGCGTTGCGTGACTTGGTTACACGTTATATGGACCAAGCAAGAGACAAACAGGCCGAGCATTATAATAAAAATAAAAGAGTTGCCTCGTTTCACGTGGGTGATTAAGTTTTATGGCGTGCTCGTAAATTGTCCAATGCTAACCAACGTTTCTCGGCTAAATTAGCCCCTAAATTTGACGGTCCGTTCGAAATTTTACGCCAACTTTCGGATAATATTTATGAATTAAAAACGGATAGCAATCGTCGAATTACTAAAGTTCATGTCTCGGACTTGAAGCGTTATATTCCCCCCCGCGGTCAAATTAATTAGTTGTTTTGTCATTCAGTTGGTGGAGCGTTAGATCACTTTTGTTCTGTGTTTGGTGTTACTACGTTTTGTTTTTTTTTGTTTTATTTTGTTTTAATTTGGTTTTTTGCAGAAGATTCAATGCCGCGCAAAATTAATAAAGATAAATCTGCGTTAAAGGCTCGAGTCAGGTCCGTGGTTTGTCGCAAGGATTCCAAGGGCATGTGTCGATCATCGGAGGGGAGGAGAATGGCGGCGGCGGCGGCTAGAGAGCATTTGGCGGAGAGCGTAGTGGAACCACCGGTGGATACTAGTGTGTCAACCAGTGCTGAGTTCGATCAGTTGTTCGATAGAGTATTGCGTGAGCGGGGAGTGGGGGAGGAGAGTATGGATGTCTCGATTGAATCCATTGAGCCGACCGTTGGTTTTGGCAACCTATCTGCTCCAACCCAGACTTTGGTTTTGCCCGCCCCCCCTTTGCAGATTGACGAGGAGGATGATTTAATTAGACCGGAGGTGATTGGGGAAGAGACGGTTCACTTTCCTTCGGAGAATGTGGAGGAGTTAGAGAGTCCGGAGGTGTTGGCGAGCATGTTGGCTGTGGCGGAATTGGACGAGGTGTTGGGCGGTGAAGTGGCAAACGACCGCTTACAATCTCTTCGGGAACAATTGGTTGCTGAAAGACGACACCGTGCCCGGGATTGGGATTACGTGAGTTCCCAAAGCCCATTACCTCGACCAACATCTAATGCTAATTTGCCTCGAAATGCTCCTCCTCCATCGGATTCTGAGAGAGAATCGTTATCTGCCCTGCCCCCACGTTCAGCGACTTCCTCCCCGAGATCAGCGACCCCCCCACGTTCAGCGACGACCTCCCCGAGATCAGCGACCTTTTTCCTTCCGGAGTTTATTCCTCCCTTGATGGGTTCTCGTTTCGCGGACCCGGTGGTGGATAGAGAACTGCCATTGCGTCTCACCGGTAGGATGTTCTCCAATTTGGACCCCATACCTACTGACCCTTCTTTAGACCCCCCGCCTGGAGCGTGTCACAATTGTTGGCAACGAGGACATCGTTCCCGAGATTGTTCTCGCCCGAGAACCACGGATTATAAAAATTGTGGTCGGCGAGGAGTTACCTTGAGTAACTGCCCTCGTTGTGGTCGACTTCATAGAGAGGCTATGGTTCGGCAGTTTGGGCAGGTTGCTTATTATCAGCACCGAGAGGAGCGTGCTCGTTTTTACGAAAATCGTTCCCGAGAACCTGTCAGGCCTGTAGTTCTTTCCCCCCCTGTTACGCCGGAACCCCAACCTGGGACGAGTACAAGCGGCTTGGTAGGAGAGAAGAGCGGAGTTCGCGAGAAAGTGTCTTTGATCGACGAGATCATTTATCTGGAGCGTTTCATCTCCGACTTACCGCCAGAGATGGCGAAGGAGATAAAAATGAAATTTTGGAAAGACCGACAGTAATTTTTGTTTTTTTTGGGGGGGGATTTGTAATTTTCTTATAAATTAAAGTTGGCAATTATTTTTGAAATTACTTTTTTTTATCTACCTAACCAAAAACTTTTTTTTTCCCTCGGCAATATTTTTTGAGTAATATTGGCCTAGTGAGGGGGTTTGTAACGATGTAAATCGTTACTTGGTTTTTGCCAGCATTTAGTTTTTCTCTTAATATTTTGCTATAGTGCTGGTATCTTTTCGTCTCTCTTTTCGCGTTTTGTCTGTCGCCTTTTGTCATTTCTCGCTATAGTTTGTGTCGTTCAGCGTAGTGTGTCCGTCTCCCTTCAAGTCAAATTGTGAATGATTGTGCGCATGACTGATTGATGAGAAGACGACACATTGGTCAAGACCGCCCTTTCCCCTTTTTCCTAACAGGTGGATCGCAGTGGAAAAGAGAGAGAAAGTGTTAATTTTGTAGGTTTCTAATAAGGATGGAGTTTTCCCTTGCAGGAGTTTTGCGTTTCTTGGATTTTTCGGCAATTCGCTGATTATTCATTCGAATGGTTTCTCTCTATTTGTCGAGTCGGTTTTGGAAAGAGAGAAAATTTCATTTAAATTTGTTAAAGCTAATTATTTTTTTTGAATTGTTTTTACATTATTAATTTTCAATTTATTTGTATTTTGTTGTGTAATTATTAATAAATTTAGTTGTTTTAAGAATTATTAGTTGTGGTGTTTGATTTTTATTTTTGTGTGAATTGTTGTTGGAGAGTTGGGATTTTTGGCATCGTTGGTTGACCGTTGGGGTTTGATTTGCGAGAAAGACGCGCAGAGAAGGTTTGTGAAGTTTTCGAAATCAATTCATCGTTCGTTTTAAATTGGAGATCCAGCATCAGGATTAATATCTCAATTTTGCCCCCCTTTTGAGAATAAATTATTTGTCGATTGGTTTTTCTTGTTTAAAGTTTGGGTATTTTCTGATGCAGTCAATATTTAAAGTAATTATTTTAAAGTTGATAAATTTTACCCTCACAGTAGGAACTTGCAATATTTGCAAGGCGGAAGGGCACAGGGCTGTTGCATGTCCGTCTCGAGTGTGCTTTCACTGCCGAGGTGTGGGACAGTATGCGCGTGAATGCCCTTTAAAAATGAATAAAAGTCCTGTCGTGTGTCAGGTGTGTGGTACCAGTGGCGCAGTGTTTGCCAAATGTGATAATTGTGCAGTTCGACGGGCCATGTGGGGAAACGCGAAAGGGGGGGGGAAACACGCAGCCTTCCCCCCTAGTTCCCAAACCCTAAGCAGTAGCCCTGCACGATCAAGAAAAATTCTTTCAAGTGCAGCGTATTGTTTATTTGCTACATGACGATACACCATGTACCCCCATTTTGAGTTTAAGGGGGGAGGTTGGGTGTGTGCCTGCAGCACCGCATAGAACAGCGATGGCCGAGAGGCACACCGAATGTATAGAGAGAGAGACAAGCGAGAGAGGGGAGAGTCTAGAGACCCCTCGTATGACAGGTGAGACGGTGGGCGTAGTGGTGCGTATGCCTGAGGCGAGCGGGGAGAGAGAGTGTTCTCCTGTAGCACCGTACCGTTTAGAAACCGCTGAGAGGCACACCGAGTGTAGTGAGAGAAAGAAAAGCGAGAGAGGGGAGAGTATAGAGACCCCTCGAGTGACAGTCGAAAATGTGAGAGTCGAATTACATAGGTCTGAGGCGAGCGGGGATAATAAGGTACCTGTCGTACAGCCTTGTACGCGATTCAGTGTGGAAACTAGAGAGACGAGCGGGGAAGACGACGCACAAGTCATGACTACTTTGATGCGCAATGGTCTTCCTGTTAATGCGAGCTGTGTTACGGGTGATGAGAGAAATTCGAACGTGCAATTTTTCACGGCAGATTCAGGCGCAATGGAAGTTGAGTTTAGGGAAGGGGGAAATGCACACGTTGCATATAGTCCAGCAATAGAAGGCGAAATTATCGATGGTTCTTGCGAAGAAAATAGATTCTTTCTTAAACTTTTTATTGCTGACCGCCCTTATTTAGCCCTTTTAGATCCGAGAGCGACCATTTCTGCAGTAGGACCGCAGTTAGCGAAGCAATTTAGAGATAGATTAGAGACCATGGATTCCATAATTTCTAGTGTGATAGAGGGTGAAACTAAAGCCTTGGGGAAACTAAGGTTATGGTTCACGACAGATAGCGTTTTTCAGTCGTTTGAGTTGAGAGCTATAAAATCCTTGAAATAAGATTTAATTCTTGGTATGAATTTTTGTAAAAACATGGATATGGATGACCAACTGGGAAGGGGTTTATGGCGCGTTAGTGGACAGGCTTGGCACGAGTTTGCCAATGGACCGGGTAAATTTTGCGAAAGACAAGTTTCTGCCAAATGTGCTGGTATTTGTGAGTTAAATTCAGCACAAAGACAAGAAATACAATAGCTTGTCGACGAATTAGTTTTACCCCAGGGCCAAGAGCATGGCATGACCACCCTTACCAAGCATAATATTTTCGTGGACGATTAAACCCCTATCAAGCATCGACCACGCAGAATGTTCCCTATGATGCTTCAGTGGCTTATAGAAGAAATTAAGAAGCTTCTAAAGCAAGGCATTATTGAGAGGGCTTCGAGCGATTGGAGTTCTGCACCGGTTATAGTTATATTTCTAAAATTGATTTTAAAATGGCGTATCACCAGGTACCCATGGCAGAGTCAAGTAAACATTTCACGGCCTTTTCTGTCTCTGGTTTGGGTTTGCTTCAGTTCAAACGCATTCCATTCGGTCTTACAAATGCCCCTATGACTTTCCAGAGATTGATAGACGCCCTCTTTAGTCCAGAATTTGAACCAGTAGTGTTTGGTTATCTGGACGATATCATCATAGTCAACGATGATTATGAGGAGCATTTGCAATGGCTCAGAACAGTTTTGCTTAGGTTGGCCCTAGCTGGGTTGGTAGTCAACCCTTCCAAATGTGAATTTGGTTGTTCAAGAGTGGCGTATCTTGGATATGTTCTTGATAGTAACAGTTTGAGACCTGACCCGGAAAAGATTGCCCCAGTACTAGATTACCCCGCGCCCAGAATATTAAGCAGTTGAGAAGATTTCTTGGGACGGTGGGTTGGTATTCTAGGTTTATAGCCGGTGATAGCGAGTTGAAAATTCCATTACTGCATCTGCTTCATAAAGGAAGAAATTGGGAGTGGGGGGAAGAGCAACAAAATTCTTTTTGTCAGTTAAAAAGAAAATTGAGCTCCGCGCCAGTGTTGGCCCGACCTGATTTTTCGAGACCGTTCACTATTCAGTGCGACGCGACTGACTTTGCCCTTGGAGCAGTTCTGACTCAGGAGTCGGAGGATGGTGAACACCCTATAGTTTACTGCAGTAAAGCTTTGTCACCAGCCGATAAAAATTATAGTGTTACGGAAAAAGAGTGTTTAGCGTTGATTTGGGCAATTAAAAAACATTGTCCGTATGTTGAGGGTTATAAATTTACGGTTATCACTGATCACAGCGCGTTGAAGTGGTTAAGAAATCTGAAGGAAACCTCTGGACGTTTAGTGAGGTGGGCACTTGAGTTACAACAATGGAATTTAGATAATGTGCATAGGCGCGGTGTATAGCACATGGTGCCGGATGCATTGTCGAGACTGTGTGAGGAAAATAGTGACGTGTTTTCTTTTAAGACAATTAGCGACCCTTGGTACATTAAGAGACGTGAATTGGTTGAGAAGCTTCCAAAGCGTTTTTTAGGTTGGCAATTAATTGAGGGTCGTTTGTATAGACAGCGAGAAGACCCTTTATTCAGTGCATTTTGTGATACTGGCGACAGTTGGAAACTTATAGCCCCTGTCGAGTACCGAGAGCGTATAATGAAAGATGCACACGATTGGTTGTCGGTTGGTCATTTAGGCGTGGATAAAACGTATCACCGCGTGGCGACCGAATATTATTGGCCAGGGATGTGGTTTGACATACAGCAGTATTTCAAGGCGTGTGAGGAATGTCAGAAATTTGAGGCGTCTCACGAAGGGCCAATTGGATTAATGGGGCAGAGAATTGTTGAAACTCCTTGGACAGTAGTAGCAGTACATTGTATGGAATTTCCCACCAGTAAAAGTCAATGTAAACATCTCGTAGTGTTTCAAGATCTTTTTACAAGGTGGGTGGAAGTCAAACCACTGCGTTCGGTAGACGGGAAATCAATTTCGAGAGCTTTCGAGGAATTAATTGTATTTCGTTGGGGAACGCCTCGTTATTTATTAACCGATAATGGGAAAGAATTTGATAATAAGGTTTTAAAATCTGCCCTTGAGGAATATGGTGTCCAACATTTGACCACCCCCCTTATCACCCTCAAACGACTCCTGTAGAGCGTAGTAACAGGACTTTGAAGACCATGATAGCGACTTTTGTTGGCCAGGACCACCGCGATTGGGACAAGCATGTTCACGAGTTTCGAAATGCTGTGAATACGGCTGTCCAGGCTACAACTAGGGTGTCCCCAGCTTTCCTTAATTTCGGTCGACAACCCCTACTCGTTAGAAGTTTGAGACATGAGTTGGAAACTACACCCCGGGTGGACCGTATTACCCCTGAAATTTGGATGGAGCGTATGAAACGTTTGGATGCGTTAAGAGATTTGGTAGCGCGTTTTATTGATAAAGAAAGGGAGAAGCAGACCACTTATTACAATCGTAATAAGAGAATATCAACCTTTAGTGTTGGTGATTGTGTGTGGTGCAGGTCTCATAAATTGTCGAATTTAGCGAAGAAATTTTCTGCTAAATTGGCTCCAAAATATGAGGGACCTTTTGAAATTGTTCGTCAGCTTTCGGGGAATGTTTATGAGCTCAAAACAGAGAACAATCGTCGTATTACCAAGGTGCATGTATCTGATTTGAAGCGTTTTGTACCTCCTCGTGTTCAGAATTGAGTTTTGTTTTTCGTCGAATTAATTATTGGATTATTTTCAGTTTTCATGCCCAAGGTGAAACAGGACGGTGGGTCCCCTTCCAAACCGCGTGTGCTAAGTGTGCAAGTGGTAAAGAAACCAGTCAAAATAAGACGCACGGGTGTGGGACGTGCTAGACTGCTTCAGGATCAATTGGGGATGCTGCGGAGGATTGATGCCCCACCCCCTTTGGCCCAAGAACCGGCAACCGCTCAGCAGTTCGACGAGCTCTTTGACCATGTTTTGCGTCAGGGAAGTGTGGTTGGAAGGAGTCCTAGCCGATTTCAGCTGGTGGAGGAAGTGGTGGCGGCTTTGGAGGAGGCGATCGGGACAGCGGCCTCGGAACAGGGGCCGTTGAATGTTGCTCAGGTGTCTACATCGCCGTTGGTGGAGTCTCAATGTGAGGATTGGTCGGGCAGACCAGATCCCGTGGGTCAAGAGGATCCACATATTCCCCCAGAGAACCCCGCCGAGTTCGAGAGTTGGTTGGCGGTAGTGGAGCTCGAGCAGACTCTCCAAGCAAGCAAGGCGGCCGAGGTTCGCCCCTTTTTTTCCTCACGGAGTCCGGTGGTGGAGAGGCATCGCCCTCAGAGCGACTGGGACTATGTAAGCAGTCAGAGGATGGACCAATTGAATGCGGATTTGTCCTGGCATGCTCCTCCACCCAATCGAGTTCTGTCGTTGGATGATGTTGACCCAAGGTTGCCGTCGAATTCTTCGACGGGACACAGTAGTGAACATTTGTCCCCTTTTCAACATCTTTCTCTGATTAGCAGTATTTCGGCCCTTTCTACCGTTTCTTGTTCTCCTAGAGACCTGCCCAGCTTGATGTCTTTGGGAATTTCTCCCATAAGATCGGAGCTCCCGTTGCCAGTATTGTTGATCGGCCGTTTGTTTTCTGGCCTGGAACCTATCCTCACGGATCCGTCCTTGGATCCTCCACCGGACGTGTGCCACAATTGTTGACAGCGGGGACATCGTCTCAGTAATTGTAGAAGGCCTTAGCGTACCTTCTGCAATAATTGTGGTCGTCGGGAAGTGCGCATGATGAATTGTCCTCGTTGTCGAGTGGCTTATAGGAGACAACAACGTTTTAGTGGCAGACTTGCGACACCCCCCTAATGTAGTGACCACATTTCGGCTTTTTCTAGAGTTCCTTCCACTTTGTTTCACTGTAACGCACCCCTGCAGAATGGGAACAATCCCCAACCTAGCACTAGCCGTAATACGGTGTCTTCGAGCTCGTTGATTGAGCAGATTATGAGTCTGGAGAGATTTGTCAGTGATCTTCCACCTAAGATGGCGCAGGAGATCAAGATGAAGTTTTGGCAAAGCCAGCTGTAGTTATAAGGTGGAAGTAAAATTAATAAATTGTTAATTAGAGTTCGTTTTGTTTTTATTTTATTTTTACCCTTAAAATTATCGGCAATATTACTGTGAGAGTAATATTGGCCTAGGGAAGGGGTTTGTAACGAAGTAAATCGTTACTTATAACAGTTTTATAGCGACCGTGAGTATCGACAATTTGCTATAGTGAGAGCGAGTTCTGTCTTCGTCTGACTTAATGTTCTGTCGCAGTTTTTCTATTTTTGGTATAGTGTCCTTGTCAGAGCCTACCCAGCGGGCACAAAGACAAAAAACGTTCTTTGAACGTCTGTGGAACGTTTAATGCCTTCAAATTTAAGATTTAAGAACGTCCGAACGTTCCAAAAATGTTTCAGAACGTTCGGACATTCTTAAAACGTAAATTGGCAGACATTAAACGTTCTACAGACGTTTAAAGAACGTTTTTTGTCTTTGTGCCCGCTGGGTAGTGTCCGTCTCTCGCAGAGATCAGTGAAGAATGATTGTGCGCATGTCTGATTTGACGTAGGTGGTCAGGTGACGAGTAGCGACCCTTTCCCTTTTTCTTACAGGTGTATCATTGATTGAAAGGAGAAGGATGCATGGGAAATTTGCGAGGATTAGATGGAGAAGATTTCTAAAAATTGAATGCAGGGTGCCTGGAAGACGTTGAATGAAAATTCATTCATTATTCGCAAGCGAGTACTTCGAGCTGGTCGAGTTTTCTAATTTGAGCTTTTCGAATTTATTTCATTTATTAATTTTATTTCTAAATTTTTGTAATTATATTTTTATATTTATTTTAGTTATTTTTAATTGTTTTTTTTTAATTTTTACGTATGAAATCGTAACGATTTTAATTTTTTTAAATTAATTAAAAATTATTTTGTTATATAGACTGTTACGGTATAACCTCACAGTTAAAGTAATTTGTAAGAAATTTATTAAAATTAAAAATTTGAAAATTATTTCAATTTGAATGATTTCATAAAAAGGTTTCTCAAACACTCTTACGGTTGAAAGGTGATATCCTCAGATATCACCAAGGATAAGCTGCGTCAGCACCGCATAGGAAACAAAGTTGGCCTATTTGAGCATAATTCCTTATGACTAACAAAAGTGTTAGTTAACAAAACCTTTATGAATTTCAGGAAATCGCCGAATGTTAACATTAAAATTTTTTTATTTTGGCTATAAATAGTATAGCTTTTGTACTAAACAACGATAACAACAATTTTTAATAGGAGAAACATGATGCCGCTCCAGAGAAATTGTTGTTTACATAAACTAAAAGAATTATTTTTTTATCTCATCAAAACACTCTAAATTTCCCCGAAATTGTTCACGTTCAATTTCAGCCGACGTAAAATGTAAAATGGAGAAACAATATGCATTTTCTCCTTAAAATATTGGACAAAAACTATTGAAAATGTTTAAACTGGAATGGCAACTATTTAAAATTAATAATGAACCTTACGGCAACATTCCCGTTTTGAAAAACCAAGAACGGCAATGTTGCGAATGTTGCAACCCATAAAACGAAGCTTGCGGCATCCGCCTGAACAGTTTCCGCTGGGTCGCAACATTCCCAACCAAAATTAATGTGAAACAATGTTGTAGAACATTTAAAATGAATACCGGACTGAATGTTGAGCGCGTGGGTTATGTATACGCATTTTTGTGATGAAAATTTAATTCAAGAATGTTTCGCTGTAATTTCTTAATCGTGATTTGCAAACCTGTGGCAAATTTATATGTTGACAAAATAACTAAAAGGATATAAAAAGAAAGAAATCCTGAAAGTATATAATACAAAGATAAATAAAAAAAAATTATTAAAAAAAAATTTAAATACGAAACAGTATAAAATAAAAAGAAAAAGAATTTATTTTATAAAATAAATTAGTGAATTGAATTAAAGGTAAAGAAATAAAATAATATGTAATTATATCGCTTAGACCTACACATCTTTGGATGGCTGTGGCAATGCGCACACACACATACGAATTCCTTGGGAAAATGCTAACTGTGGCGACACGCACACAGACGTACTATGCATAGTACATACCACTCACACATTACAAGCCTTCACTCGTTGCTTCTTCTCCTTCGTTGTATCCTTCCCTCTTCCCCTGGGCCCTATGTGCTTGCCAAACAAACGCACGTGCGTTGATTCAAGCTGGATATTATTTCTTTTAAAGCATAACGAAATAAATTAAAATTATTTATTTCAGAAAATTATTTGCAGAATTAAAACTTAAAAGATGTTTCTGGAACTGCCAAAATAATTGCAACTAAAACATTATCATGAACACTATTGCGTTGTTACTGATAAATAATTTTAATAAATTATTTATAACAATAATAGCAATAAACAAAAAAAATATTTTTTTTAATAAATAAAATTTTTTTTCTCCTTTTTTTTATTTTTATAGTTCATGATTGGAATTATTGGAAATGATAATTCTTCAAAAGGTATCATATTTCTGCAAACTAATTTCCGGTCTTACGCCTAGCGCAAAATTCCGAAGTCAGCAAAAATCGCATCGACCAATGGGCCTAAAGTTCCTATCCCACTTCTACTCCCACAAACCACCTCTTCTACCCCAAAATCTTCCCCCAGATTAAGAAGCGAGGAGTAGAGGCTTAGAAAGAATTTTCCAAATTGTAGTACAACTTTTGCTCTCTTAGTAAGCTCCTCGTGGAGGCATAAACGGAGTGCAAAACGCCGGGACGCGCCCGTCTGTTAATCGACCCTCATTTCGAAGGACCACTACAAGATAGTGTCCAGCTTTGAGACAGACGAAAATAAATAAAAAGGTAAAAGCTTCACGAAAGTGAAGCCCGACCAAAATTAATTATTTTCGTTATTTCAAAGTTTAAAATTTTAAATTTGAGTAAATGTTGATAATTAAAATCACGTATAAAGTTTAAAACTCACAGACTAAAAATTGAGTAATAATTGAAATTAAATTCAGTGCGTGCGTGTCGAATTTAAATTTCCCTCCCTCAATTCGTGAGTTGATTTGTGCGTGTGTGGTGCTCAGGCCGCCAATTTGTATCGTTCTGTTTTATGATTTTCCTTGTATCTTTTCTGTAACTTCTTCTACTTAAAATTATAATAAATTACGAATTCTCATTTTAAAATTTTCTGTTTTGCTTATTGTCTTATAGTTTTCCTTTGTATATTAAATTCTTAAACTATTTAATATAAGATTCAAAAACGATGTTGCTTGGTAAATTCTTTTAAAAGAGAAAAACGATCCCATAAAATAAAAACAGGGTCATCCGACCCTGGCAGCTTGATTTCCTCCAACGAACCTCCGCAGGCGCGCGGTTGAATTTCTTTTCATCGCTCAACACGTAAATTTTCATGTTCTAAATTTTGATTTCTGTATTTTCTTTGGATTTTAATAATTTAATAAATAATCAATTTTCGGTTCGTAACATAGACTCGTTAAAATTGGGAATCATGTAATTAGATTAAGTACACACAAAAAACAAACATTAAAGGACAGACAAAACAACTCAGCATAGATACAAGATTATCAATTTTAATTCCATTAAATAAATAACCAGTTAAATTTCTTTGGTTTAATTATTATTTGGATACATCAATTTTATAGAATTATTACGAAGAGCATGGACAACACCCATATTTCGAAATGAAATTTATTAATTTTGAAAGAGTTATTTTCCAATGGAAGACTTTTAATGTGTTGGTTTAAATACTAAGAAAAGAAATATACATTATAAAAAGTAAAGTGGATTTAGATTATTGAACTCATGTTAGCCAACCTTTAGGAATTTGCAAGCTTGTAAAAAGCTTGCTTGGCAACAAATAAGTTCAATGAGCTGTGGGCAACAGCCTCCCCACTATTAGCGTTTTTATGCAGGGTGTGATCCGTGATTTCGATCGATTTAACGATTGAGTTTGGCTTGGTTATTAGGTATTTTTTTATTTTTGTTTAATTGTCAAAATTTTTGAGTAATGAATTTTTGAAATTTTGCACTTTTAACCGTAGACCTATATTCAGTAGCTTATAAGTCCGAAAATATTGAGTTTAGAAAAAAGTTGTCAAAGAACGAAAGTTTTAGTTCTCTTTCGACTTTTAGGAAATGAAAACAAAAAATTTTTTTTTTTCATTTTTTATTAAAAAAATAAAAAAAAATTTATAAACAAATTAATTTTTTTAACTTTGGGTATGATAAATTTTCAATTTTCTTTTTTCAAAACATACCTGTAAATGATAAGAAGGTTTTGCAAAAAGTTTCAGAATGGGCCTGACAAGTTTAATGGGTTAAAAAAGATGCCCGTGCAGGTCGCACGCCCGCGGCGCAATATAATTTTTTTACAATTTACTATTAAAAATTGTGTAGACCCTACAAATTTTATCGGATTTTGATTATTATTAAATTTGCAGGCTCTAGACAATTTTTAAAAACTTGTCAGGCCCACTCTGAAACTTTTTGCAAAACCTTCTTATCATTTACAGGTATGTTTTAAAAAAAGAAAATTAAAAATTTTTATCATACCCAAAGTTAAAAAAAATTAATTTCTTTATAAATTTTTTTTATTTTTTGAATAAAAAATGAAAAAAAAATTTTTTGTTTTCATTTCCTAAAAGTCGAAAGAGAACTAAAACTTTCGTTCTTTGACAACTTTTTTCTAAACTCAATATTTTCGGACTTATAAGCTACTGAATATAGGTCTACGGTTAAAAGTGCAAAATTTCGAAAATTCATTACTCGAAAATTTTGACAATTAAACAAAAATAAAAAAATACGTATCTGTTTATTTTTGATACAGAATAGAAAAAAAATATTTTTGGCCGATTTTAAGAGGTCGACTAAAATCTCACGTGGAATCGCCCATATATATATATATATATATATATATAATTTTTTTTAATTTTTTACTCATAGTCTTAAAACGTTGTAAATGTATTAAAGAATTTAAAATTATCCAAAAATTGACATTACTTAATATAATTCTTATATGATATTATCACTCGGTTGTTTTAACTATTAATAATTGAATTTAACGATTATTCCGAGTCAGGTGTATAAAATAAAACAACAACAGTTGTCTAACGTTTTGACAGCGCGGCGTCCCTCTTCAGAAACTATAATTTATTTAACAACAGAAATAAATAATAAAGATTAAAATACATTCTTAAAAAATAATATTAATTATAAACTTATTTATAAACAATTTTTTACCGAAAAATAAAACAAAATTTAAAAACGTTCCAAAAGAACGTCTTAGTCGTGGCGATTACAATTGGACACTGGCAAATAAAATGTGTATTGTTTTTGAAGTATAAGTAACTGACGTGAGGTGAATGACCGTGTCAGTAAACAAAATTCAGGAAATGTCAAGGTAAATCAAAATAGATTAAGAATATTTCATTTCACTTATAAAGTGATTATAGCAAGTACTAAGATTTTGTACATCTTTTTTTATTAACCGGATTTTTTTGTAAATTAATGTGTATCATTTCTGATATTAAACATTTTTTGTAGTTTGCTTCTTTGTCTAATATGAGAAAATTGTTCCAATCAAATTTGTGTCTAAAATAATCATTGTGAATAGCAATTACATTAGAAATTGAGTTTTTATGTTCTTTAATACGAACACCTACCATTCTTTTTGATTGACCTACATAACATGCAGAGCAATTTTTGCAGTTAATTTTATAAACCGTATTAATGTTTTCAGATTTTACATTATTATCCTTGCCTTTTTTAACAAAATTATGATTCATGTTTTTATTTTTGCAAGGAATTGATAAAATAGCATAATTATTCAGAATTGAGGCGGTTTTTTCAAAAAGGTTCGGAAGAACCTTTGGGTAGAAGAACTTTTGGTGACCTTTTGTAAAATATGACGTTTTTGTCAAGACGATATTGAGAAATAGATTCTATAAAAGAAATACGTTTCATTATATGCTTGTTTATGAATTCTATTGGATAATTATTTTTTAATAAAATAGAACAATATCTCAAAATTTTAATATTGGTTTAGATGAATTACTTAACATATGCCAATTTCTTTTCGATAATACCTTTTTTAAATTCAATGATAAATACTACCAGCAAATTTATGGTACGTCCATGGAAGACCTGGAGACTCATTGTAAGGCTCAATTTTCTTTTAAACCACTTTTTTCTATGGATACGTCGATGATATAATTACTTGCAACAAAAAGATAAAATTGACAAAATAATTAATATTTTTAACAACTATGACGAAAGGTTACAGTTTACTTTTGAAATTCAAAACAATATTATTAATTTTTTGTATGTCCTTATTATTTTTAAGGAGTTACACCACTGTAAATGTCTTAAAAAAAAGGTTTTTCAGGAATTTTTTTTTAATGGAATGAAAGGATATATAGTTATAATGTTTTAGGAAGTTATTGACTGTATATTCAAGTAAAAAATTACAAATTTTTACTAATAAATATTCCAAAATGGCGGCACAGGAACCATTTTAGTAATGCATAATTTTTCCAGGAGCTCTACGGCAAGCAGTATAAGTAATGTTAATTTCAGTCTAGAAATAAATTAAAAAATTTTCTTAATCTACATTTGAATAGCTACAAAAATACGTAAGGGATTTTAAAAATATTGATTTTTGTGTAATTGGCAAGCATTTGAAGAAAGAACTCATTTTTTGACCAAAGAAAACGACACTTAATTAATTATAACAATTGTGTAAATTAACTTATCAAAAAAACCCCTACGTATTTTTGTTCAAAATTTAATTTTAAAACTGTAATAAAAAAACCCGATTAAAAATATTGAAAATTGTTTGAGTTATACTGCTTGCAGATTTCAAAAACTGTGTTTTGAGAAAAACGCGTTAAAAGAGCAACACCACTACAGCGGGCTATAACAAGCATTTGTTCAATAATTTTTTTATTATAAGGAAAGGAAATATAGTAACAATATTTTAAGTAGTCATTAACTTACAATATATGTAAAATCTGAAAACACTAATACGGTTTATAAAATTAACTGTGAAAATTGCTCTGTATGTTATGTGGGTCAATCAAAAAGAATAGTAGGTGTTCGTATTAAAGAACATAAAATAATAATTTTATATAATAAAATAATAATTTTATGTAATAAAATAATAATTTTATACAATAAAATAATAATTTTATGTAATAAAATAATAATTTTATATAATAAAATAATAATTTTATATAATAAAATAATAATGTTATATAATAAAATAATATTAGACAAAGAAGCAAACTACAAAATACGTTTAATATCAGAAATGATACACATTAATTTACAAAAAAACCGGTTAATAAAAAGAAAGATGTACAAAATCTTAGTAATTGCTATAATCACTTTATAAATGAAATGAAATATTCTTAATCTATTCTGATTTACCTTGACATTTCCTGAATTTTGTTTACTGACACGGTCATTCACCTCACGTCAGTTACTTATACTTCGAAAACTATACACATTTTATTTGCCAGTGTCCAATTGTAATCGCCACGACTAAGACGTTCTTTTGGAACGTTTTTAAATTTTGTTTTATTTTCGTTAAAACATTGTTTATAAATAAGTTTATAATTAATATTATTTTTTTAAGAAAGTATTTTAGTTTTTATTATTTATTTCTGTTGTTAAATAAATTATAGTTTCTGAAAAGGGACGCCGCGCTGTCAAAACGTTAGACAACTGTTGTTGTTTTATTTTATACACCTGACTCGGAATGATCGTTAAATTCAATGTTTAATTAATTAATATAATTGTCAGCTTTTTTATTTTTATAGTAGATTTCAATGTTATTGGTTATGTATTTAAAAAAAGTTCATGACATTTTAAACGCTGAATGGACCAGATGGAAGATTGGTTACCTCCTCGTGGAGCATCGTGGAAACAAGGTCATTAAAATACTGCTGAACACCAATCATTCTCTTTAAAAAATTTTGCTTTGAAAAATTGTTATTTGTTAGTCCATAAACCACGTAGCCCCATTTTTTGGGAATTTGACCCCCCTCCCCCTATGCAGTACGCTATTACATGTATTAGCACCATTTTTCCTCTTGTCGTAGTCAATTACTTGACCCTCCCTCCCCCTCATGAGACTACGTGGTTTATAGATGGCTCCTTAGGAGCAATTAACAATTCTTTGTTTTACTTAAATATCTAAGTAATTCTTTTATAATTATACAATATATTTATTTTACTTTAGTGATTGACTTTCTGCTTTAGAATTAGTAAATTTTACTAATAAATAGTAAACTTTCTCTAATTTATAAAATTTACTAATTCAAAAGCAAAAAGTCATTATCAAAATTAGAATTTGAACCATTTTTATTGAGTTTTAATCATTCAAAAGCGAAAAGTCAGTCGTTAATCCAAATTATTTAGTAATTCAAATTAAGAGAATTTTTCTTTTAAAAAAAGTCTCTAAATTGAATAATTATTAATAATTGATATATAATAATAACACAGGTCTTCAAAGTTTTATTGGGAGTAGTTTCCCATGTAATTTTGAGCGCTGAATACTATCCCGGTGTCAAAAATTGCGTATTACGTCAGGATTTTGAGAAAAATGGGGTCGAAGACACAGAAAAGCATGTTTTTGACGGTTTTCAGTATTTTTTTCTCCTAAACCACATGTGCGAAACACTTCTATATAGTTAATGTTAGAAATTATTCGCTGACAGAATATTTTGAAATATGAAGATTTCGACTATATCAGCAGATAGTGACATCTATTAGATGTCAATTGAACTCTTTGGTTTAAAGTTAGGTGTTACAAATGATAATTACTTTCGATATGGTTGTCGATAAGTAATTAATTTTGATCTGAAAAAATAAGCTGCGTGAACGAATGCATTGATATGTATTGATAGGCGTAGGTCCCGCGACAGGCAGCTATGAACTGGGTTTCGAGTCCTCACAGATGCACAGTGCATTCGTTCACGCAGCTTATTTTTTCAGATCAAAATTAATTTAAAAATTAATTACTTATCTTACTTATATACTTATTAATTACTTATTTTTCTTATCGACAACCATATCGAAAGTAATTATCATTTGTAACACCTAATTATTAATTATTAATTATTAAATTATTAATTATATTTAAATTTTTTACAAAGTCAAGCCATGGTGAAAGTGTTGAGGGTCTATTAAGAAATCTTGTTTCCGCCTAATAGTCTGAATCCTTAAATGGTATAAAATGCAGATCGTAAGTTTGTTGAATATTCTTGTGAGCTGTGTTCATATAGCAATAGGCTATATCAAAGTGACAATTTCAAAGATTCAATGAAAACTGATACTAATCCTCACAAATTATTTTTTATAATAGGAAATAGTAAATAAATATCACTGGTGAACGGTGTGACCGATAAACAACGTTGAGACGAACGACCGCATGGCAAGCCGATAGAACGCCGCTATTTTTGGTCGTCAAGTAAATTCACCGGCGTGTGGAAGTTCTTATTCTCTCAAGGATTATTTAATGTGTTTTAAATAAAAGTGGTTTAACATTGAATAATTAATTCTCTCGATTCAAGTTCATTAGTTAAGTGTTAATTAATTGTGCTGTCTCTCTCCTCCGTGTGCGGTACTAACGCCCTATTATTTCAACATAAAAAGTAACTTCGTATAAATAGAATATTCAGCTCGGTTAGAGTAAGTCCGGGAAAGTTCTCTGTTTTATTTCAACATTTTGATCCGGGTAGTTTACCTACCTGGCGCCGGGGAAGATCCCTAAAACGGGTCATCGATGGTGCATTATAAGTTCGAAGTGTGTAATTTATAATTCGGCAATTGAAATCCGGTAAATTGCCATTTTTGCAGCGATTCGTGGGTAAGAACCGCAAGGAAACGTAAGCATCGTTGCAGTACATAAGTATCCATTATTAGAATCTCCACCCAAAATGCGAAATCTTTCAGTCCAAACCTTGTTTTGGAATTAAAAAACCATTTGTTCTACTAAATCTTAAAAAAATTAATATTATAAATGTATTTGTTTCAGAATCAATGCACATAATAAGTGGCATTAAAAAAATTGCTAATATTTGAGTTGGCACCAAATCGAAAGCATTAACATTTTTTTTCGTTAATGATGTCAACAAAATAAATTCAATAATGCTCAAATTTAAAGTTCTTTTTTAAGTTGGTAGCCCAGCGGGCACAAAGGCAAAAAACGTTCTTTGAACGTCTGTAGAACGTTTAATGTCTGCCAATTTACGTTCTAAGAATGTCCGAATACGTTCCGAAACATTTTTGGAACGTTCGGACGTTCTTAAAACTTAAATTGTCAGACATTAAACGTTCTACAGACGTTCAAGGAACGTTTTTTGTCTTTGTGTCCGCTTGGAGCCTTATAGGCTCTCTGAAAGACATGGCACATTGCAAAACTAAAGAATGGAAAAATTGGATGCTGTATTATAGCTTGCCCATAATTTCTTATTTTCTAGCAAAAAAGTTCGTTTTGCGTTGACTTCTTTTAATAGAAGCTCTATTCATTCTATTACAATAATAAATAACAGTAACAGAACTTTATCAAGCTGATGAATTCTTGTCTAAATTTGTGTCTGAAACAGAAAGCTTATATTCAGAATATTTACTGATGTAAAACGTTTTAAATTGGGACCACTTATTGCACATGCTACAAATAGTTTTAAAGATGGAAATAGGCAGTTGTTAAAAGCAACTCAAGCAGAAACGATAAGTACTCTGAACAAACAGACTCCTTGAAAGAAACGGTCTCCAAAAGCCGAAACACACAGATTTAGTGAAAAGTGCCTGTGTTCAGAGACAAACTTGTTAGAAAATGTTTGTTTACCTATTTCGTGTCATACAAACCAGTCAAAGTTGCTTTTGCTGTGGCGTATTGAAATCAGCCTATGCCGCATTGGACTCATATTTGATAGTTCAACTTACCTTTTTCTCTTAAATTATAATTTTACACTCACTATTAGTATTTTCTCATTCCTTTAACCTCGCATTTTTCTCCATTGCGATTCATTATTTATTCCTGTCAAGTATTTTCTTTTTTTTAAGCTTAAAACTTGCACCCCATTGGGACCCCTTGATTTCCGTATTCACGACACCCAATTCGGTATTTCGCGAATACCGCATTGGCAAGTTGGCACTCGCAATACGGATTCCTGTACCTTCCAATACTTTTTTACGGGGTTAACAATAAATAAGAAAAGCGAGGGAAAAAATTGTATTCAAGTATATTTTTTATTAAAATGCATTTCTTTTTGTCTATGCTACAATAATTAAAAAAGGGGTTCCAGTTAAACAATATTTATTAATGTAGACTAAATAAAACATTTATTTAATTAGTTATAAACAAATAAATTTACGTTACGAATTTTTTTAAGACAAATGAAAGTTTTTGTTTTGAACACAATGTTTTTTGAGAAAATACAAGAATCTCATTATTTATAAGTACCATTAGTATAAAATGTTAGTTCATTAGTAAATAATGTGAATTACAACGAATTCTTTATCTTTCAAATTGACATTGTTATGCATTTGTTAATTAATTTTGTTTGAACAATAATATTGGAATCTGACAGAAAATGACCATAAAAAGTATTTGCAAAAACTTTAGTTTATATGTAAATAATCCTTATTTAGAAACGAGTAGATATGCAAATTAGGTAAAGGATGACACTCTTATGAATTTTGTTTTGGAAAGAGAAAGAAATCATGGTTAAATTTAAAGAAAGATAGTCTTATGTCAGTTTTATTGTAAGAGACAAAGTAAGGAACAGTAAGATTTTCAGACGAAGATATTCTTATGGCAGTTGTAATTGTGTAGAAAAAGATAAACAATTTTAGACAAAGAAGTTCTTATGTTATTCTTCCTTGATAGAGGGAGAAAAGACTAGCGTTAAATCGTTAGTTTTCTTCCGAAAAGTATTACCTGAAAGAGAAAGACCTCAAAGATTTCCTCAATAACAAAGATAAAAATAATTTTGCAGTATCATAATTTGATAAATTATTGTCCATTTTAAATATACCTTGTGTTTAATAACATTTTAAATTTGGTAGGGGCGACAAAAATAAGTTAAAGTGTCGAAATTGACAGTTTCTCGTGTGTGACATTGACGGTTTTTTCAGTTTATATGGTATAACTTTTTTAACGAGTCATTATATATTTTGTGAATCACAATAGAAGTAGTTGAGAGTACAAGGAACCAAAAAATCATTGAGACAATGATGTGCCTGAATTAAGATAAAAATGGGGTACCTGCAAACTTGCGAGACAACTTTTCTTAAATTTCGACAACTTAGTAATTAACTTGAGATAACTTTTTTAACAAAGATTTTTAACTAACCATATAACAGGATTACATTGTCTATACAATAAGAAGTAATTTAAAGACTTACAGGAATATGTGCCATTTAAATATAAGAAATGCGATGACTTCAAACATTAAATTTCAAAACCAAACTCATAATAAAAACCTACATTTTTGAAGGGCACATGTTGAATTTGATTTCTAAACATTTTTCACTCATTGTAATCTCTTCACGCACATTATAAAAGTATACAAAAAAATTGTTAACCTCTACACTATTCATAGACAAAATATATTTAAGAAAGAATATGAGCTGATTCTACCATACACATTGTTTCATGAAAAAAAAGCATTAAATGTTACGACCCGAGCTAAGGTTTAGTTTAGTTTACTTAATTGTTAGTAAAGTAGAGACAATTTGCTGATTTGTCAAGATGGTAAGACTTGACATTTATTTTTAAGTGTGGATTCGTTTGACTTTCAAGAAACTACGGGTTTCCGTTAAATAATCATGAGTATATTTCTTTTTATGTGGTTATTTATTGACTTTATATGAATTAAACACTTACAGTTACTTACAATTTTTGAGGATTCGTTGTCGATGAAATTACAATGAGGTGACGGCAACCAGGCTTGCGTCACTGTAGTACGAGTAATATGTAGTTATAAGTTTTTAGTTCGTATTTTAGCACTTTAAAGCCCTTAAACGTCTATTTTCACAGTTCTTTTACAAACTCTACACGTTCTTTGTGACACTGTACCTTGGTACCTAAAGAAAACTTATTTTCTTAGTATTTCTAGTATTAATGAAATCGAACTCTTTATCTTTCAAATTGACATTTTTATGCATTTGATAATTAATTTTGTTTAAGCAATAATATTGGAATTTAAATTATTTTATACAAATGGTAATTATAAATAATGAGATTCTTGTATTTTCTAAAAAAATTGTGTTTAAAACATAAAAACTTTCATTTGTCTCAAAAAAATTCGTATCGTAAATTTATTTGTTTATAACTAATTAAATAAATTTTTTATTTAATCTACATTAATAAATATTGTTTAACTGGAACCCCTTTTTCAATTATTGTAGCATAGATGAAAAGAAATGCATTTTAATAAAAAATATACTTGAACACAATTTTTTCCCTCGTTTTTTCTTATTTATTGTTAAATAAAAAATTGTTAACAATTTTCAAATTCTACGACCACAGATCGATACGCAATTTTATAAGCTTTCAAATAAAAAATTATTTAAATCAAATAATATTTGTAACCTCTAGACTAATTTGTCCACGACAACCCACTTTTGCCCCACTGTGCGATGGTTGTCCGCTACCAAACATCGTCCTTGCCATCGATGTTCTAGGTTCAGTGGATGCTTATCCACTTCCAGACATGACTGACATGATGGATATGATCGGTAGACCTTGCCGTAGTGGCCTGCGGGGTAATACCTTGTCTAATTCCCTCACCAACTTGGTCAGAAGAACCACGCAATGACCGAAGCCATTTTAATATAATATAGTATATCCTGACTTGAAGTGACAACGTTTTTAAGCATTGCTGCATTAAAATGGTCACGTCTTAGTCTCGGTCCTTGCGTACATCTTCTCACCAAGTTCGTTTGCACATATGATATTATACCAAAGTACATTGACACTATCAATAAAACGTTAAATCATTTTTTCATTCATAGCAAAACTGATAACACAGGCCAACAAAATTTTGTGGCATTACCAATGGAAGCTGATTTTTATAGAATTTTGTCCGTAGAATACGAATTTGACCTTGAAAATATTGGAATAGCTCTAGTTTTTAATCAATATACGTTTCAATACGCAAAATATGCATTTTTGGTATTTTTTAAATAAATGTACAACCATACATCGAAGCAGTAAATCTATCTGCATAGGGCCAAATTAAAGCTTAAACACTGCTATTTAATATAAAAAAACATAATATTTAATTTATATACACTTTAACCTCTAATGTTCAAAGAGGCATATGCTGTTCTATAAATGTATTAAAATTAAGGAGGTTCTCCGGCTCCAGTGGTGCTCAGTTGCGCGCGACACATTTTTTACGAATCGAATACTCCTGCCACCTAAGTAGTAGTTGAGAACGATTCTGTGCTTTCTCTCTTTCTCAAGCGAGTGACAGCAGTTGTCTCTCTTACCGCTTGATGCGTAAAGACTAACGCACAATTGGTTTGCGAAAGTCATTCGGGAACACAATTCTTTGGTTAGAAAAGGACAGAGCTATAGTTGTGTCCTTTTCTAACCCATGCTTTGCGTTCGCGAACGACATTCGCGAAGCAGTTGTGCTTAGGCCTTAAAGGCCAACGCAGAATTGAATCTTTAAACGGAACCGCAATCGTAAGCGTAACCGTAAGAATAAGTTAAAGAAGGATAGGTATATTGTTTATCCTTCTTTAACTCATTTTTACGGTTACGGTTACGATTGCGGTTCCGGTTAAAGATTCTATTCTGCGTTGGCCTTAATAGAAAATCAACCTGACTTTTCTACTTAAAAGTGCTCTATTAAAAAAATTAAGCATGGTTAACCCTCTTGAAACTGTTTCATATTATTCTATTCATTTGACTCTAGATTATACTAAGTTTTTAAAAAAATTGTAAGAAAAGTTTGTCAGCAATTAAATAAAATGTCACATTTTCAAATGCTTCATGTAGAATTCTATGCAAATGTTAAAACTTTAAACCTGAATATTTACGTTTTTAGCATGGTAAGGGGTGTAAAGGTTTTTGCCACTTATAAAGTATACAAAAATGAATATTCTCCCAAAATTTAGTAAAATTTCGAAGAAAATTGACTTGCCGGAGAACCTCCTTAACATTACTTTTGACCTTGTAAGGCTATTCAAATAAAAATTAGTCTCTCTGGGGTTTTTTATGATCGCTGCTTAAAAATCTGCTATAAAATGTAAAAATTACAAAAAAATTAAGCCTTTCATGATAAAAGTATAAAATTAAAAAAAAAATTCTGCCATATTAAATCTGACATTTTGAATATTAAAATGTGAATACAGAATAGTAAGAAGCGACCATAAAAACCCCTAGAGAGACTAATTTTTATTTACATTACCTTGCATGATCAAAAGTACTGTTATTTTCAATATGTTTATTGAACAGCGTATGCTCTTTGGATATTATATAAGTTAAAATGTACATAAATTAAATTTTTTGTTTTTGGATTTTAAAGAGCAGTGTTTATGCCTTAACTTAGTTCTATGCAGACAGATTTACAGTTTCGGTTTATGATTTTACATTCATTCAAAAAATATAAAAAGCGCGTATTTTGCCTATTGAAACGTAAGTTGATTAATAAGTAGAGCCAATCCAATATTTTCAAGGTCAGATTCGTATTCTCAGAACAACATCTTGTAAGAATCGGCTGTAACATTTTAGGCAAGACACACTTAATAAAATTTCGTCGGCCTGTGTAATGTTAAATATAATTTCTTTTTTTCTTTCTTTCTACAATCTTGCCATATTTCCCAATTCCTGAATAAAAATATGCCGCGTTTATCTTTATATAATTTTATTACAACCCGTTTTTATTCTTATATTATTAATTCAAAAAAATTTCTTAACCTTTGAATCCGTAGATTGAATATCGAACTTGGTATATGTTCGAAAAATATCTCATTCCTTTGTTTATTAAACTCAATATTCATTTTTTAAACTGAATCAAATTTGATTAAATAAATTTTTAACGCAAAACATTTCTTTAAGTAGGACATTTAAAATTTCAATTAAATACTCCAAATATTGCAAGAAAAAATTAAATAAATTCTTAGGAAAGTTTCGGTGCTGTTGGGGGAAACTTTACTATATGACCTTTAGTTGTCAATTTATTATGTTTCTGAAAGGTTTTTTCGCTCTCTTTCCAATGGTGAATTTTATTTTTTAATATTTTAAAAGTTTACCTTAATTTTTAATAATTAATTTTTAATTTCCCTAAAATCGGTTAGTTTTAATTGAAAAAAATCGCGTCAAGCGACAGGCCAGCGACATAGCAATTTATTCTTTGAATTTTAATAATTGAGCAATTCCAAGCCAAGTGATCATGAGGATTTTGGATGATTTTAGCAATTTTAAAAATATTTTGTGAATTTGTTCCTTTATATGCATAGAATAAGAATGTATAAAATTTTTTTCAAAATTTTTTGAGTTATGTCTTTTTCAAGATTTTGATCGTTTTTTAAAAAAAGGCACGTAACTTTTTTTCTTGTTGACCGATTAAGACAAACTTTTTTGGAAAATATTCATAATAAGAAGTACTTTAATGAAAAAAATTAAAGAAAAAAAAAATTTTTTTTTGCCCAAAAAAAATTTCAAAAAAATTTTTTAATTAAAATTTAAAAAAAAACATACTTTCGATTTCAAATTTTTTTTTGTAAATATTGTCAATAAAGTAAAGAATACTACCTATAAATTTAATTATGGGACAACAATAACTTTTGGAGAAAAAAAATAAAATGTCCAGCGCGACGTACCGGGACGTGTGCATTATTTGCTTATAGCGGCGCAAGTTTTGTTTTAAATCTTTTAAGAGGTCATATTTTCTTGCTAAAATGATTTTTCTTTTTTTCTAAATTTTGTAATTAAATTAAAATAAAAAATTGATCTCTCGAGCGCTATTTTTTAATTTTTGTTTAAAAAATTTTTTAA
The DNA here is from genome assembly GCA_032873175.1 of Leptopilina drosophilae. Taxonomy (NCBI): domain Eukaryota; kingdom Metazoa; phylum Arthropoda; class Insecta; order Hymenoptera; family Figitidae; genus Leptopilina; species Leptopilina drosophilae. The sequence continues at coordinate 9,422,356 of CM065484.1, forward strand.
ATAATAAGTATTAAGATAATCATAAAACATATTTTTTTGGCTTTATTGATTAGGAAAATTAATCAAAAATCTTATTAAAATAGTATTGGATTGATAAAGAAATAGAGAATTTTTTAGTTAAATATGATTTAAACAATTAAAAGTAATTATTATCATCATGAAGTGTACTTAGAGCTAGAAATTTATAGTTTTTGCTATATTTTGCATTAAATTGTATTTTGAACATTGAAGTATAAAAGAAAAACTAAAAATTTATTAGTTAAACATTATTTACACAATTTATTTAATTAAATAATACTAATAAATTTTTAGTTTTTCCTTTATACTTCAATGTTCAAAATACAATTTAATGCAAAATATAGCAAAAACTATAAATTTCTAGCTCTAAGTACACTTCATGATGATAATAATTACTTTTAATTGTTTAAATCATATTTAACTAAATAATTCTCTATTTCTTTATCAATCCAATACTATTTTAATAAGATTTTTGATTAATTTTCTTAATCAATAAAGCCAAAAAATTATGTTTTTTGATTATTTTAATACTTATTATTTAAAAATTTTTTTAAACAAAAATTAAAAAATAGCGCTCGAGAGATCAATTTTTTATTTTAATTTAATTACAAAATTTAGAAAAAAAGAAAAATCATTTTAGCAAGAAAATATGACCTCTTAAAAGATTTAAAACAAAACTTGCGCCGCTATAAGCAAATAATGCACACGTCCCGGTACGTCGCGCTGGACATTTTATTTTTTTTCTCCAAAAGTTATTGTTGTCCCATAATTAAATTTATAGGTAGTATTCTTTACTTTATTGACAATATTTACAAAAAAAAAAATTTGAAATCGAAAGTATATTTTTTTTTAAATTTTAATTAAAAAATTTTTTTGAAATTTTTTTTGGGCAAAAAAAATTTTTTTTTCTTTAATTTTTTTCATTAAAGTACTTCTTATTATGAATATTTTTCAAAAAAGTTTGTCTTAATCGGTCAACAAGAAAAAAAGTTACGTGCCTTTTTTTAAAAAACGATCAAAATTTTGAAAAAGACATAACTCAAAAAATTTTGAAAATTTTGAAAAATTTTTATACATTCTTATTCTATGGATATAAAGGAACAAATTCACAAAATTTTTTTAAAATTGCTAAAATCATCCAAAATCCTCATGATCACTTGGCTTGGAATTGTTCAATTCAAAAACAAAAAAAGGTATTCTGAAAATTCACGTGCCGATAGGAAAAAACCTCAGCTATCGTTTACAATAATTTATTTTCAAATAAAACGGATCGGTTCTTAGGAAATTGAAAATTTATTATTAATTATCAAAAATTAGGATAAATTTTTAAAATACTAAAAAATTAGGCTAAAAAAAATTAAACAAAATATATCATACGGTCAAACAACCAAAAAATTACTAAAAAATAAAGTTCACCTTTGAAAAGATGGCGAAAAAATCTTTCAGAAACATGTTCCATAAAATGTTTCCCATTAAAAGTATGTTCTGAAATACTTCAAAGTAGCCGCTGTTAGCAAAATTGCTAAAATTGGCCCACCTCTACCCCCTTCAAATTTTCGAAAAGTCAAAGATATTTTTTGGGTCACATTTCTACTTGATAAACCAACAAATTCTCCAATTTTCAATATTTTTCAAGAAGTTGGAATTTCAACTTAGGGCATTTCACGTGAAATGCCTCATATATGTATGAAATATTTAATTTTCTTTAAAAATAATATAAATTACCAACTTTACTGATATGTCAATAGGATGAAGCTTGATTTAATGAAATCCAATGGATAAATCGAATGTAGAAAATTATTGAGCGCTTCCAAGATTATCCATGGTGGAGGTTACGTTTGGTAATGGGAAGAAGTCACCTATGTTTTTCTCATTTAACGCCCCTAAATCAATCACTATTCGACACTTTTTTACCAGTTGCATAAATCTTTTTGTAATTGCAAGTAGGGTAGAGTGGAATATGCCCCACTCTACCTTACTGGTACAATATTATGATATTGTACCTGTTTGGACAAAATGGGATGGTATCAAATAACTATGCAAAACATAGAATATTTTTTCAAAATGTATTAAATGTTTCCGCAATGTCGCGTGTACTGTCTTTCTCTCTTATACTTTACGAACGATTAATTTTAAAAAACAATTTAAAACAAAAATTAAATAGTTTTATTTAACTAAATTTATGTAATAACTAAATTATTTTCATCTCCGAAACCATTTCTGCATGTCTTTAACAGGACTCCTATATAAGAAAACTAAATTTTTATGGTTTTTTAAACTCTCAGAAATAAGCCAAACCGGACCGTTTGGTTTTTTATTTATAATATTGCATTTACATAATATACAATAATAACAAACAAAAAGAATCATGTAAACAATGGTTGTAGTAATGAAAATAATAATTCAGGATTGAATTTTAATTAAATAAATTTTTGTTAATAAATGAATAAAAATGTTTGTCATTATCAGAGAAAGAATATTAAAGGGTCCAATTCTCATTGGAAGACAATTATTATTCATTGTAAGTAAATATTTTAATGAAAGAAACATTTTATTTAAAAATAATTTTTATGAAACTTTAATTCAATGGAAATATCCTATGGCCGGTTTGCCCCACCGAAAACGGTCCGGTTTGCCCCACAGGCACATTTTGAGAATAAATGTTTGTCAAAAACAAACGCTTTGCAAATTCATCAAAGTTTTTGGTGGTAAATATTCCTGAGGTGTGTACCTTCAATACCCAAGACCTAATATTTGGAAATATTACACGATTTCCTCAGAATGTCCTTAACAAAAAATTCGAAAAAGTGTATAAAAAAGTAAAAAAAAACTTTTGCTCACAGCGTTGCACAAACAAAAGTAAAAAATGTCAAATTGAAAAAATAAGATATACTATACATGGTTGTTTCAAATTTCAAAATAACACTTTTGACAATTTCGACATTTCGGAAATATTGAGGGGGGTCCGGTTTACCCACCGGTCTGGTTTGCCCCACTTTCCCCTATATAGAGACATATAAAAAAATTATATAACCAACAAAACAAATTGTTTAAAAAAAAATTTTTTCAATTGTTTAAAAAAAATTGTTTTTCAATTGTTTAAACGAATTGTTTGTTTAAAAGCGTATTTTTTAATTTTTTCTAATATTGATTTTTCGATTCCGCATGATTCCACGATTCTTTCAAGACCTCAAAATCTATGATATGTCTATAACTTTCGGAAATATTGAATTTTTTTTTATTCTGATTTAATTAAATTTTAATATTTAATTAAATCTAAAACAAGTATTGTTATATTTCATATTTTTGAGACGTAACACTTTTTGATGACTCAGAGAAATTACCATCATTGTCCCCGAATTGTCCGCGGACAAAAAGGGGCGTCTTTAAGACGTCCCTGTGCCCACTGGGGAATAACCATGTGAAATGACAAAATCCGTAATTTTTTAATGCAAGTATGATTTTCAATGACTTACGGTGTAAACGTTTGCTCAATTTCGGATAGTAGTGTATATGTTGAAGTTAGTCGTTCTTTGGGAAGGTGAAAACTATCTGGAGATTTTGTACATTTGTTTTACATATTCAAATGTAGCTGAAACTATATATATGTGGTATGTTTCCTTCTTCTGAAGAATACCCAGCGGGCACAAAGACAAAAAACGTTCTTTGAACGTCTGTAGAACGTTAATGGCTGCCAATTTAAGTTTTAAGAACGTCCGAACGTTCCAAAAATGTTTCAGAACGTTCGGACATTCTTAAAACGTAAATTGGCAGACATTAAACGTTCTACAGACGCCCAAAAATCCCCTAGCAACAAGTTTTAAGTGAATTTGATTAATTTTTAAAAATAAGTCTGTCATTTTGGATCTGTCATTTAACATTTTTAAAAACTGACCCCAGATTTGTAAACAGCAACGCCAACAACTGTATAGACATGATCCTTAAAGAATGTCATATGATTTGTTAGACACAATTACAGTTATTGTAAGAAAACCGCTTTTTAAAAGCTTATTTATTTACCCTGTAAAAAAAAGTATTGGGAGGTACGGGATATCGCATTGCAAGTGCCTACCTTTCAATTCGCGGTATTCGCGAAATACCGCATTGGATGTCGTGGTGAATGCGGTATTCAAGGTGTCACAATGCGGTGCCAGTTTTAAGCTTTAAAAAAAAAGAAAATACGTGACAGGAGTGAATAATTAGTGTCAGTGGATCAAAATACGAATTGAAGGAATGAAAAAATACTAATAGTGAGTGTGAAAATAAAGTTTAAAGAAAATAAGGTAAGATCAACTGTTAAATGTAAGTCCAATGCGGCATAGGCTTTTTTCAATGCGGCGCATAATCGGTATACAGTTCGCGCAGTGCAGCGGCGCTCTCTTCTTTACCTAAAGCGAATTCTTTCTATTCAAATGGTAATTTTGAAAATAATGAAAAATAATATTAACTAAAAGTTGATAATGTATTTCAATCAATAAAAAAATGTTAAGAGTGTTCGACGGTCTCTAAAATTTGTAGGTTATTTGCGACTTACAGTTATCGTCAAAGAAAAACGATGACACTGACTGTTTGAAATTACGTGAAATTAGTAAACAACCGTTTTCGAACTAGTGTTTCTCTGCACACAAGCACTTTTTACAAAATCTGACAACGTCCATTGGTCAAAAATGTTTTTAATTATCTGAATTGAAAAGATTTTGTTAATCCATACAGAAAAACGGTTGCAGCATTGGAATTACAAAAGTAATGTAATGACAGGCGGCAAGGCGTGTGTTACTGCCATTTTGCCAGTAGAGGGCAGAAGCAAGCAGGGAGCGTAAATGATCAGCTGTCAAAATGATTCGCATTACATTGCTATGGTAATTCCAATGCTGCAACCGTGTTTCTGTATGGATTAACAAAATCTTTTCAATTCAGATAATTAAAAACATTTTTGACCAATGGACGTTGTCAGATTTTGTAAAAAGTGCTTGTGTGCAGAGAAACACTAGTTCGAAAACGGTTGTTTACTAATTTCACGTAATTTCAAACAGTCAGTGTCATCGTTTTTCTTTGGCGATAACTGTAAGTCGCAAATAACCTACAAATTTTAGAGACCGTCGAACACTCTTAACATTTTTTTATTGATTGAAATACATTATCAACTTTTAGTTAATATTATTTTTCATTATTTTCAAAATTACCATTTGAATAGAAAGAATTCGCTTTAGGTAAAGAAGAGAGCGCCGCTGCACTGCGCGAACTGTATACCGATTATGCGCCGCATTGAAAACAGCCTATGCCGCATTGGACTCATATGTAACAGTTGATCTTACCTTATTTTCTTTAAACTTCATTTTCACACTCACTATTAGTATTTTTTCATTCCTTTAATTCGTATTTTGATCCACTGACACTAATTATTTACTCCTGTCACGTATTTTCTTTTTTTTAAAGCTTAAAACTTGCACCGCATTGGGACCCCTTGAATACCGCATTCACCACGACACCCAATGCGCTATTTCGCGAATACCGCATTGGCAGGTAGGCACTTGCAATGCGGTATCCCGTACCTCCCAATACTTTTTTTACAGGGAACCACATTGTTTGATTTATTAACTATTAAAATATTTTCCAAGATTTTTAAAAACATTATTCATCAACAATAACAATATAATAATAATAACTCCGCTACGCCGGTCCCAAGCCCGGGACTTCATCCACTTTGCTCATCTGCGGTCATTTGTATATTATGTTATGCGAATGTGCGTATATGGGTGAAGTGGTTTGAAGGAGGAGGAGGGTAGTCAGGAGAGCCTTTGGGGTGGAGACCAGTTGGAGATCTGTATGGTAGAAAATTACGGTGTAAATGGAGGGTATGGCTATAAACGCAATATCCCTCTAAATGGACAGGAAGATTCTGAACCGGTGGGTTCAGTATGGAATTATTGTTTTGTTTTGTCTTGTGACTGTGGAAGAGATAGTCTATAAACGCATCTTCCATGAATGGGCAGCTCCTGTTATCCACCCTGGTCATCCCTACCGGCACGTCTGATCATGTTAAGTTATGCGCTCGGGACGCAGATTGGAGGGATTCAACTTGCGGGATAGCAGGAACTGGTGTGCGAATCTGAAAGGTTTAGGTCTATAAACGACGCCTTTCATGCCTGCGAAATGAAAGGGGAACCCTCCGGAGAGGCTTCTTCTTGAGTACGTGTGTGGGATGCGCTATAAACGCGTTATTCCCTTGGTTGTAGTGCGAGAAAGGGGATCTCCGGCTTGTCTTGGCCTTGGGGGCTCTTCAGACAACATTAACACAAATACACTTCTTTTACACTGATATGGGTACACCCACCTACATAACAGAACACACATACACTTACACTGACAATAATCACACCCATATAGAAACCTGGAAAATTTTTTTTTTAATGAACATGTGTGATGACAAAAACGTTATCCCCCAAGCAGGTACCTCGAACGAGGGTAATCCTGCCGCCGATTCCGATCGGGTGAAAGCCCCGGTGGTCGGCGCAAGGCCCACGGATTTTGGGGGGGGGGCAACAGCACACCGGTCTTTTCGACCATAACGACGGAGACGTAATGGAGACGGAGGTTGTAGAAACCTTCGCTTCCATTACCAGGAAGACAGAGATATCCCTGTTGCTGGAGGGATTTAAAAAGATACTTCAGCTCATGGATAGACAATGTGAAGTCTCGGAGGGTATGTTCAGGGCCCTTAAAGTTGTTAAGGAGGGAATCCTCAAAAATAACCTAAAGCCAGTGAAGGACAGTGCCGTGGAGGCTTTCCACTTTGGAGAAAGCATCTACGGCATTGCTAAGGATCTGAGAGAAGAGGGGGGAGAAATTTTTGAAAAATTGAAATCTTTCCCTTCTCCCCTCAAAGCGAGGAGAATAATGAGACAGAAGGGACAGGGAGGGGGGTCTTGGTCACGGTGATGGTCTCGACGAATGACCTGGTAGTGATGAACCGGGGGAAAGAGTTCACTTTTAGGCGGGGAGCGTCAGGATCAATTATTGACCTGACATTAGCATCTCCCCGCCTGGCCCGCAGAGTAAGAAACTGGAAGGTGCTGGATCAGGTGACCATGAGCGACCACCAGTACATTGAGTTTTCAGTCTCCGAGGAAAAGGCGGGAGGGCACATTCACCCACAAAAGGGTATGAATGGACCTTCCTGGAACCTTAGGAGACTGAACAGGGAGAAGTTGGCAAAATTTTTGGTTGAGGCTCGCCTTATTAAGAGACTCAACTGGCAGAAGGAACCAACTTCGTTAAAGGGCATAGTGCGAGAGGAGAGGCAAGTTATAGTGGATGCTAGCAACCACTCCATGCCTCGCCAGCACCAAACAAAAGCAAGGAAAGGTGCTCTGTACTGGTGGAGCGATGAACTTGCCCGCTTAAGAAGAGAATGCAACGCGGCGCGAAGGAAATATACCCATTCTAAGGGAGACCTCGCGCTGCAAGAAGAATGGCTTAAAGCCAGACGCATCTTCAAGCGGGCTATAAGGAGTAGCCAACGTAAGTGCTGGAAGGACCTAATCGGAACGACCGAGACCGATCCATGGGGTTTGGCGTTTAAAATTGTTACTAAGAAATTAGTTTCAAGGCAACAAACCCCCGGTCTAGGCAATCCGATATGGGTCCAGAAGATCATAAAATCACTATTTCCCCACGTGGAACCGAGCCCCAAGGAGGACTATACTTGCGTAGTACAGATGGAGGAACTCTTCAAACAGGAAGAACTTATAAAGGCGGCAAGGACGTTGAAGAACGGCAAAGCGCCAGGCAATGATGGAATACCGAGCGAGATCCTAAAAGAGGTGATCGCAGTGTATCCAGAGTTGCTTCTCAACGTCTTTAATGCATATTTAAAAGCTGGAGAGTTCTTCAGCGACTGGAAAGTGCAAAAGTTAGTCCTTCTTAGGAAAGGCGATAAGCCTCTAGATGAAGTCTCATCGTTCAGACCAATTTGTCTGTTGGATACGATGGGGAAACTTCTGGAGGCTATGGTTCTAGAAAGACTTCAGGGAATCCTGGTAGGCGAAAATAGCCTATCGGAGAACCAGTTTGGCTTCCGGAAAGGCCGGTCAACAGTTGACGCAATACTCTCTGTTGTGAACCTGGCAAAGGAAGTCAATCAGGGGAAGAAGAAGGGTTTCTGTGCTCTTGTTTCCATCGACATACGGAATGCGTTTAATTCTGCGAGATGGGACATCTGCATTGAGTCGTTAAGACAAAAAGGAGTACCGACTTATCTGTTGCGAATGATGGACAACTATCAACCCTGAAAGCCTTCGCAGATGACGTACTTCTGGTGTGTAGAGCACGGGAAACCAAATTTCTTCAGATAAAGCTCAATGAAAGTCTGCGGCGTGTAGAGCGTTGGTTATATCGTCATGGGCTGCAAATGGCCCTAGAGAAGACCGAGGCTTTGCTCGTTACGGTTCGGAGAGCTTATGAAGCCCCTAAGGTGAAAATAGTTGGAACTGAAGTCTCATGGGGAAAAACGCTTAAGTACCTGGGAGCGACGTTGGACCAAAGGTTAAATTTTGGCCAACATGTGGATATCACAGCGCTCAAGGCCACCGAATGTATGGGTAACCTATCGAGGTTAATGCCCATCATTGGTGGTCCCAGGGAAAAAAAGCGGCGCTTAGTGGCGACTGTGGGTCTAGCAAAGCAGCTTTACGCTGCCCCTGCATGGGCCGACGCCCTTACGACCCGCAGCATCTTGGATAGGTTACTTTCTGTACAAACAGGGAGTTCACGGAGAGTAATCTCAGCCTATAGGACGGTGTCTGATTGCGCTGCTCTGGTTCTTGCGAGTACACCGCCAACAGATTTGTTGGCAAAAGAAAGACAGGAAGTCTTTCGGATCAACAAAGAAAGGACGGTCTCGCGGGAACAACAGGGCAGCGGTAGTCTAAAGATGGCTATCCGCAAAGCGGCAAGAATCAGACTCGTCGATAGTTGGCAGGCAAGATGGGATGGGGAATCCAAAGGAATGTGGACTTACCGCCTGATTCCTCACCTCGCCACATGGTTAGAAAGAAAGCACGAAGAGGTTGGCTACTACCTTACGCAAGCAATGACTGGTCACGGCTGCTTCGGACAGTACCTTCACAGATTTAAGATCAGAGAAGAGGCAAAATGTGTGTATTGCGGCGCTGAAATTGACGACGCGGAACACACTCTCTTCTCCTGCGGGCAATGGAGTGAGCTGAGACGGGCTATGTTTGACGCGGTGAAAACTCAATTCACCGCTGATAACATGGTCTCGGTTATGCTCCAAAGCGCGGACTCTTGGCGCCACATCAAAAGATGTGGATGGAAGAAGAGGCTAACCTGGAGAAATCGCCGGGGGCGATTTGCGGGAGGGGGAGGAGGAAGTAGTTTTAGTTCCTCCTCCCACTCCCGCGACTCCACCCTGGTGTTTAATGTATATAATTGTCTAACACGACGAACAGGGAGGACTAAGAGAGAGGACTTCCACTTGCGAAGTAAAGCCAATAGGTAGTTCCGCAAGTGGATTAGATGTCCCAGAATAAGACGGGAGTGGTTTTTAGTGGGTCGACCAGAACAAGAGCGGTCATCCCCACATAACCTGGGAATTCATTACTCAGGTATCTGAATTCGCAGATTTTCCACTTCCGACTAAAAAAAAAAAATAATAATAATAATAATGTTAATAATAATTAACATATTATTAATTATTAATTAATAGGTATATCATAATAATAATAAATTATTATTTATTAATTATTTTTACTATTATGTGTTATTAATAATAAGTTTAAAAAATTTTTTTAAATGTAAAAATATATACATTTTTCTATTATTATTTAAATAAAGAATTAAATAAATAATTTTTACCATATTTTTATGCTATACCTATTAATTAATATGTAATGTCATGTTAAAATGTATGTAAATATATAAAACATATATTTATAATAATTTTTCATTAAATAAATATATTATACAGTGAATTCATTATTATACCACTGTTACATCCTATGATTGTAACCTATGTTTTTAGTTTAGGTTTTACGTTTGTCTTCTGTCTCTCTCTTTTCTTTTCTCTTTCATACTTCCGCAATATTTAATTTTCCCAGATGTTAAAATTCTTGGGACCGGATAAATTTATGACAGATAACAATTTTCTTCAAGTTATAAATCTAAAGCCCTAAAATCAATATTTCTGAGTTTTCCACAATCTTATAGAAATAATCATAAAAATTGTATATCACCATAAATTTTATCCAATCCCAAAAATCAACACTAAGTTTAAAAACGATAAGTACCCTAAATGAAAAGGACTACTTGAAAAGAAACATCCTCAAACGCCGAAAGCACTTAAGAACCTTTGTACTATTTGTACAACACGCTGTATATCTATATATATATATATATATATATACATACCTATAGTAAAAGAGAAAGCGACCCTTGCACAGTACAAAAGTACAGTATATATATATATATATATATATATATATACATATTCAAACTTAAAGTTGCAATATATAATTTACGTATATTTTATTTTTAATATTTAAGATTAATTATTAATAATGTTTAAAATTATTGATTGTTTAAATATTATTGTGTATAAATAAATTGCTATAGATTTATTATTATAAAATGACTAATTAAAATATTTTAACCAAATTATTAAATAATAATAATTTGAACTATAAATAAATTATTAATCAACAATCTTTAATTAACAATAATTATTAAACAATAAATAATTAACATTTTAGTAGTAATAATTAAATAATGGGTATAACTATTGGTTTTATTAATTAATAGAATATTTTAAACAAATTATTCAGAACCTAAAAACTAAACAAATGTTAATTAACAAATTAAATAAATTATTAACTAACTATTAATTAACAAAACTAATAATTCGAATATTCACTGAATTTATTATAAATCAATCAAAATTATTAATTTTATTGTTAATAATTTCAATAATAATTATTATAAATATTTTATAAACCATAAATATTTAAACAACGAGTTAATTAACTAAAATTACTAAAAATTATAATAATATTCATTAAATAATTCAATAATTGCTAATATCTTGATTAATTATTAAAAATATCAATATTATTGTTATTAACTATAACAATTATAAACTTTTAAACAAATTACTAACAATTAACCTCAAAATATATTGTTAATTAACAAATTGACTAAATATTTATTGATTAATATAATTTACATCGAATTTATTGATAAGTTCTCTAATTAATTATTTTATTGTTATTAACATAAACAATCATCATTTTTAAATAATGTTTAAACTAAATATTCAATTTTTTACTATATAAATTATGTTAAAATTAGAAATATGTAAAATCTAAGAGAAATAGCCATTTTTGTAAATTCTAGAAATTGGAGATGGAAGGGAGATGAAGTTGAGGAAGGTCAAGACACAGCCCCTTTTTCAAGGATCCTCCTACGCGTTAAACCCCTAAAAATGGGACGGACCCAAATTTAACCAATTAGGCCCATTTTCTTAATGCATTTTCTCTCCATTTTCTTTTCTTAAACCAATCCAAAAATAACCAACCTCTTTTTCCCTTTCTACAATATTTTCCTTCCTAAATTTTCCTCCCTTAAGAAAATCGGAAGTGGGAACAGTGATATAAATATATGTGTTCCTTAAGGAAAGTTCAGTTCTCGAACAGCTATCAATTAAAACTCAGAGTTCTCTCTAAGTTTAAATTAAAATTCAAGTTCTTCAAGTTCAAGTTCTTTAAATTAAAATTCAAGTTCAAGTTCTTTAAATTAAAATTCAAGTTCAAGTTCTTTAAATTAAAATTCAAGTTCAAGTTCCAATTTAAATTCAAATTCAAGATCTTCATCTTCTTCATCTTCCTGCCAGCATCCAATTCAACTTCGAAATTATAATAAAAAGTGAGTACTATTTTAAAATTACTATCTCATCTTATTTCTAAAATCTTGTCATTAAATTCCATATCCCGAATAGGAGTATACTTGATATTTGTGTACGAATATTCCATCGATTTTAAAGTTCAATTAAAACCTTCAGTGATTCCTTATATGTTAAACCTTTGAATCCGAGATCAAGTATGAAACTTGATATTTGTTAAAGAAAGATCTCATTCCGTCTTTTTATTTTATCATCCTTAATTCTTTTTCTAATTAAATCAAACTAAAGAAGAATAAAATGAAAGTATTCCCAAGCTATTGGACGCAAGTCTAGGCTTAAAAATAAAATTTAAAACAAAGGATTGTTACAGACCTTAATTATAAATTTTGGGACGTAACATACCTTAATTTTTGGAGGCCCCGGAGGGATTGCTATCAAATTTTTTTTTTTTTTTGGTTTAATTAATTCTTTACTATTTTCTATAATTCTGATAAATCCCATTTTTGATTATTTGATTATTTGCCATTTTAAAATTTTATCGAGAAATTTTGAGTCTATTTTATAAATAAAAAATTTTTATAAATAAAAAAAAAAATAATTAAATTAAATAATTATTAATTATAAACAATTTAATTTTCAAATTTGAATTTTAATGTGTGATGCACGGTAAGGGTAAGCATTTTCCCTTTTAATCAAGTAGTGCTTTCTCTCTCACTCCCATTACCAGCGCGCCGCCTCGCAAGCGACGTAGCAGGTAGAGTACCCGCGTACTCGCGGCCTAGTACCCGCGACTCCCGAGCGGTATCTCGCGAACGCGAAGTCCCTCGCGGTTCTAAATACGATTTTTGATTTTTACGAATATCGCGAATTAAGAAAATTATATTTTCAAAATTTTATATTAAATATTTTATTTTTTATTATTCAACTCAATCTCTCTCTCACTCCAATAGTAGCCGTCTGACTCGGCTTTCCCTACTTACACTATAGTGCTTCTCTCTCACTCCAATGGTATCCGTCTGACTCGGTATTCCCTACTTATGGCATATGGGCCTCACGCGTAGCGGTATAGTCCTCGCGCGGTAGATGCCTAGTATCCGCGACTCCCGAGCGTTATCTCGCGAACGGTTAGTCCCTCGCGAATTCTGATTAGCGCAATCGATTTTACAACCCCCCCTATTGTTACACCCCCATTTAATAACATTTTTAAAATTTGAATGAAAGTTCTACGATCATTTTTAAACTTTTTATAAATTTTTGAGAAATAACCCTACTTTTATGAATTTTTTTTTTATATAATGAGTTATGTTCCTGTTAGATACGATTGTGACACTTGTCCCTATGATCCTTCTCACAGAATTTTAAAAGAACGTATGACTAGACACCTTTATAAATGCAGAGAAAATAACTACCCAGCTTCTGAAAAACGAATTGTATGTCCACGAGATAACACTCATGAAGTTAGAGAACTAGAATTAACATACCATTTAACCAAGTGTCAAAGAGATTATTTTGTTCCTTATGTTTTTAAATAGTTTTTTTTTTGCTATTATTCATAAAAGGTTGATATCATCAATAAAAAAAAATTTTTTTATTGACGTATTAATTATTATTTAAATTAAAAAAGAAATTTTTTTTTATAATTTTAAATTTTATTGATTAATAAATTTTTAACCTTGAATAACAGTGAATTTCAATTTGTATTGTGTCTTTTGTCAAAATGATTATCTCTAAGGAAGATATAATTGCTAAATTGCTTAATAGGCTTAGTAAATTAGAAGAAACAGTTGAAATTAATTCTGATCTAGATAAAGATCACTGGGACACTACATCTTCTTTGGTTGATAATGTGGATAAATTAAATAGAGCTGCAATTCTTTTAACTCGTGCCACTAAAGAAATTATGAATATAGTTAGAGAAATAATTCCTGCCACTTCTGTTGAAAACGAAACTGAACTTATTAACCAATTAGATGTCGCGTTCGCAAATCTGAATATAAGAAATTAGTATTTTTCTTTGTCCCATTTATTAAATAAATTTTTTTTTTATTATTATTCTAAATTGATTTATCTTAGAATTTTAATTTTTTTTTTGTTTCAACAAATCATTATTATCCAGTAATTATGAAGAAAAAAAAATACTGAAAAACCTCGATTCCTTATCAAATTTCCTTACAACCAAAATCATTGAAACATTCAAGAGTTGTGAAATTTATTTAAAAATTATTATTTTTGAATTAATTCTACAGTTAATACGCGCGGAAGTATTATAAGATTAATATTTCTTAGTGCTTCTGCAGCCTTTAACATCTTGATTTTTCTTATTAAAGGAAATAGATATTAATTTTTATTATTAATAATAATTAATTTTCTAAAATTCGGTCTCTCGAGTGGAAAAATATTACCTCCATTTTAGAAGAGTAAGAATTATTTTTCTTATTCCTAATTATCCAAATTTCTCCTTCCATTTTATAAAATAAATAATTAAAAGAGTTAATTTTTATTTTTGATAATATTAATTAATTTTGGGTCAAATTCTGTCTCTCGAGTGAATTATGTTCATTTTAGAAGAGTAGGAATAAATTATCTTTGTAATATGGAAAACCTTAATCCTAACCCCTCTAATCGTAGAAAAAGAGGTAATAAAAAGTTTAATTCAATCTCTTCAAATTCTTTAATTTTTAATAATTTAACTAAACAAATTATCTCAATCAAACCAACAGCCATTGTTAAACCAATAATTAGAGTTGAAAAAGAAATTGCTATTCCAATAAATAATAATCAAAATATAAATATTGTGGAAATTGATTTAACATTAGAAGAAGCCTTAATTCAAAGAAATAGAGCAATTTTAGAAGAAAATCAAATTAGAAATGCTGCAATAAACTTTGTTGACGATATTGAAATAATAGAAGTTGATTAAAATTCTTTTCTTTCTTCTTCTTATGTACAAATTTTTGTAATTTTTTTTTTTTGTTTACTCTGTTTATAGTGTCAGAATATTTTACAAAACCGAGGAAATTATCGAAAAAACAAAGGGCCAGTCGCAGAAATAAATTACGGGAAGAAGTTATCCGTAACGGTGGAACGTGGCTTACCTTTGAAGAATATAGAAAATTCAAAGAAGAAGAAAAAGCCGGGGAAACAGAAACTTCCTTAATTTTTCCACCATTGCCGACTGAGGCACCGTACATCCCACCTTTACCCAAGGAAGATCCATCCGAATCTTCCAAAGAAATAATTCGTGAAGAATTACGACCGTACAAAGGATTAATTCATCCTTCTGTATTTAAAAAATTAAATTTGGATGCTAAAATAGTTTTATTTAGGAAAAATCTGTGTAAACACTTGAGCAATCCCAGCATTTGCAAAGAATGTATAATTAAATTTAAAAATAATTATAAGATCCCAAAAAAATCTGATAATATTAATAAAAAAATGTATAATAGAGTTTTAGATTAAAATAAATATATTTCTTTTTACGTTTTAAATAAATTTTTTTTTTCTCTCCTTTTCTACTTTAGTCCCTTATGAGTCGGATTACTAGAGCACAAGCTAAAGATGATTTAGAATTATTATACGAAGTAGAAGCTTTTAACCCTTTTGTTACATCTCAAAAAATTGTTCGATCACCTCATCAAAAAGCTAAAGTAAAAGATCCCTTGTTAGAAGAATCTAATAAATTACAAAAATCTTTTTCTGATTCTAATTTAGAATCATCAAAAATTTTGGAAAATAGTTTCAATCTTTACAATAATACTACACAACCAAATTTTAATGTTCCTTCAACATCAACCAATCCAAATATTTTTCATTCAACTCCTTATAGAAAGGAATTGAGCTTTTCAGATTCAGGTGATTTAGATGATCAAACCACGGTTTTAACTTCAAATTCGTTATTAAATTTAAATTTGGAGCCAGTGGAAATTTTACCAATTAACATGGCTATCCCTGTTCCTTTAAATCAGACAGTTAGTCTAACTGACGCAATCAAAATAGTACCAGAATTTGATGGCTCGAATATTCCAGTAACGCTTTTCTTAAGAGGATGTATCGAAGCTAGGGACATGATAGGTCCAGCCGCCGAAGGCAATTTAACTAAATTAATTAGAACCAAAATTTGCGGCGAAGCCCAAGAAACGATTTCAGGGCAAAATTTTGAAACGATAGACGCTCTATCCAACTTCCTTAAAGATATTTATATAGTAAGTAGATCCGTTAAACAATTATTAGGCGATCTAGGTAATGAGTACCAACGAGAAGATGAAAAAGTCATCACTTTCGCGAACAGAATTAAGGACATAGGGAATAGGATAATAGAAGCCCAACGCGCTGCAGCCGGCAACGCAGACGCTGCCTTTATCGCAGAAACTCAGACAGATGTAATAGACACTTTCAGAGAAGGATTACTTCCTGAAATTGAAAATAAAATAGGAGTTCATGCCGATATTAATGAACTAATTAAAAATGCAATCAAGGTCGAAAGAAAATTGACTTTACAAAAAGGTAGAATTAGTAATAATTTAGAAACAAAAGCTATTAGGAAACGTGAAATTTATACCTGCCAATTGTGTAAGGAAGAAGGCCATGAAGCCACTCATTGCGAAAAACAAACTTCTAAATACTGCGAAATTTGCAAAAAAACAAATCATAATCGCGATCAATGTTACCTTAAAGACAGAGATACACAAATGAAATGTCAAATTTGCGATCGTATGGGTCATGAAGCTCGTACGTGTTATAAAATTCAAATTTGTCCAATTTGTAAACAAACTGGACACCCAGAAAAATTTTGCCGACAAAAACAAACTCCCATTTCGTGTCAAATTTGCGAAAGACCGGGACACACTGCTAAAACATGTTACCAACTAAAATCTAACAAGTTTTGCAAATTTTGCAAAACAAATTCCCATTCTACAGACGATTGTAGAACGCATAATCAAACGGGTAACCCTAGGGCGCAATTTCAATGCCAATTATGCAATGGCATAGGTCATACTGCGGCGAGATGTAAAGATTCCAATGTTAATGATAATTTAGAAGAAATATGTGCGTATTGTAAGAAAACTGGTCACGTTATACAACATTGTATAAAACGAACGGTTAACAACGCTAGAAATTCGGGAAACGCGAATGGTCTTCACATGATGAGCGCGAAAATGAAGACTCCTACGATCCCAGAGCGCTCAACGAAGACAACGCAGATGGAAAATGTACCTTGCGAATAAATTCTATAAGTAAAATTGATCGTAAAAATAGTCCCTATATTGAACTACAAATCGCTAACGAAACCGGTAATATTGAAGTCTTGCTAGATACAGGAGCAGAAGCGAATCTTTTGAAACTGCAAAGAGTACCCAGAAATCGCGTAATTGATAAAACAAAGATCTCTAAAATCTTTGGAGTAGGTGGAGAATCATCGGAGACACTAGGTCAAATTACATTAAAAATGATGGGTTACGAAATTGACTTTTTAATAGTACCAGACAGTACATCCATACCCTATGACGGAATTCTCGGTATACAATTTTTTACAAAAACTCAAAGCAAATTAAATTTCTTAACTCAAAATTTAGAAATTGATGGTATATTAATTAGAATGAGACGAAAAATGACTACACAAACTAATACAAATGACATATACAGTATAGAGGACACTAACGTATTAGGACAACTTCCTTATATGTCTATTAAAAATAATATTACAAACGAAGGTACTGACTTTTTGATTGATACAGGTTTTGAATGTAACATTCTCAAGGATGAATTAATGTTGCCAGGCGACCCTGTTTTTACTAATCAAAAACAATATTTAAAGGGAGTCGGTGGTAACATTATTCAAACTATGGGTAGTACCGATCTTTTTGTGTATGGAGTTTTTTCTCCTTTCCAAGTTGTCTCTGATGATATCGACCTACCAGCTAGTGCTATTTTAGGAGCTAAATTTTGTCAAGATGGAAAGGTTATTATTGATTTTGAAAATTCCATAGTAGTAATCGGTGAATCAGCTTATAATTTCAAATTCAAAACACCCTCTTCTACTACAGCGAGAAAACAAAATTGTTTGTATTATTACGAAGAAAACAAAGATATTTCTATCTATTCTATTGATGTAGTCCAACCAACTGACATTGAATTCGAATTTAATCACCCAACTTCATTAAATGACGTTAAAGAAAAATATATTTTTCAAGTCAACACTCATGAATTAGGAAAAAGTTTAGATATTGACCCAAACGATGAATTTTATTTAGATCCTTCTAACTCTTATTATCAAGAAGAAAAAGAAGAATTAGATCGTTTAAAAAATAATAGTATTGCTGATTTCTTACGTTTAGATCATTTACAAGACAAAGAAAAACAACACATTCTAAATTTGGTAAACCAATATCGATCTAGTTTTTATTTACCGGGAGATGATTTACCTGGTACAAATGCAATTATGCACCCACAAATCTTAAGAAAGTTCGTGAATTTCTTGGATTAGCCGGATATTATAGAAGATTCATCAAAAACTTCTCTCAAATCGCCAAACCCTTAACTAAATTGCTTCAAAAAGAAGTAGATTTTCAGTGGAATGAAAAAGCCAATAATGCTTTCGAGGAACTAAAAGATTTGCTCTGTAACGCTCCCCTTTTACAATTCCCTAAGTTAGACAAACCCTATAATATTATTACTGATGCATCAGGTTATGCAATTGGAGGTGTTTTATCCCAAGGAGAGATAGGTAAAGATAAACCTATAGCTTATTTTTCTCGTGTTCTTAGAGGTCCAGAATTGAATTATGAGGTTTATGAAAAAGAAGCTAAAGCTGTAATAGATTCCGTTCAAGCATTCCGATCTTACGTATATGGTCGAAAAATTAACATATACACAGATCACCAACCTCTAGTTTGGTTCAAATCAGCTGACTTAAACACTCGCGTCCAAAAATGGC
The DNA here is from genome assembly GCA_032873175.1 of Leptopilina drosophilae. Classification (NCBI taxonomy): domain Eukaryota; kingdom Metazoa; phylum Arthropoda; class Insecta; order Hymenoptera; family Figitidae; genus Leptopilina; species Leptopilina drosophilae. The sequence continues at coordinate 9,441,222 of CM065484.1, forward strand.
GTTTCAAATTATCTGAATACGATTATAGTATCTTTCATAAACCAGGTAAAATGAATAATAACGCTGACGCCCTCTCACGAAACCCTGTAGAAAGTACATCTATCAACGTTGTAACTAGGGCCCAGAAAAAGAAACAGAGTAAAACTGATGAGCCTAACCCTGTCCCTGCTGCTTCAATTCCTCAAAACCCAATTCTACCAGAAGAAAAACCCCAAACTGAAAAACAAGGATTAGAAAAAGTCAGTTTCATTCTAGAATCCCTAAAAGAAAATCCTCCTAAACCTAGATATCCAAAGCGTAATCTAGAAAAACCCAATTATGAAGAAAGCGATGAAGAATCTGATGGGGAAGAACCAGCTCAAACAAAACCACTCCCTGTTGCTAGAAAAAGAAGAGAAATACGCCCTGTCTCGGATGATTATTCTGATCAAGCTGAAGACATTGTCGAACCTCCTCTAATCCCAAAAACTCGGGATAAAATTAGATTAAATCAAGATCTTTCAAGCTCTGATTCAGATATCGATTCTGATGATTCGGATATAATAGAAACGTTCCCAAACAAAGATTCTAACGGTATTGAAAGATTAAGAATAATTAAAACAAGGGAAACCATTCAATTTCGTCCTGACAATATTGCTTACTTTGTAGATATCAATGGTACTCCTTGTGATGAAGGTGCTAAGAAATTAATCGAGCATAATAAAATTAGTCCCCAACAAAAATTAAATTTTGGCGAAATCAATCATATTAAAAGAAAAACTAACAGATTTCTATTTTCTCTCTGTCAGAAAAATGATGAAAAATTATCCCTGACTCAAGTACGCGAAAATATCTTTAGTTTATTTAAAAAATTAAAACAACGCTTACAAGATTTGAATCAAAATGAATTTTCTATTGCCAAAAGTCCAACAATCGAAGGATTAGACTGGGCAGAAATTTTAAATCTTATTGATATCGTATTTAGAGGAACTAAAATCACAATTTTAATTTGCTATGGGACAACTACATATGTCCCTATCGATAAACGTGACACAATATTCTATGAATGTCATAAATGTCCAATAGGAGGACATAAAGGTGTTAGTAAAACCTATAACAGAATTAAACAAAATTATTATTGGGAAAAATTAAAAGATGATGTCGCGCGCAGAATTCAACAATGTCTCGATTGCCAATTAAAAAAATTAGTTAGGCTAAAAACTAAACAACCAATGGTGATAACTGATACACCTGGAGTTGCTTTAGATAAAATCGCAATGGACATTGTTGGTCCTCTTAAACCCACCTCTAAAGGAAATGAGTACATCCTCACTATCCAAGATCTATTTTCCAAATTTTGTTTAGCAATTCCCCTCTCTAATACTTTATCCAGCACTATTGCTGATGCGTTCATTAAAAGATTTATTTGCATATTCGGTTCCCCGAAAATCGTCTTAACGGACCAAGGACGTAATTTCCTAAGTGAACTAATGGTAAGAGTATCCAAACGATTCAAGATCAAAAAGCTTCGAACCACAGCTTTTCACCCTCAATCTAATGGCTCTTTGGAACGTTCCCATCATTCACTCGGTGAATTTCTAAAACAATATACTGATATTGATAACGAATGGGACGAATGGTTAGATATAGCTATGCTAAGCTATAATACTAGTACTCATGAAAGTACAAAACACACGCCGTACGAAGTAGTCTTCGGTCGTTTAGCTCGTCTTCCCTCTAGCGAACCTTTACGTGAAGGTGACCTGAATCCCACCTTTAAAGGTTATGTTACCGAATTAGTATCCCGCCTTAATGGCATTCAAAAACTTGTTTATGACAACCAAGTTTTATCCAAAGAAAAATCGAAATCGCATTATGATAAAAACATTAACCCAATCAATTTTAAAATTGGAGATTATGTTTTCCTTTTATCAGGACCTACACCTGGTAAATTTGGAAATCATTATAGTGGTCCACACAAAGTCATAGAAATTTTAAACAAACACAATATCAAAATTCAAATTAACAAAGAATTTAAAATTGTTCATGCTAACAGACTCAGAATTTCTCATATTAACCCTAAATAAAAAAAATTATGTATATATAAACTAGAAAAATAACATAGATCGAAAAAGTTATGTTCCAGATGCAGTTCTTAGCCTACTTTTACTTTCTTTTACAATGTTCCACTGTGTGGGCAATCATTGGGTACGATTGCGGTGTGGGAGAATTAAATATCACAACAGTATCACTCTTACAAGTTGGAGAGTGCGAAACGCCTAACAATGACATTCAGACAACAGAAACACAAATTCAGTTATTGCAAATCAGTGAATATTCGGAGGTTATGGTTAAACAATGTAAAGTAGAAGTACATCGTATTATTTATTATTGTGGAATGCACTCACACGTGTCTGTAGTCCACAATGGTATGAATGAATATATAATGGAAACAAATAGGGATGTATGTGATATAGCACACGCTACTGGCATTTTTAAAATAAAAGATACTCACTCTATAACAGGTCTTAAAATTAACCAAACGATTGTACATCCAGTTACACTTAAAGGTTCGATTGAAAGCAATGGTGATTGCGACGGTGAAGGTTATTCTGATCCATTTGGATCATGGAAAGACGTCGTTGTTCAGGCTTCTGTAAAAATTACACTATCGGAACACTTAGCTACGGTAAAATTAGATTCAAACAAAATTATTTTAAAAACAGGAACCGTTTGTACCTTTTCAGAAGAAAGATGTATTGATCACGATGCGGGTTATACATATTGGAAATCTTTACCTAATGACTATTGTAAATTCGATAAATATAACGTTTTGTATGAAGGTTCAGCCAGTAAAATGATAGATTTAGATATTCATAATCCTCAAACTGTTTACGCTGTAACTAAAGGAGATATAACTTTCGCACTAACATCAAAATCAATTGAATATGTATGTGGTTATACGATTATTAAAACAGAACATCCGAAATTAATTATTTTTGAAAAGAAAGGAAGAGAAAGCTTTGCTAAAAAGAAACAAATGTCAACCGCGAATTTAGATATATTCACTTATGTCAATTCAAAATTTGTATACGTAGAAAAACACATTAGAACACAAATGAAAAATTTATACGCCGATATTATAAAACAAAAATGTAAATTGGAACAACAAACTATTAAGAATTCTTTGTCATTAGCGATAGTAGCTCCAGATCAATTTGCTTACGACATAATGAACAATCCGGGTTATATGGCTCTCGTTGCCGGTGAGGTGGTTCACATAATCAAGTGCACACCAGTAGAAGTAAAGGTCCAACATGGAGAAAACTGTTTTATGGAGTTACAAGTGACAAGGAACAACAAAACTTTCTTCTTGACCCCAAGGACACACATACTAAAACTCACTGGAACGCAAACTATGTGCAATAGTTTGTTACCTTCATTATACCAAGTAAACGAAAATTGGTATAAAATTTTGCCATTACCTGTGGAAGCAAGAGCACCAGTCATCCTGCAACCCTCTAAAACTAACGAGTGGAACTATCTCAACCCAGGAGAATTGGCCACCAGCGGAATCTATTCCGAAACCGAAATCCAAAAACTTAAAGAGAAGATTATGTTTCCGGTAGAAAGACCTTCAGTCCTGAACGACCTAGCCATGGGTATGGGAGGACAACAAACGGTGACCAACAATCAAGGAATATTAAATCTTTTCAATGAAGATGTTGTGGAAAAATTCGTTGATAACACGTGGAATAAAATTTGGCAAAGATTAATTACCTTCGGTACTGCGAGTGCTGGAATTTTTGCTATTGTGACCTTAATCCAGATCATCAAGTATATCCTAAACACACTTATACAAGGGTATACGCTATTTTCTGTTTATGGTTGGTCAGTACATCTGTTAGGAGCAATAGTTAGTTCTATTTCTCACCTTTTAGTACATTTGGGTACTAGACCAAAGGCACCTGAAACACCCTTGGAAACTGTCGCAGTTCCCACTACATCCAACGATTCGGAAGAAAGTTCACTTCTAAACAAACCAATCACACCTACCAGTCCACCAGGTGGTCCCGAAGTATCATCAACACAATTGTACCCCGTAAATTCTCTACAACAACAACAACAAGGATTCTTTGCTCTAAAGTGAACACCTGATTGTAAGAATCAACTCACAAACAACAAGCTAACCTTATGATTGTTCAATTATACAAACTTAAAAACTAACATTGTATTTATGCTCAGGGTTATGGTTATTTTCGTCTTACATCCTCAACTAACCATTTTACGGTAGGGGTGTTACATCCTATGATTGTAACCTATGTTTTTAGTTTAGGTTTTACGTTTGTCTTCTGTCTCTCTCTTTTCTTTTCTCTTTCATACTTCCGCAATATTTAATTTTCCCAGATGTTAAAATTCTTGGGACCGGATAAATTTATGACAGATAACAATTTTCTTCAAGTTATAAATCTAAAGCCCTAAAATCAACATTTCTGAGTTTTCCACAATCTTATAGAAATAATCATAAAAATTGTATATCACCATAAATTTTATCCAATCCCAAAAATCAACACTAAGTTTAAAAACGATAAGTACCCTAAATGAAAAGGACTACTTGAAAAGAAACATCCTCAAACGCCGAAAGCACTTAAGAACCTTTGTACTATTTGTACAACACGCTGTATATCTATATATATATATATATACATACCTATAGTAAAAGAGAAAGCGACCCTTGCACAGTACAAAAGTACAGTATATATATATATATATATATATATATATATATATATATATATATATATATATATATATATATATACATATTCAAACTTAAAGTTGCAATATATAATTTACGTATATTTTATTTTTAATATTTAAGATTAATTATTAATAATGTTTAAAATTATTGATTGTTTAAATATTATTGTGTATAAATAAATTGCTATAGATTTATTATTATAAAATGACTAATTAAAATATTTTAACCAAATTATTAAATAATAATAATTTGAACTATAAATAAATTATTAATCAACAATCTTTAATTAACAATAATTATTAAACAATAAATAATTAACATTTTAGTAGTAATAATTAAATAATGGGTATAACTATTGGTTTTATTAATTAATAGAATATTTTAAACAAATTATTCATAACCTAAAAACTAAACAAATGTTAATTAACAAATTAAATAAATTATTAACTAACTATTAATTAACAAAACTAATAATTCGAATATTCACTGAATTTATTATAAATCAATCAAAATTATTAATTTTATTGTTAATAATTTCAATAATAATTATTATAAATATTTTATAAACCATAAATATTTAAACAACGAGTTAATTAACTAAAATTACTAAAAATTATAATAATATTCATTAAATAATTCAATAATTGCTAATATCTTGATTAATTATTAAAAATATCAATATTATTGTTATTAACTATAACAATTATAAACTTTTAAACAAATTACTAACAATTAACCTCAAAATATATTGTTAATTAACAAATTGACTAAATATTTATTGATTAATATAATTTACATCGAATTTATTGATAAGTTCTCTAATTAATTATTTTATTGTTATTAACATAAACAATCATCATTTTTAAATAATGTTTAAACTAAATATTCAATTTTTTACTATATAAATTATGTTAAAATTAGAAATATGTAAAATCTAAGAGAAATAGCCATTTTTGTAAATTCTAGAAATTGGAGATGGAAGGGAGATGAAGTTGAGGAAGGTCAAGACACAGCCCCTTTTTCAAGGATCCTCCTACGCGTTAAACCCCTAAAAATGGGACGGACCCAAATTTAACCAATTAGGCCCATTTTCTTAATGCATTTTCTCTCCATTTTCTTTTCTTAAACCAATCCAAAAATAACCAACCTCTTTTTCCCTTTCTACAATATTTTCCTTCCTAAATTTTCCTCCCTTAAGAAAATCGGAAGTGGGAACAGTGATATAAATATATGTGTTCCTTAAGGAAAGTTCAGTTCTCGAACAGCTATCAATTAAAACTCAGAGTTCTCTCTAAGTTTAAATTAAAATTCAAGTTCTTCAAGTTCAAGTTCTTTAAATTAAAATTCAAGTTCAAGTTCTTTAAATTAAAATTCAAGTTCAAGTTCTTTAAATTAAAATTCAAGTTCAAGTTCCAATTTAAATTCAAATTCAAGATCTTCATCTTCTTCATCTTCCTGCCAGCATCCAATTCAACTTCGAAATTATAATAAAAAGTGAGTACTATTTTAAAATTACTATCTCATCTTATTTCTAAAATCTTGTCATTAAATTCCATATCCCGAATAGGAGTATACTTGATATTTGTGTACGAATATTCCATCGATTTTAAAGTTCAATTAAAACCTTCAGTGATTCCTTATATGTTAAACCTTTGAATCCGAGATCAAGTATGAAACTTGATATTTGTTAAAGAAAGATCTCATTCCGTCTTTTTATTTTATCATCCTTAATTCTTTTTCTAATTAAATCAAACTAAAGAAGAATAAAATGAAAGTATTCCCAAGCTATTGGACGCAAGTCTAGGCTTAAAAATAAAATTTAAAACAAAGGATTGTTACAGACCTTAATTATAAATTTTGGGACGTAACACCACTTTATATATCCTTCGTATAATTCAAAAGGAAGTTTAAAGAAACATACTTTCAAGCTTGCGTGGCTGTGTGGTTAGTGTATTCGACTTGCGTCCTCGAGGTCTAGGGTTCGATACCCCGTGCGTGCGATATTTTTCCGTCTTAGTTCTAAGTGTTTAGTGTATAATTCTCAACAGTATTACATAAAATATAAATTTAAATAATAATAGATAATAATAATAATTTAGTAATTAATTTAAATAAATAAGATTGTCTAAATTAATGAAAAAAATAAGAACATTTTTTTAAAAAACTTATTTCAATAAAAGGAATTTTTATAATTATTTACATTTTTGTTGATACTCATAAAAGTATATTTACTATAGAAATATTAATAATAATTATTAGTACTCAATAAATTACTCCCTCTTCTTTAATAATCAAATAACAAATTAATATAAGCTTCTAAAGGTAAATTTTCTTTTAGAGAACGCGTTACAGCATTTTCCAAATTTGTTAAATTTTAGCTGCGAATCAGTAATTAGGCGTTGTTCTGCCAGTGATATTTCAGTACTGACTTAGTACTGACTGCCGGTAAAAAATCAGTACTGTACAGCGTTACCAGCCAGGGATTTCCCAGTACTGATTTAGTACTGGAGTCAGTACTGCTATACTGCCAATCAGTACTGGGTCAGTACAATGCCAGTATTACATTTCTACTTGGGGTTTATTGAAAGTTGTGTAAAGTTTTAAATGTCCAGATTAAATAAATGTTTAACGCGAAACTTTCCTGAATATTTCAATAAAATCTTCGCCTAATTATAATTAAAATTATAATTAGGCGAAAATTTTTAAGAAATGTTCACACTAAACACTTATTTAATCGGGACATATAAATCTTTACAAAATTTTCACTAAACTTTTCAGTTAAATATGTCGAGTATTGCAAGTAAATATTTAATAAATATTTAGGAAAATTTTGGTGCTGTGGGGGTTGATTCAATATGAACTCACGAAAAAACTCAAAACATTGAATAACTAGCTACTCATTTGTTATATTTATTAAACTTGCGTTAAAATTAATGTATGTCTGTTTCAAAGTTTACATAATTTAAATTACAGAATTAGAATCATACATTCCCAAATGAAAATTTTTTTAAAATAAATTGTTACTCTCTTAATTAGAATCAGTTAAAAATTATGGTTTTAACTGACAATTAGTGACTGACTTTTTGCTTCTGAATCAGTTAAAACCAACTGATTTTCGGTTAAAAAATAACTGATTTACAGTAAAAAAATAACTGAAAAATTTGTTAAACGTGACTAATTGGATCAGTCAAAAAAAAAATTTACTGAAACGTCAGTTATTTTTAACTAAATTGTCAGTAGAAATATTACTATTTGAATTAGTGACTGACTTTTTGCTTTTCAATCAGTTATTTTTAACTGATTCCAATTTAGGAGAATTGATTGTCTTATGTCAATAATTATAATTAATAACATTTAATAATGCAACATGTTTTTGAAAATATTACAAAAATATATGAAACCTGGTCTATGAGAAGAGAGAACTTACGTACGAAAATAAGTTTTAGAGAAAACAGCAGATAATTTTGACCACAGAAAAGCCCTTGTAACTTTTTTAAATATTAATATCTTTTAATCAAGTTTGCCCATTAATGGCAAAAATAAAATGTTTTAACACTTAACTTTTTTCGTAATATTTCATTCTACCATATAAATCTTTAATAATTTACAGAAAGAAAAAAGTTTTTAAATTATTGATTATACAACAAAATCTAAAAATATAAATATGTCATTATGACCTGGCACTCTTGCAGTTTAAAATTTTTATTTTTCGAGAATATTTTCAGGGAATATAATTTGCAATTCCATAATGTATACAAATTGCATGTAAACTCATTTATTCTACAATCTAATTATTTTTTAATTTCCAAGTAAAATTATTTTCTAAATACTTTATACGAAAAAGTTTTATGAAACTTCTTCAAGATTTAAATAACTTAAAATAAAAACAACTTCAGCTTTTGTAACGATCACTTTTATTGGAAAAAACGAAAAAATTACAGTTTAACATTAACATTTGTGGTGATTTTAAAGTTTATAAGCAGAACATGGAAAGTTCAAGAAGAATTAAGTGTTTTTAACATCTTTAAAGGTTGCTGGACACCAAAAATTAAAAATTCTTTTTTAATTCTAGAAATTTAACACTTATTTCAATACTTTTAATCAATTTATCTAATTTGTTGAATAATTTTAGTTTTCATAATTTTTACGAAATTTCATGTTTTTTTTACCTGTAGATTTAATGTGTTAATATTTTTGTGTTTCAAAAATTGTCCATGAGCCTTAAACTGGCAAAAAAATTTTAAAAGACAAGCTAATTTAAAAAATGGAAAGGTTTAAAAGTTGTAAAATGTAAATTAATATTTTGTATTAACACGTAACTGACATTAAGCGAACAAAACACGACTTCACTGATTAAACAGTATACCATAAATATATCCAGCTTTAGGTTTATCTAGATCATGAGTAGAGATTTGTGTTTCAGATTTACTATGCTGTCAATCGTGGCCTTGTTTTTGTCAGGAATTCTGGTAGTGACAAAAGGACAAATTTATACTAACACGGAGTTTAAGAGTACATTAGGTTTATATTTTGAGAAGCTCAACACAATACAACCCGAAACCGGAATATGGAGAGCAACTGTATATTTGGATGTAGCGAAGTCAACGAATTTTATTAGTACGCTTGACCGCAAGCTCGAAGAATTAACCATTCAATGTCTATCTATGGTTACATTACATTGCGACGAAACTTTTGGCCTTCCGCGGATTAGAAACAGAATAAATCTCGCAAAGCGTACAGAACAATCTCTAGCTGATATTGTACAAATCATAAAACAACATTCTGCTCGTCATCATAAAGGAACTTTGCCTTCAACTGTCACAAAAAGAAAAAGAAGAATGGCGTGGTTCGGATTTATCGAAAAAATTTTAAGACCGGTTGCAGGAATACTAAACCAGGAGGACGGCGAACGCTATGAAGCAGCGATTGAAGATTTGAGTGCAGTCCAAAGCAACATGTCTAGACTTATGGGCGAACAAGCCCATATAATCAAGTCAGAACTCCATAAAATTCACGAATTAGCGGAACAAAGAGGAACTGAAATAGGTAAACTACAACAACAATTGGATAAATTTTTAAATAATGAAGAAAGAATAGAGCAACACTTAAAAATAAGTAGATTTGAGAGATTCGTTTTATTAACAGCATTGGAATTAGAATTTTGTATTGAAGAATTTCAAAAAGGAATAGAAAAATTACTTACATCAATACAAGCAGCGCAGGAAGGTATACTTCATCCCTCGCTAATAACAAAGAATCAAATTACGACTATGTCCAGAGAAATTCAGGAAGCTATGCCAGAAATGAATTTTCCTGTCCCTACATCACAAATAAATATTATGGATTTGAAACAAATAGCAAAAGTTTCAATGAGAATGCAGGGGACACGAATTCTTGTTGAAATAGACATCCCATTACTTGGTCGAGATACATACGACCTGTATGAAATGCATCAAATCCCAATTCTACAAACTGGACAACCTAAAGGAGATAGAGCCTATATCTTGCCGAAAACCAAGTACTTGGCTCTCGAACGAGATTATAAAAAATATTTCTATCTTAACGACGACTTTCTTCAAAGGTGTAAGATGAACAACGATAAATACATTTGTCAACTTCAACAACCAGTATACGATGCCAACGCGCTGTCATCTTGCGAAGTAAACCTTCTACGTAAACCTACATTAGAAATACTTCGAACTTGTGATGTTAGATTATCTACCAACCAAAAACCATATTGGGCACCTATTTTATCATTAGGAGGATGGTTGTATTCTGTAACTTCAAACGAAACTGCACGGATAACAAAAACACTTGGAATTAAGGGGGAATGGAATTCTTCAAATTGCTGAGGAATGCTTTTTAAGTACAGATAGTGTAACTCTAACAGCATTACCAATTTTTGATGATCCGACTGAGTATGTATACGAACCCAATCTCAATTTAAACATCAGTGAACTATCTCCCGGACTTACAGAATATCGACTTACGACTGTAGACATAAGAAAAACCACAAACAAATCGAGCCTTTCACCAATATGGGATAGTGAAAAAACTGATGTGGCCTTAAATGATTTAGAGCGACAATGGAATGCCCTTAGTGAACATCGTGTCAAACTACAACAATATCAAATATTGACACATTCCACTGTCGGAGGAATTAGTTTACTAGCTACGGTATTTTTAATTTATTTATTTAGAAATCCTTTAAGAAAATTTGTAAATTGTATTATACCTTCACGTAAAAGCAAAAAAGGCGAAACAATACTTGAGCCAACACCGTCAATTCATTATGAGGTAGACATTTCAAAATTAACAAACCAAAGTAACTTAATGAAAACGTCGAAATCAGACGGAGAATCGTCAAAATTAACAAAAATTCCCATAAATCTAACAGCAAAAGCCGCAGTTGAATCTAAAAGTACAAAACCTATGTTCCCAGTTTGCTAAATAAAATTTTAATGCTCTCTATTAGAGTCTAACGTCAAGTAGTTTAAAAATATCAATATTTGAAAATTTTTCAGGTTACAAAATTATATTTTGTTATCAGAACTTCGAAAATGACAAATTTGAATATTTAATATAAGATTTTTTTTAAACAATTTAAATTTAAATAAAATTTGTAATAATAGTTTCGATATAGAATTGAAAATAATAAAATTTATTATAATTAAGGATGATAATATTTTAATGCGTTAGTATCACATTAAATACTACAACATGTTAATACACAATTTTTTTAATGTATAAACTCATACTTATAAAAAGGATACACATAAATAAAAAAAGTGTTTAATAAATTTTAATATTTATATGTAAGAAACAATAATGATTAATTTATTTAAAACAAGAAAATAGCAGTGATATTAAAGGAACAAGTTTCAATTCTTATAAATATCATTATTGTCACACGGAATGAAACAATTTCAAACTATGATAGATTATAATCTACTTTTTTAAAGCTATCAATAATTCGTGAGAGGCTAATTTCTTACTTACTTTTTTAATTAAATATAAAAAATTTTAATTTTTAATTCAAATTTTTTTATAAATATATATTTTATATTAAAATATAGATTATAATTGTAGCAAAGAAGAATCTACTTATAATACAGTTTTAGATTAAAATAAATTTTTTTGGGTTAAATAAAGTCTATTTTTCCTCTCTCCTTTAGTTCCTTATGAGTCGGATTACTAGAGCACAAGCAAAAGACGATTTGGAATTACTAAATGAAGTAGAAGCTTTTAATCCTTTTATTACATCTAAACAAATTCCTCGATCGCCTCAACGAAAAACAAAAATAAAAAATTCTTTCGTAGAAGAATCTAGTAAATTACATAAATCTTCTTCTGATTCTAATTTAAAATCATTACAATTTTTGGAAAACAGTCTCGATTTTCACAATAATACCACACAACAAAATTTCAATATTCCCTCAACATCAAATAATCAAAATATTTTTCATTCAACTCCTTATAGAAAGGAATTAAACTTTTCGGACTCAAGTGATTTGGAAGATCAATCCACAGTTATAATTTCAAATTCGTTAGTAAATTTAAATATTGATCCAGTAAAAAATTTACCACCAAACATGGCTATCTTTATTTCCTTGAACTAGACAGTTAGTCTTAGTGACGCCATTAAAATAGTTCCCGAATTTGACGGCTCTAATATTCCAGTAACTCTTTTCTTAAGAGGATGTATCGAAGCTAGAGATATGATAGGTCTAGCGGCCGAGGGAAATTTAATAAAATTATTAAGAACAAAAATTTGCGGCGAAGTCCAAGAAACAATTTCGGGACAAAACTTTGATAGCGTAGACGCCTTGTCCAATTTCCTTCAGGACATTTATATAGTAAGTCGGACAGTTAAGCAATTATTAGGTGATCTCGGTAATGAATACCAGCGCGAAGACGAAAAGGTCATCCCCTTTGCAAATAGGATTAAAGATATAGGGACTGGAATTATTGAAGCTCAACGCGCTGCAGGTGGTGACGCTGATGCTGCCTTTATTGCTGAAACACAAACAGACGCAGTTGATATATTCAGAGAAGGACTACTCCCTGAAATTGAAAGCAAAATAGGAAATAATGCCGATATAAATGAATTAATTAAGAGCGCGATTGAAATCGAAAGAAAATTAATGTTACAAAGAAATAGAATGACTAACAATTTAGAAACTAAAGTCATTAAAAAACGGGAAATTTATACATGTCAACTGTATAAAGAAGAAGGTCATGTAGCTTCGAATTGTGCTAATCAAACTACAAAATATTGTGAAATCTGTAAAAAAAATAATCACACTCGGGACCAATGTTTTCTCAAAGATAAAAATTTTTAATGTCAAATTTGAGATCGTACAGGCTATGATGCCCGTACATGTATAAAATTCAAAATTGCTCAATTTGTAAACAAACGGGACATCCAGCAAAATTCTGTAGTCAAAAACAATTTCCTATCTCGTGTCAAATTTGCGAAAAACCGGGACACAGCGCAAAAACGTGTCACCAATTAAAATCTACTAAATATTGTAATTTTTGTAAAACCAATTCTCATTCCACAGAAGATTGTAAAATACAAAATCAATCAAATAATCCAATGTCAGCTAGGGCACAATTTCAATGTCAATTGTGCAATGGCGTCGGTCATACTGCAGCTAGGTGTAGAAATTCCCAGATCAACAATGAATTAGAAGAATTTTGCAGATATTGCAAAGAAAAGGGTCACGTAATCCAACACTGTATTAAACGGCCAATGAACAGGCCACAAAATTAGGGAAACGAGAAAGGTCTCCAAATGACGAGCGCGAAAACGAAGACTGCAACATTCCCAACGCGCTCATACAAACCGATGCAATACGAAAACCTACCTTGCGAATAAATTCAATTGACAAAATATCTCGAAAAAATAGCCCTTATATTATCTTGAAACTTTCTCGAGAGACAGGTAACGTTGAAGATTAGCAGAAGCTAATCTACTAAAACTAAAATGCGTACCTAAAAGTCGCATAATTGATAATACAGCTATTCCTTATGACGGAATACTAGGAATAAATTTCTCTGTCAAAACTAAATGCAAACTAAACTTTTTAACTCATAAATTAGAATTTGATTCTGCACACATAAAGATGAGAAGAAAAACAATGACACACGACGAAACAAAAGACGAATATAGTATAGAAGACATTAATGTTTTACGACACTTCCCCACATGTTTATTAAAAATTGTATTACAAGCAAATCCAATGACTTTCTAATTGACACCGGATCTGAATGTAATATCCTTAAGGACGAATTAATGTTACCAGGCGACCCTGTTTATACTAATGAGAAACAATACCTGAAAGGTGTAGGTGGTAATATTATTCAGACGTTAGGTAGTACAGATCTTATAGTGTATGGAGTTGTTTCTCCCTTCCAAATAGTATCTGAAGACGTTGACCTACCTCCTCAAGCCATATTAGGAGCTAAATTTTGTCAAGATGGACAAGTTATAATTGATTTCGAAAATTCAGTAGTTGTAATTCAAGAAACAGCTTACAACATTCAGTTCAAAACATCTACCCTTAACTTCGAAAAAAATAAAAGTAACCTATATTATTGTTCGGAGAAAAGGAATGTTCCAATTTATTTTATTGATGTACTCGAACCAACTGATATTGAATTCAAATTCAATTACCCAATTTCTCTGAAAAATATAAAAGAAAAGTATATTTTTCATATAAACACCAACGAATTAGGTAAAGGTTTAGACTTAGACCCGAATGAAGATTTTTACTTAGATCCTTCTAACCCTTACTATCAGCAGGAAGAAGAAGAATTAAAATTTTAAAAAAATAATAACATCGCTAATTTCCTTCGTTTAGACCATTTGCAAGAAAAAGAACACATATTGAATTTAGTACAACAATATAGATCCAGTTTTTACTTACCGGGAGATGATTTACCTGGTACTAACGCTGTCATGCATAGAATACCAACTATTGATGACATACTAGTAAATACTAAACAATATCAATTCCCTCATGCTCTAAAAGAAGAAATCATTAAACAAATGAAAGAATTATTAAAAATGAAAATCATAAAACCTTCCAATTCTTCTTACAACATTCCCTTGTGGATAGTACAAAAAAACCCGACTCTCAAGGCGTAATAAAATGGCGAGTCGTTCTAGATTTCCGCTGGCTAAATAAAAAGACTATTAGCGATAGCTATCCATTACCAAATATTACTGAAATTTTTGACCAAGTTGGAGGAGCTAAGTACTATTCTATAATAGATTTAGCAAAAGGATTCCGTTAAATCAAACTAGATCCGAAAGACACACATAAAACCGCCTTTAGCACACCCTTTGGACATTAAGAGTTCGTTAGGATGCCCTTCGGTTTAAAAACTGCTCCATCAACGTTCTAAAGATTAATGGATATCGTTCTTCAGGGACTCCAAGGTGAGACATTGTTTGTTTATTTAGACGATATTGTTGTATATTCCAACAGTATCGAAGAGCATGATAAAAAATTCCATCAATTAATGGAAAAATTAGTTAAAGCCAATTTAAAATTACAAACGGATAAATGTGAATTTCTAAGAACAGAAGTTAGTTATCTTGGTCATAAATTGAGTAAAGATGGTCTTAGCCCTGACCCCAAGAAAATTAAAGCAGTTAGGAAATTCCCTGTCTCCACAAATATTAAGAAAATTCGGGAATTTTTAGGATTAGCCGGTTACTATAGAAGATTTATAAAAAATTTCTCTAAAATTGCTAAACCCCTAAGTAAACTACTAGAAAAAGATGTAGAATTCCAGTGGAGTGAAAAAGCTGATAATGCTTTCGAGGAACTAAAAGATTTGCTCTGTAACGCTCCCCTTTTACAATTCCCTAAGTTAGACAAACCCTATAATATTATTACTGATGCATCAGGTTATGCAATTGGAGGTGTTTTGTCCCAAGGAGAAATAGGAAAAGAAAAACCTATAGCTTATTTTTGTCGTGTCCTTAGAGGTCCAGAATTGAATTATGAGGTTTACGAAAAAGACGCTAAAGCTGTAATAGATTCGGTTCAAACGTTCCGATCTTACGTATACGTAAGAAAAATTAACATATACACAGATCACCAGCCTTTAGTTTGATTTAAATCCGCTGATTTAAACACTCGCGTGCAAAAATGGCGTTTCAAATTATCCGAATATGATTATTCTATATTTCATAAACCAGGTAAAATGAATAATAACGCTGAAGCCCTCTCTCGAAATCCAGTAGACTCTAAATCAGTTAATATTGTCACTAGAGCCCAACAAAAAAACTAGATACAGTAGTAGATAATAATTCGAATCCTACTGCTTTAATTGCTCAAGTTCCAGATCCTTTAAATGAACAACCTTCAGAAAAACAAAGTTTTGAAAGGACAAACTCCGTCCTAGAATTAACTAGAAGTTACGCCATTTTGAATTTTTTTGTTATAATTTTTTTAAATCTTAATATTTCCAAAAGTTTTCAATGAAATTTAATAAAATTTGGAAGGCTTATACTTGACATCATGTTTCTTCTGACTATCATATGTGACGCTCCACGGTGAAAGGGACCTTAGCTGCAAAAAAATTAATTTTGAGTTACTTATGTCATTCTATAGTTTTTGAGTTGTTCTTTCATATGCAAAAGTAAAAAATAATTTTTACTTACAGGTTTTTTTATTATTAACGTTTAAAAATGAGCTTGTTCAATGTTTACACGTGGTTATTCAGAAAATCTGCCCCTCTACTTACTAATACTACTACACTGGCCATGCACGTACAATTCGTGCACTTCGTGTAACACGGACAACTATCAATGTGTAATGAGTAGTGGGGCTGAATTTCATTGGAACGCCTTGACCAATCAGAGTGGTTCTACTTTAAATGCCTTTTCTGTAAAATTTGTCTATTGCAGCTAAGGTCCCTTTCACCGTGGAGCGTCACATATAAAAAACAAAAGAAAATTTTTTGCAAAAAAAGTCAAAAAAATTTTTTAAAACCGTTTTGTCCGAGCGGGACCAATTTTGAGTTTTCTTGTCAATTAATAAAATATTCCCTATAATTTCACCTTTCATTTAAAAAAGAAAATCGATGGAGACTCAAATAGTTTTCAAAATTTTGCAATTTTTGTGGAAGCGCGACCAGGTTTCAGTGTCAGTGATGTATGAGTGCCCGGGAATCCTAATTCTTACATTTTACTTTTCAAAATTGTCTAGAACCTACAAATTTTATCCGATTTTGATGTTCTTGGTCTATAATGAAAGGAGATCAATTTTCTAAGAGTTTCCTCGAAACTGTTGTTTCAATTATTAATTGTTTATATATTTTTTTGTTACTCAAAATTAACAATTTACAAGAATTTTGAAAAAAATCGTGTTTATTTTTTATTTTTCCATTCCTCATGATCAAAATCAATTTAAATTAGTCTAGTATGACCACCCGATAAATAATTATGCATATTTCAATTTATTTAAATAATTTCGATAATTAACAAATACATAACTCCGGTCCTTCTTAAAAAAATTGTATTCTTTGCAGATAAATTTATGTATATTTAAATAAATTATGTTTTTTTTTATACAAAATAATTTTAAAGTTGATAATTATCATTGTTATTAACAATTATTTTAAAAAAAATTGCATTTTTAAGGGACAAATTTATGCTTATATAAATAAAGATATAAATAAGTAATAAAAAATTGATTAATTAATTTTTAATTTATATTTAAATAAATTTAATTGTTAATAACAATGATAATTATCAACTTTAAAATTATTTTGTATCAAAATAGACATAATTTATTTAAATAAACATAAATTTATCTGCAAAAAATACAATTTTTTTATGAAGGGCCAGAGTTATCTATTTGTTAATTAACGAAATTATTTAAATAAATTGAAATATGCATAATTATTTATCGGGTGGTCATACTAGACTAATTTAAATTGATTTTGATCATGAGGAATGAAAAAATAAAAAATAAACACGATTTTTTTCAAAATTCTTGTAAATTGTTTACTTTGAGTAACAAAAAAATATATAAACAATTAATAATTGAAACAACAGTTTCGAGGAAACTCTTAGAAAATTGATCTCCTTTCATTTAAGTCCAAGAACATCAAAATCGGATAAAATTTGTAGGTTCTAGACAATTTTGAACAGTAAAATGTAAGAATTAGGATTCATGCAAATCGCATATTTTCTGACGAAGTCTTACCCATATACGTCCTGTCTCGGATGACCCACTCGATGGTGAAATCGTTGAACCTATTCCAGTACCCAAAGCTAGGGATAAAGAATTAATTAATCAAGACGCCTCAAATTCTGACTCAGAAATCGATTCCGAAGATTCAGATTCATTAGAAACCCTCCTTAATAACAATTCTAACGGTATCGAACGACTAAGACTCATCAAAACTAGAGAGACTATACAATTTTGTCCATATAATATAGTTTATTTTGTAGGCACCAATGGTATTCCCTGCGATGAAGGTGCTAAAAGGCAAAAACTAAGGCAAAAAAAGGAAATTCTCTTCCCATAGAAACACAAGAGTGTGTACAGATTTTTTATAAAAATGATAGAAGTAGTCGGATAATGCCTCGAAAAAAAGATTTTGTAACAATTTTGAATGAAAATGGAAATAAAGAGAAAATTCAGAAGCGACTAATATTGTGCAGTATTAAAGAATTGTACGAAACTTTCAAAGATTCGTTTCCTGATAAAAAAATTGGATTTTCCAAGTTTGCTGAACTAAGACCAAAAGAGTGCATTTTAGCTGGTGCTAGTGGTACGCATACAATATGTGTATGTGCACTTCACCAGAATGTTAAATTAATGTTTACCGGAGGAAAAATAGAGGCTTTGTCAAAAAGTGAAAACTTGGAAATACCTACACATAAACACTGGATAGCCAATTTGATGTGCAATCCTGCGACGGTGGAATGTCATTTTGGAAATTGTTCTGTTTGTCCAGAAAGCGAAAAATTAAAAAATGATTTAAAAGAAACCTTTGATAAGAACCAAGTAGAAACGATTACGTTTAAGCAGTGGATCCAAGTAGATCGCTCAAATTTAGAAACTTTAACCAAATCTGCAGAATAATTTACCGACTCTCTTAGTCAAAAACTAGAGAAATTAATTTCTCATAGCTTTGTAGCTAAAGAGCAGAGTAAATTCCTTGAAGAAGCAAAAAGTGGTTTAAAAGATGGAGAATTTGTTGTCATTTGTGACTTTGCAGAAATTTTGTTCCCAAAACGAGTATAAAGAAGAAGAACGATTGCTTCAAGCGCGTTTTCGGCAAGCAATCACTATACAGGGAACTCATCAATTCCATGCGTTTATCCCTATCTCAAAAAAGGAAATAATTACCAAAACATTTTCTAATTTTGATGGTACCTCAAGAGTAGCAAATATAATGATTTAATAAAAAGTTGTTTACTATCAATCATTCAAAAAGAGTACTTATACAGTTAACTGACTTCTGTCTTATTTATAAATTTGTCGATTGTTAAAGCATTCAATTTTCATCAGTTCTTTTTAGAACTATTTTTGTGTAAATTTTTAAAAACAAAAATTTAAATACCAATCAGTCCTTTTTAGGACTACGCTACTGTAAATTTTTAAAATTTATAAAATTAAAATTTCAATCAGTCCTTTTAAGGACTACGCTGATGTAAATTTTTAAGGCCTTTGATTAAAATTCCAATCAGTCCTTTTTAGGACTACGCTGTTGTAAATTGTTAAAATTTACAAAATTAAAATTTCAATCAGTCCTTTTAAGGACTACGCTGATGTAAATTTTTAAGGTCTTTGATTAAAATTCCAATCAGTCCTTTTTAGGCCTACGCTGCTGCAAATTGTTAAAATTGATAAAATTAAAATTTTAATCAGTCCTTTTAAGGACTACGCTGATGTAAATTTTGAAGGCCTGTGATGAAAATTCCAATCAGTCCTTTTTAGGACTACGCTGTTGTAAATTGTTAAAATTTACAAAATTAAAATTTCAATCAGTCCTGTTAAGGACTACGCTGATGTAAATTTTTAAGGTCTTTGATTAAAATTCCAATCAGTCCTTTTTAGGCCTACGCTGCTGCAAATTGTTAAAATTTAGTAAATTAAAATTTCAATCAGTCCTTTTAAGGACTACGCTGATGTAAATTTTTAAGGCCTATGATTAAAATTCCAATCAGTCCTTTTTAGGACTACGCTGTTATAAATTGTTAAAATTTATAAAATTAAAATTTCAATCAGTCCTTTTAAGGACTACGCTGATGTAAATTTTTAAGGCCTATGATTAAAATTCCACTCAGTCCTTTTTAGGACTACGCTGTTGTATATTGTTAAAATTTATAAAATTAAAATTTCAATCAGTCCTTTTAAGGACTACGTTGATGTAGATTTTTAAGGCCTAAGATTTAAGGGAAAAAATTAGTCAGAAATGCGCTTCTCTTATTTCTATGTACACTAAATCACACTTACGGAACACAGCGCCTGCGCGACGTGCGTCAGCGCGTCAGTCTCAAGTGGCCGGCATAGACTTTTTTATTGATTTCTCGAAAAGTTATCGCGATCACACTATAAAACTTTTTGGAAAAAATTCTTGTTACTTTTGGCTATCACTATAAAAAAAATTAAAAAAATCAAAGGGGGGGTGTTTTTCAAAAACTAAAAAAAAAATTTTTTTTGAAAATTTTCAATTTTTAATGAAAAATTTTTTTTTTTGAAAATTTATTTTAAAAGTATTAAATATACTGAGAAAATGAAAAAAAAATTTTGAAAAATATTGAAAATAACCTGAGTTATCTTATTTTCAAAAAAAATACATAAATTTTAAAATTTGTGTATTTTCAAAATTTTTTCGAAATTTTCAAAATAATAGAATAATAATAATATTATCAATATTCATTTTTCAAACTGAATCAAATTTGATTAAATAAATTTTTAACGCAAAACATTTCTTTAAGTAGGACATTTAAAATTTCAATTAAATACTCCAAATATTGCAAGTAAAAATTTAATAAATTCTTAGGAAAGTTTCGGTGCTGTGGGGGAAACTTTACTATATGACCTTTAGTTGTCAATTTATTATGTTTCTGAAAGGTTTTTTCGCTCTCTTTCCAATGGTGAATTTTATTTTTTAATATTTTAAAAGTTTATCCTAATTTTTAATAATTAATTTTTAATTTCCCAAAAATCGGTTAGTTTTATTTGAAAAAAATCGCATTAAGCGAGAGGCCAGCGACATAGCAATTTATTCTTTGAAATTTAATAATTCAAAAACAAAAAAAGGTATTCTGAAAATTTACATGCCCATAGGAAAAAACCTCAGCTATCGTTTACAATAATTTATTTTCAAATAAAACGGGTCGGTTCTTAGGAAATTGAAAATTTATTATTAATTATCAAAAATTAGGATAAATTTTTAAAATACTAAAAAATAAAGTTAACCATTGAAAAGAGGGCGAAAAAATCTTTCAGAAACATGTTCCATAAAATGTTTCCCATTAAAAGTATGTTCAGAAATACTTCAAAGTAGCCGCTGTTAACAAAATTGCTAAAATTGGCCCACCTCTACCCCCTTCAAATTTTGGAAAAGTCAAAGATATTTTTTGGGTCACATTTCTACTTGATAAACCAACAAATTCTCCGTTTTTCAATATTTTTCAAGAAGTTGGAATTTCAACTTAGGGCATTTCACGTAAAATGCCTCATATGTATGAAATATTTAATTTTCTTTAAAAATAATATAAACTACGAACCTTAGTGATATGTCAATAGGATGAAGCTTGATTTAATGAAATCCAATGAATAAATAGAATGTAGTAAATTTTTCAGCGCTCCCAAGATTATCCATGGTGGAGGTTACGTTTGGTAATGGGAAGAAGTCACCTATGTTTTTCTCATTTAACGCCCCTAAATCAATCACTATTCGACACTTTTTTACCAGTTGCATGAATCTTTTTGTAATTGCAAGTAGGGTAGAGTGGGATATGCCCCACTCTGTCTTACAGGTACAATACTATGATATTGTACCTGTTTGGACAAAATGGGATGGTATCAAATAACTATGCAAAACATAGAATATTTTTTCAAAATGCATTAAATGTTTTCGCAATTTCACGTGTACTGCCTTTCTCTCTTATACTTTACGAACGATTAATTTTAAAAAACAATTTAAAACAAAAATTAAATAGTTTTATTTAACAAAATTTATGTAATAACTAAATTATTTTCATCTCCGAAACCATTTCTGCATGTCTTTAACAGGACTCCTATATAAGAAAACTAAATTTTTATGGTTTTTTAAACTCTCAGAAATTTTATGCAAACAGGTCAGAAAGTAAAATGTTTTTCTATCATTCAGTGCATTTTAAAAATTTGTAAACCTCACTTTATGTTTTAATAAAAATGTTTAAACTTTGTTTTCAGTTTTTGGTAAAATTAGTTACACAGCGGGCACAAAAACAAAAAACGTTCTATAAACGTCTGTAGAACGCTTAATGTCTGCCAATTTAAGTTTTAAGAACGTCCGAACGTTCCAAAAATGTTTCAGAACGTTTAACTATCTTAAGCAAAATTTTATTGCACAGTGAAATAAAGCTAAAAAACTGACTTTTAATTTTTCTATATTTTATCTATCAAAAGGAGAAAAATTATTGTTATTATTAATAATTGAATATTGAATATATTGAATATTGAAATTTACATTTTGCTCTGAGTAAAAGTTCAATTTCATCTCCGAAGTCTTTTTTTAATAAATAACTGAATGAAGAAGTAAGTTTATCAGAATATTTCGATAGTAACATAAAATGAGAGATTTGTATATTTAGCTAATAAACCATACTTTAACTGTGAAAATATGTTAAAACTTTTTTATTCTTCTGATAAAATATTTTTCATTTAATTAAGTTCGTTAGACTTTCACTCCACGACGCAAAGCCTCCTCACAGCATTATAAACTGAAAATGATAAAGGATTATATGTAGATGAAATGCCTGGAAGTTATTTTTGAAAATATCACGAATTTATTTATTTACGGGATTTTCAAAATTTTTTCTAAATTTTGAAAAAGTGAATGGATGTGATTGGATTTTAATGATTTTTACACACACTACTTATTATATAGAGACATAAAAAATTAAATAACCAAGAAAAAAAATTGTTTAAACAAAAAAATTTATTTTTAATTGTTTAAACAAATGTTTTGTTTAAAAGCGTATTTTTTAATTCTCAACAGAAAAGTGAATGGATTTTAATGATTTTTACACACATTACTTATTATATAGAGACATATAAAAAATTAAATAACCAAGAAAAAAAATTGTTTAAACAAAAAAAATTTATTTTTAATTGTTTAAACAAATGTTTTGTTTAAAAGCGTATTTTTTAATTTTTTCTAATGTTGATTTTTCGATTCCGCATGATTCCACGATTCTTGCAAGACCTTAAAATGTATGTTATGTCTATAACTTTCGAAAATATGGAATTTTTTGGCATTGCGTGCAAGAACAAAATGCGAATTTCTGCAATGACACATGATGTTTCAAAGTCGATAAAGACCGTAATTATTAACCGATTTTTGATTTTTTTGCAGAATACTTGTCATATCATATAGATGATTTTGGAGTTTTACTATTTTTAAACTTTAATTACAATCGTATTTGTTTAAACAATTAAAAATAATTTTTTTGTTTAAACAATTTTTTGTATTTTAGGCATTGTTTCACCCCGAATTGAAAAAAGTCGATCTCAAAAAGCATCGAAATAATAATAATATAGTATAAAGAATAAAAAAGAACATAATATCACATTTTACACACTGATTATTAGCGTTCTATTAATATAATTTGACATTAAAAATTAAAAAAATGTATTTATAATTTCTTATATTTTAGTTTTATTAATAAAAAAACTGGTTGTTTATACTGAGAAAGGAGGGATAGGAAAAAAATGACAAAGTAGAAAAGCTAATAAGTTTGACATGCATAATTATAAATTTAAATTTTTTATAAAATAAAAATTCAAAAATAATAATTACACTACCGGTCAAAATTAAGAGACCACCCATTTTCAGACGAATTAATGCTTATAAGTAAGTCTTCTAGTGTAGTAAATGACCTTTAAAATAAGTCCAGGATCAATTAAAAGCGTTCATTATTTTTGAAGTTATTCAAATTTTTGTAAAACATTGAAAATGACGATTTTTTAAAAATATCTAAATTAAATATTGGCTAAATGACTTCTAAAATATCTTGTTCTTTTCAAAATTTTATCATATTTCAAAATATAAAAAGAAAAAAAATTTAGATTCCATAAATTTTATGTTATGAAACGTTTTTCAATCGCCTGAAAATGGGTGGTCTCTCAATTTTGACCGGTAGTGTAATTGAAAAGTTTTTAAATTGGAAATAAAACAAATGAAAAACAGAGCAGCAACAAAGTCGACCGCAAAGTGTTGGACAAAGCGCTAATGATTCTAAAATTCAGAATCAAAAAATGAAATTTCACTAACAATAAGTTTAATAATTTTTTATTGCAATATTGTTAAAACAATTAGAATGAATTTTACGTTTCGCTCTTTATCAAATAAAAAATTGATTAATGTTTTATCAGAAATATGATTCTGCGAAAAAGCAGAAATAAACTTTTCAAAAGATGTAATGGTTTAAACAAATACAATTGTTATTAAAGTTTAATAACAGTAAAACTTAAAAATCATCTATATGATACGACAAGTATTCTGCAAAAAAATCAAAAATCGGTTAAGAATTATGGTCTCCATCGACTTTGAAACATCATGTGTCATTGCAGAAATTCGCATTTTGTTCCTGCACGCAATGACAAGAAATTCAATATTTCCGAAAGTTATAGACATGGCATAGATTTTAAGGTCTTGAAAGAATCGTGGAATCATGCGGAATCGAAAAATCAACATTAGAAAAAATTAAAAAATACGCTTTTAAACAAAAAATTTGTTTAAACAATTAAAAATAAATTTTTTTTGTTTAGACAATTTTTTTTCTTGGTTATTTAATTTTTTTATATGTCTTTATATAATAAGTAATGTGTGTAAAAATCATTAAAATCCATTCACTTTTCTGTTGGGATATAACGTTTTCAAAATTTTGAAAAAATTTTGAAAATCTCGTAAATAAATAAATTCGTGATATTTTTAAAAATGACTTCCAGGCATTTCATCTACATTCTTTATCATTTTATCAAGTTTCATAAAAATCGAAGAACTAGAAAACAACATTGGTATTTTAGGCATGGTTTCACCCATATAGTTTACAATATTATACTAAAACAAAAATTTGACTATACGAAAGGACCCCACACAAAATGAATTGTGTCCTCATTAAAGATATAATTTTGTTAAACTTAAAACTTCACTTGTTTGGCTAAAAACAGGGGGTGAAAGTACCGCCCGTCTTATGCATGAAATGAACATTTCGTGCTTTTAGCCAATTTAACCATTATTTTTGGCAAGATTAATGTCAAAAGTCACAAATACACATAAAGAAAGAACTCTTAATGTTAAACAAATAAAAATGTAAAATATAAACCCTTAAAAACTACCCCTTGTATAAATATCGCTTAAAAAATGTCCGACCTAAAATGAAGTAATATAGAAAATGAAAAAAACATAATGTCATATTAAAAATGGCGTTTAAAGTAGACTTTTTAATAAATAATATACGACAAGTTCACATTTTTTCGAAACTTCGTCGGATTCACTTTAAACTGGTTACTGTATGTGAAAGAATTTTATTTAATATTAAAGTTCTTTCACTGTTTGTAATGCTATGAGGAGGCTCTGCGTGGTGGAGTGAAAGCTTAGCGAACTTAAATAAATAAAAAAAATTAATTTCCTAGAAATTAAAATAATAGTGCGAGCGTGCACAGGAAAAAAGTTGACCGCCAATCGCTCGTTTTTTCCGTCTTACTGGCTCCTTCGTTCGTGCGCCAGGGCCGAAAGAGAAGATTTCGGTTGTGCGCTTTCCCAGGCACTATTACTTTCATTATTTATGCTTTTTCTTGGAAAATTAAACATTTGCATTACACTAAAGATATTATAATTATGTACAATGTTAATTAGACTGTTATTAAAATTAAATAAATGTAATAAAAACGATAAGTTTGTAATTAAAGAATTTAATATGACCAAAGACCAAAAATAGTTATTCAAGTGTGATATTATTATCATTCAAATCACAACAATAATTTGTTAAATAAATAAAAAGGAATTATGTATCGTTCATAGGACGTTACATTACGTTTATTCCAAACATGTTTTTGACTAAAAAACTGACAAAGATGCCCCAAGTATGTTACTCAGAGATTTTAGGGATCGCTGATCACACAGCTGATCCCTGTAAAAAAAAAGTATTGGGAGGTACGGGATACCGCATTGCAAGTGCCTACCTTTCAATGCGGTATTCGCGAAATACCGCATTGGGTGTCGTGGTGAATGCGGTATTCAAAGGGTCCCAATGCGGTGCCAGTTTTAAGCTTTAAAAAAAAAGAAAATACGTGACAGGAGTGAATAATTAGTGTCAGTGGATCAAAATACGAATTAAAGGAATAAAAAAATACTAATAGTGAATGTGAAAATAAAGTTTAAAGAAAATAAGGTAAGATCAACTGTTAAATGTAAGTCCAATGCGGCATAGGCTTTTTTCAATGCGGCGCATAATCGGTATACAGTTCGCGCAGTGCAGCGGCGCTCTCTTCTTTACCTAAAGCGGATTCTTTCTATTCAAATGGTAATTTTGAAAATAATGAAAAATAATATTAACTAAAAGTTCATAATGTATTTCAATCAATAAAAAAATGTTAAGAGTGTTCGACGGTCTCTAAAATTTGTAGGTTATTTGCGACTTACAGTTATCGCCAAAGAAAAACGATGACACTGACTGTTTGAAATTACGTGAAATTAGTAAACAACCGTTTTCGAACTAGTGTTTCTCTGCACACAAGCACTTTTTACAAAATCTGACAACGTCCATTGGTCAAAAATGTTTTTAATTATCTGAATTGAAAAGATTTTGTTAATCTATACAGAAACACGGTTGCAGCATTGGAATTACAAAAGTAATGTAATGACAGGCGGCACTGCGCGAACTGTATACCGATTATGCGCCGCATTGAAAAAAGCCTATGCCGCATTGGACTTACATTTAACAGTTGATCTTACCTTATTTTCTTTAAACTTTATTTTCACATTCACTATTAGTATTTTTTCATTCCTTCAATTCGTATTTTGATCCACTGACACTAATTATTTACTCCTGTCACGTATTTTCTTTTTTTTTAAAGCTTAAAACTGGCACCGCATTGGGACCCCTTGAATACCGCATTCACCACGATACCCAATGCGGTATTTCGCGAATAGCGCATTGAAAGGTAGGCACTTGCAATGCGGTATCCCGTACCTCCCAATACTTTTTTTTTACAGGGATGTCAATTTTTTAAAAATTTAAATGGTAAAACCAACATGGCGGATGACATTTCAAAAATTCATTGGTTTCATTTCAGATTCGTTACTTGAAGGTTTTCAGTGTATGTCTTATTCAGCGACTTTAAAAATTTTAGAGTAATAAATTGAGTTGCTATGAGGCTAGCTGTACCAAGTCGTGTATACACGACATCGACTGCCAATAGTTGTCCACTGCCAAACATCATCGCTGTCTTAGATGTATTGGGATTCGTGGATGCTTACCCACAGCCAGACGTAATTGGTATCATGGATATGTTCGGCAGACTTTTCCGTAGTGGTGGGGCTTTATACTAAAGGATTACCAAAAGGCAAGACAAAAATGAGCGATTGTAAAAATTATGATTGCCCAAAGAAACAGAAGACTTATTAAAACAAAGAAGAAAAAATATTTTTTATTAATAAAATAATTATTATAAATAAATAAACTTTAAAAAAGCGGTTTTCTTGCAATAACTGTAATTGTGTCTAACCAATCATATGACATTCTTTAAGGATCATGTCTATACAGTTGTTGGGGTTGCTGTTTACAAATCTGGGGTCAGCTTTTAAAAATGTTAAATGACAGATCCAAAATGACAGACTTATTTTTAAAAATTAATCAAATTCACTTGAAACTTGTTGCTAGGGGATTTTTGGGCACTGATTACGAATATGGGACATTCCATTTCAAAACGAACCACCTTATAAACAATTGCCATTGTAAGGCAATTTTCAAAAAATTATTTCTCCCATTTATTCAAAAGGTTATCTTTCAAACTTAATTTTTTCTATAAATTTTATTATTTATTTAAAAAAATTTTTTACCATCATGAAATTGTGAAATTTTTATTTTAAAATCACTAATAGTGAATAAAGTTTGGCTTTAATAAATGGGAGAAATAATTTTTTAAAAATTGCTTTACAATGGCAATTGTTTATAAGGTGGTTCGTTTTGAAATGGAATGTCCCATATATATTCCGATTTTTAAACTTTTCTAAAGTTAACGAGGAGGACGTAGAGAGAGCTAGCGAGAGTGCTTATTGAGACTCTCCCAAGTATTTCTGAGGAGTAAAAAATGTATAAAAGTAATGTTCCTTTGTTGGATTCACTACCGGAAGATTCCCGAGAATTTCTGGAGAGTGACTTCATGGAATGTATATGTGACTTTTCACGGTGAAAGGGACCTTAGCTGCTTAAAATTTTAGGTTATGTTTAGAGTAGTTTTAGCTTCATTAAAAATGTATTATTGATTATTTAACATCAAAAGCATATTTTTCTAAAAATATTGCATATAATAATGAACTAAATATTAATAGTTTGTAAAGAAAATTAATAATTTTTATTTATTTGTACTTCCAATTTTAGTTCTCTCAAAAACAGCTAAGGTCCCTTTCACCGTGGAGCGTCACATATATTATTCCAGGGGACTTTTTCACCTTGAAAGTGAAGATTCCGATGATATTCTACAGAAGAAGGAAACATACCACATACATATAGTTTCAGCTACATTAGAATATGTAAAACAAATATGTACAAAATCTCCAGATAGTTTTCACCTTCCCAAAAAACGACTAACTTCAACATATACACTACTGTCCGAAATTGTGCCAACGCTTACACCGCGAGTCATTGAAAAACATACTTGCATTAAAAAATTTCATTTCACATGGTTATTCCTTGGAATCTAAGCTTTCAATTGATTCCAATAACAATGAAAACTGTTAACAATGGGTTACCTAGAAATTAAAAGAATAGTGCGAGCGTGCACAGGAAAAAAGTTGACCGCCAATCGCTCGTTTTTCCCGTCTTACTGGCTCCTTCGTTCGTGCGACAGGGCCGAAAGAAAATATTTCGGTTGTGCGCTTTCCCAGGCACTATTCCTTTCATTATTTATGCTTTTTCTTGGAAAATTAAACATTTGCATTACACTAAAGATATTATAATTATGTACTAAGTTAATTAGACTGTTAATAAAATTAAATAAATGTAATAAAAACGATAAGTTTGCAATTAAAGAATTTAATTTGACCAAAGGCCAACAGTCTAATTAACTTAGTACATAATTATAATATCTTTAGTGTAATGCAAATGTTTAATTTTCCAAGAAAAAGCATAAATAATGAAAGTAATAGTGCCTGGGAAAGCGCACAACCGAAATCTTCTCTTTCGGCCCTGACTCACGAACGAAGGAGCCAGTAAGACGGGAAAAACGAGCGATTGGCGGTCAACTTTTTTCCTGTGCACGCTCGCACTATTTTTTTTATTTATTTAAAATAGTTATATTTAAAATAATTACAAACAGTGAAAGAACTTTAATATTAAATAAAATTCTTTCACATACAGTAACTAGTTTAAAGTGAATCCGACGAAGTTTTGAAAAAATGTGAACTTGTTGTATATTATTTATTAAAAAGTCAACTTTAAACGCCATTTTTAATTTGACATTATGTTTCTTTCATTTTCTATATTACTTCATTTTAGGTCGGACATTTTTTAAACGATATTTATACCTTTGAGATGTATTTCTTTGCAATAAATTGTAAAAAATTGAAGTTCTAAAGAAAAATCTTTAGAGAATTGTGTTTTTTATTAATTAATAGTATATACTTTGTTTATTTATGAATTTACGATATTTTTCATTGCGCAATTCGAAAGAGCGGTTTCGGAGCTTTGAAAAAATTTTTATCATTTCGTGTTCATTCTAAAAAGTTCAGTTAAAATTTTTGTACATTTGGTTCTTAAAGAATTAACATCAAACTCATTAAACGTATTCTCAAAAAAATATGATAAATTCCGTATAGTCAAATTTTTGTTTTAGTATATAGTAAACTATATGGCAAAACTGTTGTTTTATTTAAATCCAAATCACCAGGAGTCGTCGTAAGTCTTCTTGCTTTCATAATAGAATTATATCTATGTTTATTATATTTCTCAATAAATTTAATGAAAAAATTGTTCTTTTTTAAGATATCTCAGACTCAAATTATCATTATTGAATTTCATTCATTCAATTTTATCTGAGTTATTACAGATTAATTTCGGTGGATCTTAAATCCATATTTACAATTATTCCTACAGATCTGGTTTTAAAGCATTTAAAATTAAAATGGAAGAATATTAGAGACCACACAAAGATTCCTGTCGATGAGTTTATAATGTTAGTTAAGTTTTGTATTAACAATTCATATTGTCCTTTTGATAATAATTTTTTTATAACGCGGTGCAAAAAAGGGCACTTTTTTGCACTTGTTATGAAAAATATCGTTCGTAACTTGTGCTAGCAGTTGCCAATTTTTGAACGAGCACTTTTTTGGAACAAACTGTAGTTTGTTTGTTGTTTGCCTACAGTTTGTTCCAAATAAAGTACTCATTCAAAAATTGGCAACTGCTCGCACTCGTTACGAAATATACTATTACAAGCAGATTTTTAGTACTCCTATGGGTTCACCACTTTCTGGTACTGTTGCAGATTTAGTCACAGTTTATAATGCTCTGGGGAGCATTATAACTTGTCTTGTGAAGATACTGTTTTCAAAGTATTGTCCCACTAAGATTTTAGGGAGTTTTGGTATATATTTCTAAAGATATGGAAAAAGAAGGTGGATAATTTAAAAATTGGTTTTCCCGAAGAAAATTGAGAAAAGAGAGGAAAATTAGGGTCTGTCGTTTCAGAATTGGACCTTCGAGACCCATCCTCCTATTGTAGGTTGTGATTAAAGGGGCGTACCCTAGGTCAGTGTTTATCTTCGGAAAGTAGGGATTTTATCTTTTAATTTTATTTAAGTAGGGATATTATTACACGTTTTAGAGTTCCTACAAAATATTGTTAGAAACTAATTAATAATAATTTCACATTAATTTTTATAACGTAGTTTAATTGATGATAATCTTTAAATATGCGTACGTTTTTGAATTTTAATTTTATTGTAATTTTTAACATAATTGTCGGTTTAATTAGTTATTTATTTCCATTTTAGAAAAATTTAATGTTTTATATTTTGTTATTACAATTTTGTGAATTACAATTCGTTAAATGTTTTTATTTATTGTTGGTTAATCTTTAATTATTATTAATTATTTTATAAACAATAAATATTTATTTAGACACATTTTTAATAATATTAAAATACTTATTCTTGTGAAATATGAAATTATTTAATTTGTAATGTATATATGTCAATATTTGTTATATATTGTTAATAATTATTAATAATGTTTACACTAATAAGATAGTGTATTATATTTGGAAAATATCTGCTTTCTTCCAAACAGTTGTCGCCTCTTGAACGAATTTCAATATTAAACTTTCGTTGGAACTTGGGTTTATTTCCAATTTGATATTTTTGGAAATTATTTGTACTTTAAGATACTTCGTTTCAAAATTAAAAATTTGAAAATATAATACACTTGTTCACGATATACTCTTACACCAAAGCGATATTTCACGATGTGTTCAAGTTGATTCCCAAAAAATTGCTCTCTGCTTGAATGAAATTGCTTGTACACGTGCTAAAATTTGTGTCTCCTTGTGCTAGTTAATAGCGCAAGAACTCAATATTAATTTAAAATTTTCTAAATTAAAGTAAAATTTAATTTAATTGAAAAAATTAATTAATAAAAAAATAAGTTGAAAAGACTGTCAGCTGACATTAAATTGAAAGTAGGATTTGAAAATGTTAAAAGTAGTTAGAATATTTGTTTTTTAATTATAATTTAACAAATTAATGTTAAAATTATATTAATTTTGTAATGTTATTATTAAATGTGTCAAATATTAGTTACCATTTTTTATTTACATATTTTTTTCAAAAGAAGACAAAAAAATATATGAAATAATTTGTAATTAGAAATAAAGAAAATTATATTCATTTACTTTGATTTTAAGATATGTAAATATATTAAATTTGTTTAAATATTTATAATATATTTTTTATCATTATAAAATATATTTATATAAAAATTTACAATATAAACAAATCGTTTACCAACTTTCATCTTACAATTTTAGCTGAAAAGTGACAATGTTAAGTGAATATTTTTTTAAATATATTATTGCTTTATGAAAGAATTTGGAATAGCACAAACATCGTTTGTCTGCGAAAGTTAATACCACCCTGTAAAAAAAAGTATTGGGAGGTACGGGATACCGCATTGCAAGTGCCTACCTGTCAATGCGGTATTCGCGAAATAGCGCATTGGGTGTCGTGGTGAATGTGGTATTCAAGGGGTCCCAATGCGGTGCAAGTTTTAAGCTTTAAAAAAAAGAAAATACGTGACAGAAGTATATAATCAGTGTCAGTGAATCAAAATACGAGTTAAAGGAATGAAAAAATATTAATAGTGAGTGTGAAAATGAAGTTTAAAGAAAATAAGGTAAGATTAACTGTTAAATGTAAGTCCAATGCGGCATAGGCTGTTTTCAATGCGGCGCATAATCTGTATATAGTTCGCACAGTGCAGCGGCGTTCTCTTCTTTACCAATAGCGGATTCTTTCTATTCAAATGGTAATTTTGAAAATAATAAAAAATAATATTAACTAAAAGTTGATAATGTATTTCAATCAATAAAAAAATGTTAAGAGCGTTCGACGGTCTCTAAAATTTGTAGGTTATGTGCGACTTACAGTTATCGCCAAAGAAAAACGATGACACTGCCTGTTTAAAATTACGTGAAACTAGTAAACAACCGTTTTCGAACTAGTGTTTCTCTGCACACAAGCACTTTTTACAAAATCTGACAACGTACATTTGTCAGAAATGTTTTTAATTATCTGAATTGAAAAGATTTTGTTAATCCATGCAGAAACGCGGTTTCAGGATTGAAATTAAAAAAGTAATGTAATGACAGGCGGCAAGACGTGTGTTACAGCCATTTTGCCAGTAAAGGGCATTAGCAAGCAGGGAGCGTAAAGGATCAGCTGTCAAAATGATTCGCATTACACTGCTACGGTATTTCCAATGCTGCAACCGTGTTTCTGTATAGATTAACAAAATCTTTTCAATTCAGATAATTAAAAACATTTCTGACAAATGTACGTTGTCAGATTTTGTAAAAAGGGCTTGTGTGCAGAGAAACACTAGTTCGAAAACGGTTGTTTACTAATTTCACGTAATTTCAAACAGGCAGTGTCATCGTTTTTCATATGGCGATAACTGCAAGTTGCACATAACCTACAAATTTTAGAGACCGTCGAACGCTCTTAACATTTTTTTATTGATTGAAATACATTATCAACTTTTAGTTAATATTATTTTTTATTATTTTCAAAATTACCATTTGAATAGAAAGAATCCGCTATTGGTAAAAAATTCAAAAAATTTGGAGAAAAAAATAAATAATTTGGTCTTAAAGGTATATTAGGTTTATAAACCTTTGGTGGACCATAAAATCTTGATGCATATCCATTAGTACAATTTAGATAACCATATATGAAAAGGCCTGTAAATACTATTATCAATATTATTAAAAAAACGGTTCTTAAATAAAATTATTAAATTTAATGATTTATTAAAATATGTTTAAACTATTTTAAGGTAATAGTTAAGGAAGTGAATCTATCATTCGGAAATTATTACTAATATTAAAGTGAAAGAATTTATCAATCATCCGAATCAATCTCAAAATATTTCTTAAGCTCTTAAATTTCATATGTATCGACAGCACAGCCATCCTGAATACAGAAACCTGCTTTTCAGAAAATTTTTTTCTTTTCTGAAAAGCAGGTTTCTGTATTCAGGATGGCTGTGCTGTCGATACATATGAAATTTAAGAGCTTAAGAAATATTTTGAGATTGATTCGGATGATTGATAAATTCTTTCACTTTAATAAGGTAATAATATTAATAATAAGGTAATTTAAGGTAATTTTTTATTTTTTAGAAAGTAAAGGATACATACATCGTGCTGATATCTGAGGACAAGAATTTCGTCCGAATCGGCCTTCTGAAAATACAAAAAATTTAGTTTGTAACAGTAAGTCATCACACTTGTCTTAAATAAATAAAAGTTTGTCCCCGATGACTAAAAATAATAATATAATAATAATAATAATTTTTTAAGTAATTAATAAATTATTAAAATAATTATCAAAAAATAAGCATGAAGGTATGTATATGTGTGTGGATCCAGTTATTTGTTAACACACGATAAGTGTGAATTTTTAAATTTTAGATAAAAAAATTACGTGTTGTATTATAGCTTATTTTATTATTTTTTTAATTATTTTTCATACATACCCTTTTTGGGTATTTTTGTTCTTAATAAATAAAATTAATAAAAAAAAATTATTACATGTTTATTGAATTAATTTCTTATGTAAAGCACTTAAAAACCAAGGTTATTTTAAAATTTTGCCTACACGGAAAAGTTTTGGGGCGAGCAACTCTATTTGCTCTAGTCACGCTGCGCAACTTCACTTTGGTGTAGCAGTAGTCGCAAAAAGATAACGCAGCAGGCCAACATTGGACGAGCTGCTCTACCAGTCGTGTATCTACCACTGACTTTCAACGCAGCTCGTCCAGCACTGGGTGAGCAGCGTTCCCAGTAGAGAAAGAAGCTCACCCATTTACAAGGCGATATGCCTTCTCTCTTTTAGGAAACCTTCTCTACGTGCGGAGAACGCAGCTCGCCCGAAAACTTTTCCGTGTAATATATAGGAAAAAAATACCCGCATATCTTACACTAGCCCACTATTGAAGTAAGTGCTTAATAAATATAGATTTCTCTGTATTAGAAGTACATTTACCTTGAAGCATATGCCCTCGTCTTTACGGTTTGAAAATTGCTGAAACAAAAATAGTGGGCTATACAGGCTAAACGAAAATCCAAACTCATTAATGGAAGAATCATCAAGATGGAACACCCATGGAAATATATCACCTAGAGAAGAAGCTGCGCTATGCGCACAACAAGACAGAAACTTATTCCATTCCATGAATTAAATTTATAAAATTTGAAATTAAAAATTAAAAAAATAAATAAGTTGAAGTGGTACTTCATTATTGTGTTTTTTTGAATAATAAGAAAATATTTTTTTAATTTAAAAAAATTAACGAGAAGAAAATGTTTCATGAACAGAATGAACAGAAGCAACGAAGACGGCCGAAGGCCGTAGGAGGCGCTAGTATATATAAAAAATAAAATTTTAATTCTACTCCGACTCATCATTTTCATGATTTTTTAAATGATGTCGAAAAGAGTCCAATCGGTGAAAGGCTTTCCGACAATGCGGACAGAGCATGGCGACGTTATAATGCTTACTCATTATTTTTCCATTTATATAATCCTTCCGAGTGCTTGTGCAGCAACCCAAGCTGCACTGGTATTCTCTTCCCTTTTTTATGATGAATTCATATGGGACATATACATTTTCTGTGATGAATTGGATTATCTCATTGGTACTGGTGAATCTGGCACCCACCTTCAAACACATTCTTTCGTAAGTCTGCAAAAAATAAAATGTACTTAAGTTTATTTTACATTTATTCTATTAATTACTGTTTATTTATTCAGCGCAGTAGATATACAGGGGGGTTCTGTATTCAGATTCCTATTAGGGTGGTCCATAAAAAGTAAAATCGGAATTTTTATGCTCTCATCCCCTAGGATAGTTTTATATGGAGAAGAATTATATTTCTTATATATTATATTTCCCCTATTTCTTTTGATAATAGAAAAATATTTAAAGGTCACTCAAAGCGCTTAAAGTTTCGCATGTAAAATGCATGGGGTAAACACTTTTTCGTAGAATTGGTATAGAATCCTTGAAAATCAATATTTTTCATTCAGTAAACTGTATTTCTTTTTACAAGACTTCAAAGAATAGTGCTTAATAGTTTATTTTATCATTTTTTAATATTAACTATTTTTTATAGTGCCCAAAATAATCCCCATAAATTTCAAAATTACAAAAAAAATCGTAAAATCCCTCTGAAAAAATTATAAGTATACCATATATTCAAAATTTCGATGATATTCTTTTTAATATTTTTAAAAAACATAATTTTAATTTAGTTTTCACTAACTCTAATAATTTAAAAATTGTATTTTTCCAAAATTTAAAGATCCAATATAGAAATTTCAAAGAGTTGCAGTTGGATGTGTATATAGAATTCAATGCAAGGATTGTAATAGTTGTTATATCGGTGAAGTCTTAAGACATCTTAAAACTAGAATAAAAGAGCATAAATGAAGTTTTTTGAAATATTATAGACCTTTATATATAAGTTGGTGGTTTTTGTATGTTGACCAAAGGCCACAACATACAAAAACCACCAACTTATAAAAGAGCATAAATTTTTAAATAATAAAATTTATTAGAAAATCGCTCTCCTTGCGTTTGTTTTTTGTCGGTGGAACGGTTTGAAATGAAATGCCTCATATATATCTTAAGTTTTTAAAATTATATCAAATTCGTCGGAAGAATTCAATTATTTATAGAAAGTGTAAAAAAAACTCTTCTCAAGAATTCAATTATTTCCATAAATAGCAAAATTCTTCAGATTTACTACATTATTTTAAATAATATTTTTTAAAAATATTCTTCACAAGAATTCAATTATTTTTATAAATTTCCATAAAATTAAAAAAAAACAATTGAATGACTTTCAAAAGTAATGAAATTCTTCACAGACATTCAATTATTTTTAAAAAATCTAAAAGATACTCAGCATTTTAATATTCTTTATAAATGAATAGGAAAATTCTTTGACAAAATTAAATAACTTTCAGTAATTTTAATTAATAATAAATAATGTGTAATAATAAATATATATGTAAATATAAAAAATAAGATGCCAACCGAGTGAGCGTTAGCGAGCGATGAGGTATATGTCGCTTAGGGTGGCTCTTATTTACCAAGTTGAAGATAACATTTGGGCCCCCCTCTAGATCAAATCTTTGGCCCAAATTATGAAAAAATTCGAAAAGAAAATTGATTAACCCTCTCCCGTAAGCGCATTCTAATAATAATTAATAAAAATTTCACTGCGAAAGTTTAGCCATGTGGTAATTTACCGTTAATCTGAAACAATTTTTTGAAAAAATACTTTACGCTTAACCCCTTCGCAGTTCAGTTAAAAATCGCTTGTGGTCCAAAAGCGGTCCCAGAAAAATAAGTTTCTAAAAAATGTGATTTCATTATATATAAGGTTTTTGGAGTCGCTAAATTCGAATTTGACGTCAATTTTTCAAAATTTAAAATGGCGGATCCAAAATGGCGGACTCAAAATGTCGAATACGAAAATTTAAAAATTTATCAGATTTGTTCGAAACATGTTACTCGGGGGTTTTCGGGGTCGCTG
Organism: Leptopilina drosophilae; assembly: GCA_032873175.1. Classification (NCBI taxonomy): domain Eukaryota; kingdom Metazoa; phylum Arthropoda; class Insecta; order Hymenoptera; family Figitidae; genus Leptopilina; species Leptopilina drosophilae. The sequence continues at coordinate 9,478,757 of CM065484.1, forward strand.
ATTACGAATTTGATGTCAGATTTTGAGAATTCAAAATGGCGGATCCAACATGGCAATCGAGAAAATAAAAAATCCAACGGATTTGTTTAAAACTTTTTACTCATGGATTTTCGGGGTCGCTGATTATGCATCCGATGTCAAATTTTAAAATCCAAAATGGCGGACCGAAAATTCAATCGAATTGCATGAATCTTGAAATTATCCGCCATACTGGATTGTCCATTTTAAATTTTGTTAATCTGGCATCATATTCGTAATCAGCGACCCCAAAAACCCCAAAGGAACGAGTTTCAAGCGAATTTGATAAATTTTAAAATCTTCATAGTCGCCATTTCAGGTCCGCCATTTTGAATTTTGAAAATCTGACTTTAAATTCGGATTCAGCGACCTCATTATAACCTTATTATACATTTCGTTATTCAAATCGAATTATGTTTAGTATTTTATTTTTGAGATGGTCATATATGTCAACAGACTCAAAAGTGGCACGACTTTTTGTGGCCACATATGGGCCATGGACTGTCAAGGGGTTAAAACAATTATAATTAAATGAAGACAAATAAAATAAAAACTTTATAATTCTATCTTACACCTCTTTTTAATCAAAATTTTTGTCTTTCAGTGTATTTAAAAACATATTCGAATATTTTGAAGATCTTCCAAATCAAAACTCTCTATTAAAACCGAACGTTGATTTTTAAATTGAAATTATTCTGGACTTTATGTCCTGTAAAAAGCTTGTGGTTATCATACGGCAATTTTATTAAGAGGACTTTTATTTTTCACGTATTAGAAACAATATTTTGGAGTTAGCTGCAGTGCTTGCTGTAAATAAACAACGAGTGCGTTCGATTTTTGCACTTTAACTAGTAAAATTCGGCTATATATATTAATCTCTATATTAAAAGCTTTGTAACTTATTCAATTATGAACCGAAAATCTTGTATTTTAGGTCATTTTAAAGGTAAAAGTGTGCACTTTAAGAATATAAAACCGGATTTAAAAAATTTTGTTAAGTAGAAAAATTATTTTTAAAAAATCAAAAGTTTAAAAAATCACATGTATTTTAAATGGGAAAAGTAGGCACTTACGGGAGAGGGTTAATCAATCTTAAAATCAATTTTCTTTTCGAATTTTTTCATAAGTTGGGCCAAAGATTTGATCTAGAGGGGGGCCAAAAAGTTATCTCCAACTTGGTAAATAAGAGCCACCCTAATTGTCGCTAATAGAATTAATTGTAAATAGAATTAAAAGAATTGAGGAATCAAAATGTTCGTGAATAGACACCTTGTTTAAAGAAGCAAATGTGTTTCTCTTCTTTCTTATAAAAAGAGCGGAGTAACATGCATGCACCTAATAATCTATTTTTAAAAAATAATTTAGGTACTTTAACTTACGTGCCCTGCGACGACCCCTCTGTCTTCCACAACCACGTCTTCAACTCTATTGAAGTTCTCCTGCATTTTAACAAATAAAGTGGGATTAGGATATTTTATTTAATTAAAGAATAGAATTGAAATTGAGTAATCCACTTGTACTTACCCCGTGATATATTATTGATGTGGCACGATCCTTCTGCAAAATAAGTAAATAAAATTATATTGATAATAGTATTTAGAGGCTTTTTTTATCTTAGGCTTATTTTAAATAACTATAAAAATTACTTATAGGCATTAACGTGTAATTTTTTTCTTAGAAAATGCAGACAGTCAAACTTAAACCAAAAAAATTCAAAAAATTTGGAGAAAAAAATAAATAATTTGGTCTTAAAGGTATATTAGGTTTATGAACCTTTGGTAAACCATAAAATCTTGATGCATATCCATTAGTACAATTTAGATAACCATATATGAAAAGGCCTGTAAATACTATTATCAATATTATTAAAAAAACGGTTCTTAAATAAAATTATTAAATTTAATGATTTATTAAAATATGTTTAAACTATTTTAAGGTAATTTTTTATTTTTTAGAAAGTGAGGGATACATACATCGTGCTGATATCTAAGGACAAGAATTTCGTCCGAATCGGCCTTCTGAAAATACAAAAAATTTAGTTTGTAACAGTAAGTCATCACACTTGTCTTAAATAAATAAAAGTTTGCCCCGATGACTAAAAATAATAATATAATAATAATAATAATAATAATAATTTTTTAAGTAATTAATAAATTATTAAAATAATTATCAAAAAATAAGCATGAAGGTATGTATATGTGTGTGGATCCAGTTATTTGTTAACACACGATAAGTGTGAATTTTTAAATTTTAGATAAAAAAATTACGTGTTGTATTATAGCTTATTTTATTATTTTTTTAATTATTTTTCATACATACCCTTTTTGTGTATTTTTGTTCTTAATAAATAAAATTAATAAAAAAAATTATTACATGTTTATTGATTTAATTTCTTATGTAAAGCACCTAAAAACCAAGGTTATTTTAAAATTTTGCCTAATATATAGGAAAAAAATACCCGCATATCTTACACTAGCCCACTATTGAAGTAAGTGCCTAATAAATATAGATTTCTCTGTATTAGAAGTACATTTACCTTGAAGCATATGCCCTCGTCTTTACGGTTTGAAAATTGCTGAAACAAAAATAGTGGGCTATACAGGCTAAACGAAAATCCAAACTCATTAATGGAAGAATCATCAAGATGGAACACCCATGGAAATATATCACCTAGAGAAGAAGCTGCGCTATGCGCACAACAAGACAGAAACTTATTCCATTCCATGAATTAAATTTATAAAATTTGAAATTAAAAATTAAAAAAATAAATAAGTTGAAGTGGTACTTCATTATTGTGTTTTTTTGAATAATAAGAAAATATTTTTTTAATTTAAAAAAATTAACGAGAAGAAAATGTTTCATGAACAGAATGAACAGAAGGAACGAAGACGGCCGAAGGCCGTAGGAGGCGCTAGTATATATAAAAAATAAAATTTTAATTCTACTCCGACTCATCATTTTCATGATTTTTTAAATGATGTCGAAAAGAGTCCAATCGGTGAAAGGCTTTCCGACAATGCGGACAGAGCATGGCGAGGTTATAATGCTTACTCATTATTTTTCCATTTATATAATCCTTCCGAGTGCTTGTGCAGCAACCCATGCTGCACTGGTATTCTCTTCCCTTTTTTATGATGAATTCATATGGGACATATACATTTTCTGTGATGAATTGGATTATCTTATTGGTACTGGTGAATCTGGCACCCACCTTCAAACACATTCTTTCGTATGTCTGCAAAAAATAAAATGTACTTAAGTTTATTTTACATTTATTCTATTAATTACTGTTTATTTATTCAGCGCAGTAGATATACAGGGGGGTTCTGTATTCAGATTCCTATTAGGGTGGTCCATAAAAAGTAAAATCGGAATTTTTATGCTCTCATCCCCTAGGATAGTTTTATATGGAGAAGAATTATATTTCTTATATATTATATTTCCCCTATTTCTTTTGATAATAGAAAAATATTTAAAGGTCACTCAAAGCGCTTAAAGTTTCGCATGTAAAATGCATGGGGTAAACACTTTTTCGTAGAATTGGTATAAAATCCTTGAAAATCAATATTTTTCATTCAGTAAACTGTATTTCTTTTTACAAGACTTCAAAGAATAGTGCTTAATAGTTTATTTTATCATTTTTTAATATTAACTATTTTTTATAGTGCCCAAAATAATCCCCATAAATTTCAAAATTACAGAAAAAATCGTTAAAAAATATTTTCTACTATTTTTATCAAAGTTTTTTCCTAGATTATTTAATTTATTTTGATTACCAGTTTTTCTTTTGTGTAATTAAAAATTAATTTAAAAAAAATTTCAGACAAAGAGAAAGTTCCGGTAGTTTTGCGGTAGTTCAATTGAAAATAGAAAGACTAATTGCAAGGATGCAAGGCAATACAGGAGTACCGTGATACGAGAGTGACGAGGCGCTTCCAAAATTCGGTAACGAAGTGCAAACATCTACCCCTAACACACCAGACTCGGCCAGAAATTTTGAATTATCCAAAAGTCCGGTTATTAATCCAGGAGAAACGAATCTCTTAAATAAATATCGTAATGATATTAATAGAATTTACAGACCAGAAAATTTTTAAACCAGCTTTCCTCCACCCAACCTAGCGTATATACACGTTAACACAAATCCGAGAGACAGGGTGACAATATATTCCCGATTCGAATTTTACGACAGATCTAAAACCCAAGAATGGTGTGAATCAATTTTGCTTATGCAAAAACAAATTGAAGCACTGACGACACTGGTACAAAAACAGACAGAAAAACCAACGACAGTGACAAGTACATGTCCAACGTGTCATACGACAACAACTGTCACAGGACAATCTGTGGTGTGGTGTCAATCGTCAACCAGCAGACCAACTGACACGTACAGATACCGAACCCGAATACTGGAAACATTTATCCTAATATTCATACAAACGTATCAGAACCACATACAATTCAGACAGCAATCGCATAAAATAGAAACTTTCAATTTCAAGGTTTAAGTTGAAGTAGAAATGAGGGACGAGATAACCCTGTAAATCCAGTAGATAGTAATTACATAAACGCGCGTGGACAATCAGATTTCTGGGATCAACGAGGAGGTTTGGGTTGCCAACCGACAGTAGATCGGTATACCCATAAACCGTTTGGAAACCCGACATTTGAGTCCAATCGGTTGTTTCCACAAAATCAAAATTACCCCGTAAATAGTACATTCCCACACGTAAATCCAACTGTACCTACTGTGACAAGACCGACGACAAGTATGTACGATTATAATAGACAGTCGACACAATACGGAGAAAGAAACGACACAGAATACCGTAACGCGTTTCATAAAGTTATTGAAAGTTTTAATTGTGTAATGCATTTTAATTTTTAACCTGTTTGACTTTGTATTTATATATGATGCATTATTACGTAATAGGTTTATTATCGTATTTTTTTAGTTTTTATACAACTTTAACAATTGTAATGGCTGATTCTCAAAAAAAGTCGAAAATGGCTTTACCAAATTAATAAATTTTTTTTGACATATTATCGAATATTTTTTTAACATTCAGTTGTTTATGTATTAATTAATAAAAATATTATAATGGTCCTCAACTTTTTTGAGTTTGAATCAAATATAAAGGTTCCCCCATTTAAAATTCTGTGAGGGAATGACGGTGAGGGAATGACGAAATGAAAGAAAATGACCATTATCTCAGAAAAATAACCTTATTTCTTCACGTACTATGTACTGTGAGATATTGGTACCGGAACCACATAAAAATATACTATGATTATTAAATAAAAAAGTGCTTACTTTTTTAAAACGCAAATGAGGGAATGACGGTAAGAAATGTAATGCTTAGAATAATTACTGATAAATTTGTTTTAACACAACATCCTATCCACAACCATTCGATCTACTGTATGTTGTCAATGACATTGTTACCAACTTTAAAAAAAAATCAAACCAGGGCTTGGTAGGTCATCAAATTAAGCTGCAATCACACTGTTTCAAAGCGGTGAGGGAATGATGCATTTTTCATGGACAAATTTTGAAGTATGTTTAAAAGTATCTCCATTTGTTGTTTTTCAATTATAAACTCATGTAGTTACAGGCAATGCTATCTTGTATAAGTAAAAAATAAAATAACAAACAATTATTAAGGAATTTTACCTATTGAGTTAATAATTCTCTTCGAATTTAGCATTTGGACACAGTAAGGGAATGATTTTCAGGGTATTTTTTTGGACATATCTTTTTTGTTTATCATATAAAAAAAAATTTTTTGACTAAATTCTTACATCTAGTACAGTAGTTTAATTTAAAAAAAAAGTTTTTCAAAATTGACGATGCTGATTTACAGAAATCATTATGGACATCAATTTCGATTTTTCTTAAGAATCAGCCTAATACTTTAAATTTATTTTCCCTAAGATTTTTCTGAAATACAATGGCGTTCGTATTTACCCCGGTATTTTAGGAAAGTTGCAAAGTATCGGGGTAAATACGAACGCTAAGTTTCCTGCGATTGTAATTTATCAAAAATTTTTGCTACCCCATAAAATTGTTCTATGGAAGTAAAGCAACAACTTCATGCACCAGAATACTGGAAGTATTGTCTTTTAAAAGAAAAAACTTATGTTATTGTTGAAACTTACTAAAAGCGTTCGGATTTACCCCGGCTGACCCTATCGTTTTTTATCTTTCATATGGTAATAGTTATAGGATTTAAGCAATATCGAGAAGAAACAAAGTTCTTTTTCTTAATATATGGGAAGAGAAGCTATTTAAGTCATCGTTAATTTGTTATTTGCATTAAAATAATAATAATAAAAATTCGAAATTCTAAAAAGTGCTTCCTTAAGTTTCTTTCAAATTTATTTCTGAGTATTTGAAAAAAAAAATGTTTGAGATTTCGTCAAAATTTGTGGGCTGTACACTTTTTTGAACAGTAAATTGCAGATTCAGACCACTGTGAAGCGTCAGATTTCTGCTGTATTGGTATGAATTTGTGCGATATGAGTATAAAAGTTCTACCTTTACAGTGGTTCCACATGGAGGCGAAATCGCAGAGACGTTGCGATTGTCGTGCTCCCACCATCCCATCTACTCAATGCTTTCTCCTCATGACGCCACAGGCGGGGAGTGCACTAAGTAGATGGGATGGTGGGAGCACGACAGTAGCAACGACGGTGCGATTTCGCCTCCATGTGGAATCGCTGTTAGAGGCATGGGACGTCATATACTGCGATTGCAAGAGATCCATGCTTTTTCGGTATAGTTTTATGCAATAATTGTAGCAGAAACGTCCTCAAAAACTTAGCGTAGAATGGACCCATACTACAAACACTTGATTTTTTTCTCCGTGTACTTTTTAAAATGGAAGGTGTCTTGCATAGAAATCTACTTAAATTTTTACATGGTTAAAAAATAAAATTTCCTTATTAATTTTTGACAGTTATCAACTGTGAAGAATATATGTCGCTGATAGAATTAATCTTATTGTGTTAAAAACACTTGTATACAAGTAATTTAATGTAATAAATCTCCCTTTTAAAAGATGGACAACCTTATTGACAGTTGTCAACTGGTAATATTACATAATACTAACTAACAAATTAGTTCAGTCGGATAAATGCCTCGCTTGGCGGACGTTGTAAGACCAAGGGTTACTTGGTTCACGCCCATTTGGCTTGGATTTTACCGGCACGTGAGATAATCTGAGCGGGTGCATAAACAAATAAAAATACATATTACATTATACTATTTAGGTTTACCTCACAATCAGTGTTCTGAAAATATTTTTATAAGAGTAATTTAATGTAAAACTGTCAAAAACTTTCATCGTTTTTTTCGGCTTATTATTACATGTTAAAAATTATAAAAATAGTTTTGCAGTGTCATAATTTAATAAATTATTGTCCATTTTGAATATACCTTGTATTTAATAACATTTTTAATTAGTTGGGTGGCGACAAAAGTAAGTTGAAGTGTCGAAATCGACAGCTTCTCGTGTGTGACATTGACTGCTTTTTTCAGTTTATACATGTGGTATAACTTTTTTAATGAGTCATTATATATTTTGTGACTTATAGTAGAAGTAGTTGAGAGAATAAGAAACCAAAAAATCATTGAGACAATGATGTGCCTTAATAAGATAAAAATGGGGTATCTGCAAACTTGCGAGATAACTTTTCTTAAATTTCGACAACTTAGTAATTAACTTGAGATAACTTTTTTAACGAAGATTTTTAACTAACCATATAATAGGATTACATTGTCTATACAATGAGAAGTAATTTAAACCCTAACAGGAATATGTGTCACTTATATATACATATAAGAAATGCGATGACTTCAAACTATAAATTTCAAAAAGAAACTCACAATAAAAACCTACATTTTTTAAAGAGCACATGTTGAATTTGATTTCTAAACACTTTTAACTCATTGTAATCTCTTCACGCGCATTATGAAAGTATACAAAAAAAATTGTTAACTTTTACACTATTCATAAAAAATATATATTTAAGAAAGAATATGAGCTGATTCTACCATACACACTGTTTCTTGAAGAAATAAGCATTAAACTCAGAAACTTGCCTAACATTTTTTATTTTTAGTTTTCTGGGGTCTAACCTTACTAATCTGAAGTTAGTTAAAAAAATTGTATATGGGAAATCCAAAATATCGGACGAAATTTTTTTAAAATTATCAGATTTTAATGTCTTTTGACATTTAAGGGTTTTCTCGCTTGCTGATTACGAATTTGAAATAATTTTAAAATAATTTTAATTAGAAAATCCAGTATAGTGGATTATAAGACATTTTTAAACCAGTTGAAAAAGTGGTTCAACCTAAACAAGTTCACTGATTATAATCAGTGAAGAATCGATTAATGATATTAACAATGCATTACTGGCAGCAGAAAATTATCACCAAAAATTAAAATTATTGACGACTCTTCCAAAGGAATTAAGTATTCATTATATACGGTGTCATTTTAATACCTCTCGTCGAATGGCATCACGCGCAAGAAAACTAAGACAAACAGGAGGATATGGTTCTCGTCCTAACAAAAAAAAGCTCGTTCCATAAATCCGGAAATTGTACAAAAAGTCGAAAATTTTTATTTATCAGAGGAAAACAGTAGAATAATGCCGGGGATAAAGGAATGCATTTCTATTAAATTCGATGAAGGTCAAAAAAATGTTCAGAAACAACTTTTGCTTCACAATATCAAAGATTTGCATTAAAGTTTTATGAAAAATTTTCCAAACGATAAAATAAGCCTATCAAAATTTACGAAATTGCGACACAAAGAATACATCCTGGCTGATAAAAAGGGTTGTCACAACGTATGTGTCTGCAAAACACATCAAAATATGAAATTAAAATTTGAAGGTTTAAAATACGCATTGAAGAAAGAGCAATATAATTTTACGCTATCTTCCAAGGATGCATTAACAGATATGACATGTAAAGATCCCTGTTCGTCATGTTACTTATTAACATGCTCGAAATGTCCTGGTTTTGCAGGTTTTTCTGAAAAACTACGTAACTTGTTGTGTGATTACTCAGTAACGGAAATAAAGTACAATGAATGGGTTAGTACAGACAGGTAAGTTTAATTTTAATATCAAAATTATTTTTTTTGTAAAGTTTGACTGTACAATAATTACAATTTAATTTAACAAAAAATTTCTATTTGTTGAGTTTAATTTTTCTAAGATTACTTTTGCATGTTAAGTTTGATTTTATAAAAATTGCATATGTTCGCTAAGATATACCAAAATTACTTTGTCACATAAAATTTGATTTTATACAAAAAATTATTTTTTTAAATATTATTTTAATATTATTATTTTAATATTATTTTTATTAATTTAAAAATTATTTTTATTTTTTAAGTTGTAATTTTACGAAAATTACTTTTGCATGTTAAACTGGATTTCGCTTGTTTGTTTAATTTGACTTTACAAAAATTATTTTTGATTGCTAAAGCTTAATTTTACTAATATTGTTTTGTTTGTTAAGTTTAATTTTATTGAAATTATTGTTATTTGTTAAATATGTTTTACTTTTCAAATGTCAAATACTAGTTTTTAAATAATATTTTATTTTTTTATGCAGATGTGAATTGCAGTCTCATCAGGTTTGTATAGATGAATTTTTAGAAAAATTGAGCGAAGAATTACCAGCGTTGCTAAAGCATGATTTCATAACAAAATCACAAGCTTCTTATTTCTCAAATTTAAAACAAAATTTGTGTGATGGAGAATTTTTAGTCTCTTTAGACTTTTCAGAAAATTACAGTATTTCTGTTCAAGACGCCATTCAAGCTTTTCACTGGTCAAATACTCAAGCCACATTACATCCGTATGTAATATATAAATAATAATTAGAATGGTAAGTTTCGAAATGATAATTTTGTTATAATTTCCGAAAACGAAAAGCACAATACAGCGTCAGTTTATCTCTTTAATAAAAAAATTAATATTTTATTTTAAAAAATGCACGGTGAAGAAAAAGTTAAAAAAATTATTTATTTCTCGGATGGGCCAGCTTTCCAATATAAAAATAAGAGCAATTTTATAAACTTGGTTCACCATAAAAAAGATTTTAACATTGACGCTGAATGGCACTTTTTTGCCACCTCGCATGGCAAAGGTGCATGCGATGGGATTGGCGGGACTGTCAAAAGAAATGCTTACAAGTCCAGTTTGCAAAGGCCCTTCGAGAATCAAATAATGACAGTCAGAAATTTATATGACTGGGAAAAGGAATTTTTTACAAAAATTAAATTTGACTACTGTACAAAAGCTGAGCACACAATAGTAGAAAATTTTCTAAAAAAAACGCTTTGCTAATGCGGTGACAGTAAATAAAACCCGTCAATTCCATTGTTTTTTAGTTAATAATGAAAAAACTTTAAAAATGCAAACTATTTTCGAACGACAATTGCTTCGAAGAACACAAAATTGTAAAATAGATTTTTAAAAAATCTATTACTTGTGAAGAAATACAATCATCATTTACATAAGACTTGCATTTATTAATTATTTACTTCCTTCTGTATCAAATAAATAAATAAAATCAATTTTTTCTTTTTAAACTACAAAAAATCTTTACATGTTTTAAAACTTAAACATACAAAACAAAATCTATCTCCATGGAATTTATACAATAACGTTGTGGGCAGCGGGAGACGTTTAGCGCGCCAGCGCTGTAGACGCAAACACGCGTTTACTCCAGTATACCACCCGCAATCCGATACGGTAGAACGGGTAAACCGAGTAATTAAGACAATGATTTTAGCGTATGTTTCTAAGAATCACACCAAATGGGACGTTTGCCTAAAAGACCTCAGATTTGCATATAATACAGCAGTACACGGTAGTACTGGTGTAAGCCAGGCATTCCTAATTTACTGGAAGAGAACCTAGGCCGTACAATAATTTACGGTACAGAACGGAAGAACCGACAGAATTCGAAGCGACAAACCAAGACGAATGGTTAAAGCAAATAGAGAAACTAAGAGAGTTACAAGATCTCGTCTCGCAATAAATGGACAGTGCTTATGATAGACAGAAAGTTCACTATGACAAAAGACGTCGAAACGTAGTATTCCAAGTAGGAGATAAAGTCATGTGCAAGAAGCAAGTAACTTCATCCGCTAGCAAGAAAATCACACGAGCGTTCGGTGGTAAATACCAGGGACCGTTTACAGTGATACGAATTTTAGAACCTTCCATATACGAAATCGCGACAAATGAAGGTAGATCACTAGGTAGATTCCCTATGAAACTCTTTGTCCCCTACAGAGAACCTAGGGATGGGGGAGAAAGAGATTGTCCATGAAAGGAATCTCTTGAAACTAGAACTCGTGCATGTAAGTAAGTATCATAGAATAAGCACATTAGTCAAAAATTGCGATAGTAAGATAAGTAATAATAAATGATCTAGATAACGAGATGAGATATGTTTTGGTCATAAACCCGATATATTTCAAAACTATGTTTCGGCTAGGCCAAGGGGAGTTGTAACGTCGATTTTAAATAATCACGTTATAAAGACTAAATTAAGTTATAGCCGAAACTTATTCAATTAATTTCTGATTTATTATTACACACTAAATGCGGTAGCCAGAATCGAACTCAACATTTTTCTTTATTATTATCTTTGAATTTTATATTATAATCAAAATAATGCAGAAATGTTGAGTTGTATAAAAACAAAATTGTTTATTACAAGAAAATTCCACACGTTTTAGTTGATTATATACCAACAATTTATTTATTGCTATTTAATTATCAACCGACCGAGAATGTGTCAGCAATTTATGTTAAACGGCACAAATCTACTGTCGACCGGCAATCACCTGTCATAAACGTTAGGACTGTTGTCATGCTGCAGGGGCGAACCCATAGTGTTTACCTAATTTCGACAGTTCGTGCCTGGCTGCCGATTGAAATATACGGTTTCACCGCGGTTGATCGTTCCAATTAAAAAGGAAAATAAAAATGGATTTCCGTGGAAAATAATAAGGAGATAATAATATAATTTTTGTCCTACCTGCACGAAAAGTATGTCATTTCGGGCACTTAAAGTGGGCACAAAGTAACTGATTCTCGCCCGGGGTCGGGGAAGCGGGCGCAAAAGTTATTTTACGCCCGCTGACTCACCTTTGCGCCCATGTTGCGAACATAATTTTTTGTCCCAACTGCATGAAAAGTATGTCATTGAGGGCACGAGCGAAGCGGGCGCAAAAGTACTTTTGCGCCCGCTTATATATTCAGTTATATAAATATAACTATATATAACTATATATTCAATTATATAAATTATAAAATTGAAATTAGTGCCTTCTCTGAGAGAACCCAGCGGGTACAAAGACAAAAAACGTTTTTTGAACGTCTGTAGAACGTTTAATGTCTGCCAATTTAAGTTTTAAGGACGTCCGAACGTTCCAAAAATGTTTCAGAACGTTCGGACATTCTTAAAACGTAAATTGGCAGACATTAAACGTTCTACAGACGTTCAAACAACGTTTTTTGCCTTTGTGCCCGCTGGGAAGGCATCGTTGTATTCAAGTGTACTCAGTAAATGAACGATTTTTAATTTTTAATGGTAAAATATTTATTATCTTTGATTACAAGAAAGAATTAAAAATTAAAGGTATAATTTTAGATTGTGTTTATGGTGTGAATTACAATTTGATTAAAAATGGTACTTACAATTACCTCTGTTTCGAGGGCAGATGCAATGATGAATTTTTGACAAGGAATACATTTCCTGTAGTCGTTGACACTGCGAGGTTTTACAACTTTTAAAAAGGAACGGTTTTTAGTTCTTATTCTTCGAAAGCACACCGTCACGTTTGCAAATCGTATCTCGATAATAGACTAGGCTACGACGGATAATCTATTAATTTTTGAAAATACCGACTCACAAGTCTGGCGATAATGAATACTTGCTCAATATTTGGAACAACAAGTAAACTTTATACTGTTTGAAAATGCAAGATTTACTGCCAAAATTATGATTACCGAAGGGTCAAGCTTAAAGATGAAGCTGTCACGACGCGAACGTAACGATGACTTTGTATCGAAATAAACTGACGGATGGCAACGGATTTGCATGGGTTTTTATAGTAGCAAATCTTCTCTAGAGGAAAACAAAAGATCATCCCCATCTCTAAGCTTGACTCCTAGATCATCCCAAGAATTGAGTCACTTTTTGGAGCTTTGTGACCACCTGCACCACATAATTACAGTATATCGCTAATATCACTATTCCATGAGATAGTAAACATTCCTAGGAAGAAAACTAAGCTCGTGCCTTCGCAACATACACTGTAAAAAGGAAGGTATTAATTTAGTACCAATATTTGGTACTAAATCGTAATTTGGTTCTATTTTAATACCAAAATCAGCTCTAATTTATAACTTTCTTTTTACAGTGTACTAATATGAGTCAAGTCCACTCATAATATGTGTATATTATGGTTTATAATTTATGTTGGTGTGCATCCAAATATCGAGTCTCATAGCTTTAGTTCTATGAAGAGTAAGATAATTACATTGTATTTTGTCAACTATTAGGATCGATACACAGATGAACTATTAAAAAAAACATTCTATACTCTATGCAGCTGCAAAATGATTCTTAGAAAATAATGCATAGAAAATAGAAAGATACATATTGTTTAATATTAGAATCGTATATAATTTATTTTGAAACAAGAGTATTGCGTAAGAAATAATTAGTCAATTAAATATTATTTCTTATTTAATTGTTTTTTGTTCTATCACAAAATTGTATGTATTTAAAGGTTTATTTTAATTTTGATGGATTATTGAAAGTAATAATAAAAACATTTTAATGAAGCTAAAACTACTCTAAATATAACCTACAATTTTAAGCAGCTAATGTCCCTTTCACCGTGGAGTGTCATATGTATACAATATATATATATATATATATATATATATATATATATATATATATATATATATATATATATATATATATATATATATATAAACTAAGCAGTTTGAAGTGACACCTTTTTAATGTGTGAGAATTAAAATCAATTTTTTTCAATAGAGTTATTGTAAATAGTAATAACATGAGACTGACTGAACAAAATTGATACGAGAAATTAAATTATTATTGAATTCAGTAATTTTATTTTGCACAAAATCCCGTTTCTTTTTTGAATATGAATTTTGGTATTTAAATGGAATTTCAATACTATTTAATTTAAAATGAGACTCTACTTGAACTTCGAGTAGAACTTCAATAGTTTTAAAAATCGACGGATGTGTGTCGTAAAAAGATTTATTAAAATGAGAATGAAACGATTCACACGCATTCGTAGTGCGTGTCAATTTCGCGGAATTTGCAGCCCAGATTTGGGGGGAATATCTAGCTTCATCACGAATATAATTTGAAGTTAGATATTCTGCAAATTTAAGAACTCTATCATCTAACGGTATTGTAGAGAGCAAATCAAATGAGAAACAATATTTAACATCTGCAGGATTTAAAAACATTAAACTGAAACAAGTTCTTAAACATTCGCCAATTGTAGAATTCTTATTTTTGTATTCTAATACGAGTCCAAGTTCTTGGATTTTACGAAACCAGGCTTGCGATAAATGAAAGCGGCAACCTATAATCCGTGCATATGGCCAAATTGTTTTTATACTATTGTGAATAGCCGTTTCAAAATCAACTACTACTGATGAAGGTTTAAAAATAAAACCTTTTTCTTCACATAACAAACACAATTTTTTAAAGCAATCAGTGTAAGTAATTTCGCGTTTATCTTTAAGAAGGCAGAAGGCCAAAGGAATATAGTAACCATTAAAATACCCGTGAAATGTAAAAATCTGTTTAAAAAAAGAAGTTGCATAATCAAATGATCCATCAATGTATATAGATTCAGAAGCAGAAAGATTTTTTAAATTGTTTTCTGTGCCAAAAATAATTAAATTCGAGGTAGAATCATTTAAAAGTAAAAAATTTTCCTCAAATTTAGTATTTACCGCCATTTTTCTTAAACATTCATGCGTTTCTATTACATTTGAAGGTAAAGATGGCAAAATTTTTCTTCGAGCGCGGTATAAAACTTGTTTTGCATTTTTAAAATATTTATACTTTAAATCTTTATGCTCTGATGAAATGCAAGAATGAATTAGTTTTGAAGGTTTTTCACATGGATCACAAGTTGCTTTTCTTTTCACACTTGTCAATAAAGAGAGTTTTTGAATTGAAGTTTTATCCATTGGCGAATGGTTATGGTTTAAAACACTTTTTTCAACTATCACTTTACGCGGTAAACTATTCGATGTACGCAGAAACGATTTACAACTTCGTACCGAACACATCCATCTTTCTTCACTACCAGCATAACTCTTATGAAAATGAAATTTAAATTCATTACAAATTAAAATAGGTTTACCTTTTTCTGACATCGATTTCGTCAAAGAGAGAACGCACTTTTTTTCACTATCCATCTTTCACAGATCACTGTCAAAATCAAACTAAATAAAAAACAATTATAAAGATCGTTACCACCTACATAATACAACACTAGCGCCACCAACCTGAATTAATGGCCTTAAGGCTGGCTTCACATAACATTGTGGTCCCTTAAACTTAACCTCAAAGTAGAGGTATTAAGGTTAAGTTAAATTTAGAAGCATTATTCATAATACATTAGGTAAAATTATTATTTAATAGTTATTTATTTATAATAAATAACCGTTTATTTGAATATACACAAAAATTATACTCTTCTAGGTTATACTCACAGCCCTGCATTTAGGTTGTCATGGTAGCGTACAAGAGTGAGAGAGATATAATATTATTTTATCTCTCTCACTCTTGTACGTTACTGTGGCAACCTCTAAATAATTATTACTCCACGCATAACCTTAAAAATAAATTTAACTAGTCCCCAGTAGCACATTATATTACAGCAATATTGAGAACATTACCTCAACATTACCAAATACTGCCTCAATGTTGCCAATGTTACTGGAACATTTTGTGCTACTGGGGGTAACTAATTCTAATGTAAAAAGTGAAGAGTAATTTATACATATACAAATAAACGGTTATTTATTATAATTATTAAATAATAATTTTACTTACTGCATTATGAATAATGCTTCTAAATTAAACTTAACCTTAATACCTCTACTTTGAGGTTAAGTTTAAAAGACCACAATGTTATGTGAAGCCAAGAATATTACAGAGGAAGTTTCTTGGAATTTATATCGAAATATTCCAAGAAGAGTCTGACACAATTCCTGAAATTTGGAATATTCCTGAGTTCAAGGATAATTCATGAATATTCAGGAATATTAAGGAAAGTTCCTGAACACATTTAAATATATTATACTTAAATGAAACACAAAAATAATGTTAGAAGATTTTGTTTCATTTAAATTAGTTCGTAAGTTTAATCTCAAAATATAGAAAATATCAACTGCATTGATTTAAAAGTATTATTCGCTCAGAAAAAAACTTGTTCGAAACAACCAAATTTTGGTTGAATTAACCAAATAAATGCATTCCTATACAACATTTTCTAGTACATATTATTCGTTAATTTATAATTAAATATATAATTATTTATAAATCATAAATTAATTAATAATATGTGACGCTCCACGGTGAAAGGGACCTTAGCTGCAATAGACAAATTTTACAGAAAAGGCATTTAAAGTAGAATCATTCTGATTGGTCAAGGCGTTCCAATGAAATTCGGCCCCACTACTCATTACACATTGATAGTTGTCCGTGTTACACGAAGTGCACGAATTGTACGTGCATGGCCAGTGTAGTAGTATTAGTAAGTAGAGGGGCAGATTTTCTGAATAACCACGTGTAAACATTGAACAAGCTCATTTTTAAACATTAATAACAAAAAAACCTGTAAGCAAAAATTATTTTTTACTTTTGCATATGAAAGAACAACTCAAAAACTATAGAATGACATAAGTAACTCAAAATTAATTTTTTTGCAGCTAAGGTCCCTTTCACCGTGGAGCGTCACATATGTATATGTGGAATTATATATATATATATATATATATATATATATATATATATATATATTTATATGTGACTCTCCACGGTGAAAGGGACATTAGCTGCAAAAAAATTAATTTTGAGTTACTTATGTCATTTTATAGTTTTTGAGTTGTTCTTTCATATGCAAAAGTAAAAAATAATTTTTACTTACAGGTTTTTTTATTATTAATGTTTAAAAATGAGCTTGTTCAATGTTTACACGTGGTTATTCAGAAAATCTGCCCCTCTACTTACTAATACTACTACACTGTCCATGCACGTACAATTCGTGCACTTCGTGTAACACGGACAACTATCAATGTGTAATGAGTAGTGGGGCTGAATTTCATTGGAACGCCTTGACCAATCAGAGTGGTTCTACTTTAAATGCCTTTTCTGTAAAATTTGTCTATTGCAGCTAAGGTCCCTTTCACCGTGGAGCGTCACATATACTGAAAAAAAGTTTATTCGAATGAACCAACTAAAAACTTCACAAAATCGTATTGGAAATTTTGTTGTTTTTTTGTCAAAAAAGATAAAATATTGCGAAAATAAAAAAATTGAACTGTATTAAAAAATTTTTGGAATCTTCCAGAAATTTTTCAGATGGAGATTTAGAATAGTCTGCAATAGAAAAATTTTACCATTCATTGAAGTTTCTGGAAACTTCCAAGAATATTCTTGGAATCTATATCGTAATATTCCAAGAAGAGTCTGACATAATTCCTGAAATTTGGAATATTCCTGAGTTCAAGGATAATTCATGAATATTCAGGTATGATTAAACACGTTCATAAAATAGAGTATTTATAAAAAAATTCCTATTAGCTCCAAATATTCCATTTGAGCATTAGGAATATTCGCTTCAAAAATTCCAGTCACATTTTAGAATTATTAAAACGTCTGATGTTTGGAATATTCTTTTGGAACAATAATTAAAAGATAATAATTTATAAGTAAAAAGTCAGTCACTAATTCAAATAGTAATAAAAAAATGATTTGTCCAATGCTAAAAATTACTTGACACAAGAAAATAAATTTCTTTCAATAAGAAAATATAGGTTTATTTTAATTAAATAAATTAAGTAAATTAGGTCAAGAAAATGCATTTACTTGATTCAATGAACTTTTTTCAGTGTTGTTAAAAATAACATATTGTCAGTTAAAAATAAATAATGTTTCATTGAAACAATAAATGGATTTTCTTGCCCTAATTTACTTGAAACAAACCCAATATTTTTTTATTAAAAGAAATTTATTTTCTTGTGTCAAGTACTTTTGAGCATTGGTCAAATCATTTTTTTATTTTCATTAAATAACTATTTATTTCATCCAACAAAAAAATCGTTTTTTCAATCAATACTATAATAGTCTTGGCCGTATTCAATCTTACGATTTGCTTCAAACAAGAAGAAGAAAGAAAAAATTGCTTCCGAGGTGATGACACGTTACTAATAAATTATAAATTTTAACATTTTTAAAACAAAAAATATATGTACAAATTCGTAATGAACTCAGGAATCTGAATTCAATAAAAAAAATTAAAAATGTTAATGTTTAAAAAAATTTATTTTTATTTAAAAATGTCATTAAGGAAACGTCCCTTAATGAGGGATTAAGGGTCCGGACCCCCGCTGTGCTACGTTCGCTCCGAACTTCCAGGCAGGCCCCTGGCCGCATGGTGGGGGAATGCCACTTCCCCTCACGGGAGCGAATTGATAATCGCCCCCTCTAACTGAGACGAATACCTGTAAGGTAAGAGAGACCGTTCCTGTTAGACCCGAGGAGCACCTTGGGCCAAGATGAAAGACGATCTGACGACTTGGGATCGTGCAGCGAGGTATATAGGTGTGCTCTACCGCGACGGTAAGAAAGCGAGTGGTGGGGGGAGCGAAGGCAGGCGACGCAAGTTTCGTGCGCGGTCGTCACTCTCCCGGGGCTCTCACTCTGAACGCGAAAACGATGGCCATGTGCGACGTATACTAATTCTCTAAATACTAATACATAGCCTATCGTTAGGACACACATAATAACTTTTCAATTTATTTTCATTTTTTCTGTTTTTCTTTTCTCTAACATCTTATTTTCTTCAGAATGAATTTTGTTATCATTTATTCTGTGTAGAAAAATCAAAATAAACATTGAAACTTAACCTTCACTTTTATACTTAACAATTTCTTTTCTAAAAACTTTTTGGTCGATTTCGGTCGACCGTAATTGACAAATAATTTTTTTGCCCCACATGTCACAAAAATCAGGTAAAGAAATGGCTGGCTTTATTCTCTTGTTGCTTAATATACTATACATTATCCTTGCTATAAAGTATTTTTCTTGAAGCACATTCACGGAATATTACATGGCACATGTGAAAATATTTTGTATGCACATGCTTTCTGTTATATAAATTATAACAGTTTTTACCTGTATCTCTCTCTGATTTTTTTAAGACACAAAGCACATAAATTTACTGTGTTTTTAAATAATTCTAATAACTTCAACTTTTATTTCTCATAAGTCATTTTGATGTACCAATTTTCTTACGGAGAAATGTTTAATGTTTAATTAACTTTAAAAAGATGTGTCTTAGAATTAGTAATTCTTATTCATTACAAAGTTTTATTGTTTAACCCATTCAAAAATTGGAGAAATTATTTATGTATTTAATAAATTAATGTAAAACCTTCTGGAACTGATTCATCTTATCAAGCTCTAATATTTCCAACCAAGATAAAATATAAAGTTATTGAAATTATCAAAACATATACGAGGGACATGAAAATTAAGGTTCCAGAGATATGCCTTTATATAAAAAAATAAAAGTGAACTCTGCAATATTGTATGTTTTGTCAAAAAATGATATCAGAAAACTTCTAATTTTGCGCAAATGAAAGTTCATATTTAAAACAATTTTTGTATTATAAAAATAAATTAATTAGTTACCAGGTGTCGAAGTGGGCGCAGTTCCACCATCATTAGGATCATTATCATCACGAAAGTGCTCCGTCAAGTGGGTATTTCTTCTTTCAAATTCCTTTATGCTGCCATCTCCTGCAATATCTTCAGCATCCGAAATATTATCGAAACTTTTGTTTTGTCTACTTAAAGTATTATTATTCTTAGTAGCCGTAGTACTTTGGTCTGTTTCCTGTGAAAAAAATCTCTGTTGTAGATAGTGTGTCCATTATGTTTGTCCGTGAATTTTTTATTCTTGCTATTATGGAGAATGCTTTGTTGGTCTGATGAATTATTATTTGTACTGCTGCAGTTAACTTCAAACGGGTCAAAGGGTTTCTAATAGTTTTATTTTTATTTTCTCCTATATCGGTGAAATTTCTAAAAATGAATAAAATTTAGAAATTTTAATACTGTCTAAAAAGGAGTAAAATTTACGAATTTAAATACTTTCTAAAGATTTCAATCATAAATAAATTTTATTATTTTCTACAATTTACAACTAAACTTCATCTTTAAATCAATTATCAATTATTTTAAATAACTTTGTTCGAAGAGAATTTACCCAAGTAACCTGTAAGTTTTCAGCAAACTTATACCACAAGATTTGCAATCCTAGATGTAAGCTTACTGCAAGTTTGCTGAAAGTACTAAAATGTCCTACTTCCTGCAAGATTGCGCATCAATCTTAGGACAATTATCCTAAGTAGGAAGGACAGTGCAGTGTAGGGTTAACCCTACACTGCAAGTTTCCTAAAAATTTTGTAAAAAAATTTTTAAAAAACTTTGTGAAATTATTCCATAATTTATCTCCACAAATTCCCAAATATTTGATAAAAAATTGTTAAGTTAACGTCGTAGCAGACGTTAACTATTTATATTATCATGTAAGGTAATATTGTGAAGCGCCTGTTTAGGAGATTGATACTAATAGGGGAGACCGGAGCGTAATGGATCACTTCAATTTATTCAAAAGTGGTATACCACTTTTGAATAAATTGAAAAAGTGATTTTAACGCTTGAAAGTAAATTTTTTTATTTTTTGTTATATCTTTTTCAAAAATACTTATAAAAAATTATTTACATAAGGTTTTGAGCTTTAAACATTTGTTCTTAAATAATAATTGAGAATTTTTGTTTAATACTTGCGGTATTGATAAAAATAACAAAATTTTCAACAAACACCACCAGGGCGTAATAGATCACTTTGCTTATTCTATTAAGAAAAACCAATTTTATTTTAAATATTAATAAAATAATCCTGTCAAGTTTAATATCTTGTAATTTATATATTAATAAGTACCAATGTTAACTATTTATAAAGAAATAACTGGAAATAGATTTTTTGAGGAAATGAATTTTGCATTTCGCTACAACTTTTTAAAATTTTAAAATTGCATGAAAATGTTTAAAATTTTAATAAAATATGTTCCATTTTCAATATTCTTTGTTATAAATATACAATAGAAATCAAAATTGTCAGTACCGTAATAATATTTGATGATCTAAATTATAATTATTATTATAAAATTATATATATAAATATATATATATATATATATATATATATATATATATATATATATATATATATATATATATATATATATATATATATATATATATATATATATTATATTATTATTATTTTATTATTTATTTAATTATTATTATTATTATTATTATTTCATTGATGATCCATTACGCCCCGGCCCCAGGCGAAATTCATTACCTTGCATTTCTTCTAAAACATTGTTCTACAAAAAAAGTATAAGTGATATTAGGGTGTACTTTTTTGTAATTGAAAGCTAAGATGTTAGACTAAGTTTTCCACGTGATGAAATTTTTATTAAAGCAAAAATGACGAAGTTAAACAACAAAAAGTGAAAAATATTGAAAATTTTCATTAAAAACAGAGAAAAAAAATTTGCAGATTTTCTATTTTATAAATTTTTATAATTTTCACCTCATTTTAAAACTTGGCACAACAAAGAAAAAAATTATTAATTATACATAATTCTTTTAAAGTAATAAACATTTCTTAGGATGATGATCAAATAAAAATTAATATAAAAGAATGTGAGATACGCGAGAGCACATTTCATTAAGAACATACTAAATAATTAATTATTCTTTGTCAACTATTAAAATAATACAATTGATAGTTAATTAAAGCTATACCATTTTTATTCTTATTTATTTTCAGTATTATATTTAAAAAAATTACAAAAAAATAGTTAATTCAACCAAAACATTTATTATCATCTATCTTTAAAAAACAAAATTTTGTTGAAGATTATGTTTAAAATATTAAGAAATTATTAGAGTTTTTTAATCTTTTTTTTAATGACATTTAACATTTTGTTAAATAATTTTCAAATTTTGTTAGAAATAAATAAAATAAACTATAGAAATTCGATTTGTCCGACAAAATGTTTTTGACAACACTTATTTTTTAATAGAAAAGAATGAAAGAAATTTTCATGAATTTAATTTGTTATCAGAAATTAAAGTTAAAAGTTTAATATTTATTGTTTTAAATCCAATATGGAATTTAAAAATATTAAGTAGGACTGGTAACTGAATGCAAGTTTCCTTACGAGTCAATAATTATTGACTTATTAATTATTAACTTATTAACTTATTTATTGTTTTAAATCCAATATGGAATTTAAAAATATTAAGTAGGACTGGTAACTGAATGCAAGTTTCCTTACGAGTCAATAATTATTGACTCGTAAGGATCGTTAAATTTTCATTTTTATAATAACTAATACGAACGAGTGATAAAGTCATATTACCATTATGAAAATTTCTTACCTTATTTTTTATAAAAGCAATATCTTTTAACCTTTTTTCTTCTTAATAAACAATAAAAATTGATATTGACAAATCGAAAAACTGTATAACAGAATGAATTAAAAATCATAGAGATTAATATAGTTAATTAATAATTTGCTCAATATAATTTGGGTACATCTTTAAAAGTGAACAATTTCCCCAAGTATTGAATTTGAAATAAACTGTACTGTACAAAGCATAAATTTTAACAATTTCCAAAAATATAAATTTGGAAATAAACTCAACACACAAAACAAATATTTTCACAATACAATACAATACACTATCTCATGAGTGTATACAAGAGGACTAATAATAAACCATTATAAGGACAACAGTCCCAAGGCCCCTTTACGTCTACTGCTCAACACCATTGTATTTTTGTCAACATTTTTCTTTCTTGTTGGTTTTGAAGTAAATTATTTTCTCAGTACATTTAATAGGCTCATTGACTTATCCTCATTCCTAATTAGATTCTTTTATTAAACTAATTTAAAACGAGTTCCTAATTTAAAACAAATACCTTTTTTTCTGAGTTCTTTGATAATTTTGAATTATTAATTAATTTCGAAAATATTTTTCAGATTAAGCAGGTTTCTGCATTAGGGCGGCTGTGCTGCCGATACATATGAAGCCCATGAGCTTATAGAGATTTATTTAAGATATTTAATTATTCGTAAAATTGATTCGGAAAAGTGATAGCTTCTTTCACCTTTAATATATTTGTAAAAGGTTTCTTATTTTTGACGTAACAGTTTTGTAACGAAATTTTGTTCGACAATCCAAAATTATATACTTTATTTATGTATGAAAAACATTTCAAGAATTATTTAACAGAATGTCAAATTGTATTAAGAAGAAGGTAAAAAAATTAAAATAATTTCTTTTTTTAATTTTTCAACTACGATTTTTAATAAAATTCCGATTTTTTTGAAGTAAATAATATAAATTTTTATAATTTACAATTTCAATTTAATAATCCTAATGTTTGTTATGCTAAGTTTGTACTGCGTACTGACACAAGTCTGATTTTATTTGTAAGAATTAGAAACACTACGATAATAATTGTTTCGTTACAATTAACCAATTTTTAAAAATTTAATAATGAAAATGAATGAGAACATAAATTGTAATTTTAATTCGTGATCATAATTGTATTCTTTTAATAATTAATGCAGAATGTAATAATATATAAATATAATATTTACTGTTTTTTTAGATTTTATTTAATTCTTAAAAAAATTTTTGGGATATGAAAAATTAAAATAAATAAACATTGTAATTGTATAATTGTTATATTTAAATTTTCTTCGTAATGCACATTTCTAGATGACAAATCTGATAAATGACAATACGGCAATGATCTTACTTAGATGATCACTCAATTGCAATATTCTAACATTCACATCTTTAATTCTCTCTCATTCGACTTCGAAAAACAGTAAAAAAAAATTCAGATACATTTAGTTTCGTCGTTTACAATCATTTCGTTTAATTTAAGTAATCACACGATTCTTTTTTTTATTCCTCATTCGTACCCTCATCAACTGAGTTTCATATTTCACACCATTTTTTTTTCTTTTTATTACAAGTAAAGAAAGATATAAAAAATTTTTTCTTCTTTTTTTAAAGTAAATTGAGATATTTATAATTACAAAAAGAAAATAGGAATAGATCTTAAAATAGAACATATTTGCATTCTTCTTTTTCTCCCATTTTTTGTTTAATATTTATTAACACATTCTTCGATGAAAAACTGGAACAAAAACTTTGATTCGTATGAGACGAACGAAAATCAACATTTGTACAGTTTTTCAAAAGTAAAATTTTTTTCTCAAAAGTAATTTTTTATACATATATACATATATTTAGATACCCTAGTCAAGGAAAATATTTTACATTTTTGGTTTAAATTACAATTACTTTTTGGAGGGAATGAGATCTTTACAATTTTATTAATTTTTAATCGAAATTATCTAGAAAATATAATCTTTGTATCAAAATTTTAAGGAATTATGCAACGTGTATATATAAAAAATTGATTTAAAAAAAAATATGAAAAAATATTATTTATATTCAAAAGTATCTTAAACTAATTGTAAAATGATTAATAAAAAGCGTTTAATTAAACATAAATTGACAACTTTTTTTTAACAAAATATTTTGAATATGAGAATAAGAAAAAAATTGCATTATTTATAGAAAAAAGTGTTGTTTCTTAGAGGAAGAATTTTTAAAAATTTGAGTTCTTAGGAAATATTTAAAAAAAAATAAAAGAAAAATGGATTTATATTAAAAATATATTTAATGTATGTATGTATGTATAAAGCAGTAAAGTAGAAATAATTTGATAAACCGATTTTCGTTTGTCTCGTCGAAGTTTTAATAGATATCCTTTTCTTTTTCATATTTAATAGGGCATATTTATCAATAAAAAAATCTTTTCCGATACATTTTTTTTTTCATCTGCTTTATATCAAATGACTACTATAATACAGAAAACAGCCGCTAGGCATTCGTTACAGACGCTCTCATACCTACATTTAGAATTTTACACAGTCAATGAATTACGTTATTTACAAGTTTATATATATGAATATA